>OX384033.1:13184824-13284824 GCA_947534325.1 Agonum fuliginosum
AAACTGATCTACACAAGTAACACTGAAACAACAATACACGGTTTGGTACAAGAAGCTAATGATGATGAAAACGAAACAAAATATAGTTCTATACTCTTCATTGAAGATCTATCGTACAAATTAATGAAGGTTTTCAAAAATGAAAACATCAAAATAGCTTGCAAAAACCGAGATCAACTAAACACATATTTTACGAAAACTAAAGAAAAAATCAAAACACCTGAAAGAAGCAATGTAGTATATAAAATCGAATGCGCAGACTGCGACAAATGTTACATTGGGGAGACAAGTCAAGCACTTAAATCCAGACTAACCCAGCACATAAGTGATATTAAAATCCCAACGAAAACATGCACTATGGCTGTTCACTGCAGAAACCTAAAACATGGCTTTAAAAAAGAAGACGTTAAGATTTTATCCACTGAAAACAACACAAGCAAAAGGAAACTACTAGAGATGTTCCACATAGCTGTCAACAAGAACACAATCAACAGTAAAAAGGACATCAACAACATCAACACTAATTACAATCTCCTTTTAAATAAACATTGGAATCAAACATAAATAACCTCTTCTGTCACGTGCGAAATACTTTCCAAAACGTCACTTTTCATCGTGAAGTTGGCCAAACTCAACAGGTTGGAAACTACCAACCACACAACAACAATTTGAGCGGGAAATTAAAAAATAACCAACGGTTACACCACCAGCTTTTACTTGTATTAATTAGACACGCGGTTTGCTAAGATATAAAAATTTGGTCCTTTTAATGTATAAACTTTCTCAAGTAAGAAAAGGTATATATTTAAATGTTGACAAGAAGAAAACCGTTATTGTAGACAGCGTTTTTGTTCAGAAATTTAATACTTAATACTTTTCGTAAGTATTTTTAAAAAAAATGTTTCCATGTATTTTATTTGTGTAATTTTTATGTTAGATATTTATTTATTTGTGTATCTTTTTTGACAGTATCCCTGATGAAGGACACAACTAATGTCCGAAATATTGGAATTTTGAAATAAATTTAAGTACGTAAACAACTTGTATTTGAGCCTTGACCGATTCCCAAGACTTTTAACTCTACCTATACTACAAACGGTCGATAACTTTTTTCCTCTATATATATATATATATATATATATATATATATATATATATATATATATATATATATATATATATATATATATATATATATATATATATATACCATTCTGAAGCCTTTAATTATCAACTAAGTTCCAATAAGTTTTTGTTGTTACTATCGTAAGTAGTAGAAGGGAGGTGGATATGTACGAGCTTTACAATTTGTCAGTGGCAAAACCCAATATACCCGGTTGTATCAGCAAAGAAAAAACAAGTACTGATATGTCTGACATATTGAGGTTTGATATTTTTTTGACCAATCATAGCTTCTAAACATATCGGCAAGCTGCCATTGCCTGGTTCATGTAGTGTTCAGGTTTAGTAGCAAATGGGTAGCTAAGCGCGCCAGGTAGGAGGAACTCAGGAAAACATCCCACAAAAACAGAAAACTGAGTGCCCTTGTTCTTCTGGATATCCGGAACGCTTTTAACTCGGCCCCATGGCGGAACATAGTTAAAGCAATGAGGGAAAGAAACATCAGCGAGCACATGATTGAAATAATCAAGTCATATCTCAAGGACAGAACTATCCAGGTCCAAGAAGGGGACAGTATACGTGAATTTGAGATAACGTCGGGGGTTCCACAAGGGTCCATTCTCGGACCTACCTTATGGAACCTAGCCTACGATGACGTCCTGAAACTTAGAGTTCCAGACGGAACCAGCACAATTGCGTATGCTGATGACCTGGCAGTAGTCGTCACGGGGAGAAACGTAGAAGAACTTAAAGAAAACGTCCGCGAAAGTCTTAAAATCATTACTGACTGGCTCACTAACTCCGGACTATCCTTAGCAACTGAAAAAACAGAAGCGATACTTCTCACTGGACAACGGAAGGCTAAAGACATCACGTTCGAGGTGGAGAACTGTACTTTTCCCCCCAAAGAAAGAGGTAAAGTACCTCGGCGTGTGGATCAGCGAGGGTTTCAGGTTCCACAAACAGGTCCAGCATCTAGCAAGGAGAGCAGGAGAGATCTCCGCTGCGTTAGGATGAGTAATGCCAAACATAGGAGGGCCAAAGGCCAGTAAAAGAAGACTTCTGGCCAGCGTCATTAATTCAGTCATTATGTACGCAGTGCCAATCTGGAAAGGTGCTATCAAGAAAGCCAATCACAGAAATGCGTTAGTAAAGGCACAACGTAAGATAGCCATACGTGTGATCAGCGCCTACAGAACGGTCTCAGCCGAAGTCGCTCTGGTAATCGCCAACATCGTGCCGATAGACATCGCAGCCGACAACTGCAGGCAAAAAGATAAAACTAGACAATACCAGGAGTGGCAAAATAAGTGGAATAACGGAGACAAAGGACGGTGGACGAGGAGGATTATCTGCGACATTAAAAGCTGGGCGGAAAGGAAACACGGAGAAGTGGGTTACTTCCTCACCCAATTTCTGACAGGGCACGGAGGATTCAGGAAATACCTTCACAGATTCAAAAGAGCAGAAGACCCGTATTGCCAACTCTGCAAGGTAGCAGTAGACTCTGTGGAACACTGTTTCTACGAGTGTGCAGCTACGGAATTGAGAAGAGAGGATATCCAAAGGGCAACCGGGTATAACCTAACACCGGAAAACACCATGCAATACATGCTAGCCAGCGAAGTAAATTGGAATAATTTTGTGGATTTCGTAACAGGCGTCCTGAAAACGAGAGAAGATTAATAACACAGTATCAACAAAAGGAAGGGCGGAAGCTCATACACACTGCACGGTGAAGAAATGTTCACACGGTTCCGCCGTGCAGCTTGGAGTCGAGGAGAGGTTTTAGTGGGTAAAAATCCCACACTCCCCCTGTAACAGTGGTACGGGGGGGTCTTTCGAAGATTTCCTCTCCTCCCGAAAAAAAAAAGAAAAAAAAAGCGCGCCAGGTATAGGTTGAAGATTTGGATATTAATTTACTTTATGATGTACGGAAATAGTAGAGGAGCCAAGCTACTCAAAATAACTTTAGCTGGTAAGTGTATAACATTAAAATGTGTCATTCGTTTGATTGAACTTTGCACTTCTTCCTATGTCGATGTGGGTGTTGTTTTTAGAATTAAAAAATGTAAATCATAATCATATTCAATCGGAATCATCTACACAACAGCCATTGAATGAAGACGTACAGCATGTAACCAGAATTGTTGTGGACGATAATAAAGAAATTAACTATTAACTATTAAATTAATTAAAAGACGAAGCAGGAAGAACAAAAATGGGGAAGGGAGAAAAAAAACTAGAGTTGATAAGGTTATCCCAGAAAAAAAATTCGTGCCGGCTGGAGAATGTTGCCGAAAGAGATGCTTCGGAAAAATAGATGAAACGCAACAAAGGATTTTTCACTAAAATTTTTACGCGTGTTCAAAGATTGAACAAAATCAAATATTGGCAGGAGGAATAACGATTACCAATAAAGGTGGCGAAAGGAAAGGCCGCGGCAATAACTGCTGAGTATTCTTTAAAGATGGATGGAAACATTGAAAAAGTCTGCAAAAAATGTTTCAGTCAGTTTACGGAATAACAAAATTTAAAGTTGATTATTTAGTGGAAAAAATGAAACATTTACCGGTGTCAGTTGCTTCTCTTAAGGATCTAAGAGGTCGATATGAGCCTAAAAACAAGAAAAAAAAAGAACGAAAGGCTATGTTGGAGTACATAGAGAAATATCCAAAGTATGAAAGCCATTATTCACGAAGAGACTCAAGAAGAAGTATCTGCATAGCCACCTGAACATACGAATTTTGTTCAATGAGTATAAAAGGGAACCTGAAAATGGTGGATTTTATGACTTATTTCGAGAAATGTTTAAGGCTACTGGTTACTCATTTAGGCCACCACATGTCGATACGTGCAAGACTTGCGACACTATCGTCTTGCAAATAAAGCAGACTACTGTTTTAAACGAATAGAGTAAGCTGATATCTGATCATAACATTCACAAAGATATGGCAGATTTAGGCTACAAATCTAAAGACTGCGATAAAAACAAGGCGAAAGATGATCCCACAGTCAGGGTCATAGTTTTTGACTTACAGCAAGTATTAGACACTCCGTCACTGACGGCTAATGTTTCTTTTTACAAACGTCTCCTATTTACGTACAATTTGACCATCCGAGACTGCACCCCGGACGTAGGTACCATTGGTTGCTTCATGTGGCACGAAGGTCTTGGAAAAAGAGGATCCGAAGAGATTGCCTCGTGCGTCTTTAAAAAACTAGAAAGCTTGCCTGAAATTGTGACACATGTCATAACTTACTCCGATACATGCGACGGACAAAACAGAAACAGAAATTTTTGTTGCCGGGACACACACACCTCGAGTGTGATGTAGATCATGCTCGCATTATATATATATATATATATATATATATATATATATATATATATATATATATATATATATATATATATATATATATATATATATATATGTTCCTGTTACTCCATCGTGGAGCATAGGGCCTCTACAAAGTGCCTCCATCTAACTCTGTTGTTGGCTAGATGTTTTACTTCCGTCCATGTCTTGCCAGCGTGTTCATCCTCCTTCAGCACTGATCGCTTCCATGTAATTTTAGGTCGGCCTCTTCCTCTGCTACCTTGTGGGTTCCAGTCGAGGGCTTCTTTTGCGATATTTCTATCGTTTCTGCGCAGGGTGTGGCCGACCCAGTTCCATTTTCTACGGCGAATTTCCAGTCTAAGTTCTACATTGTGTGTTCTCTGCCATAGTTCGTGATTTGAGATAGTGTTTGGGCCAGAATATGCGAAGTATAATTCTGAGACAGCGGTAGACGAAAACTTGTACGCGTTTTATAATGTCACTTGTGACTTTCCAAGTTTCGCATCCATATAACAGTATAGATTTCACGTTAGTGTTGAAAAGTCTGAGTTTCGTATTGATTCTATAGTGTGGTGAATTCCATATATTGGAAAGCATATTAAATGCATTTCTCGCCTTTTGTATTCTGGCTAGGACGTCAGGGTATGCTCTTCCGTCTTTAGTGAGAATACTGCCTAGATATATGAGCTGGTTTACTTCTTCGATTATGTGGTCTTCGATACATAATCTGTTTACATTAATCGTACCAATGCGCATCTCTTTGGTTTTTCTGACATTGATTTTGAGACCTACTCTCTTTTCTTCATGGACCAAGCGGTTTAGTTTGGTTTGCATGTCAGCGTGGGTGTGTGCGAGAAGGCAGATATCGTCTGCGTAGTCCAAATCGTCTAATCTTCCTTGAAGTCCCCAGGATATGCCCCTATGTTCGTCGTTGACCTTTGTCATGATTGAGTCTAGTCTAAATTGAATAGTAGTGGTGATAGTAGGCATCCCTGCTTCACGCCCGCGCCAATAGGGATCTTTTCACCACTTTTACCCCGATTAAAACGCAGGAGTTTGCGTTTTGGTAGGATTAATTAAGTTTAGTATTTTGGAAGGAATGCCTTTTTCCTGGAGAACTTTCCAAATTGAACGGTGGTCGAGGCAATCGAAAGCCTTTTCAAAATCTGTGAAGACTAAGTACAGGGGACTTCGCCATTCTAAGGACTGTTCGATAATTATCCGTATCGTGTTAATTTGATCAATGCAGAAGCGGTAGGGTCTAAACCCCGCTTGTTCCGCTCTTATTTGAGGTTCAATTATCCCTGAGGTTCGTGTAAGTATAATTTGGTTCAGTACTTTATTAATTGTATTAAGCAAGGTAATGCCTCTCCAGTTCTCACATAAGGTTAAGTCGCCTTTTTTCGGGAGCTTTACGATAAGGCCGTTTTTCCATTCCGGAGAAATTTTCTCTGCTGTCCAGACGTCTTTTATAATAGGTTGTACAATTTTTGCGATTGTTGAAGAAGCAGATTTTAGTATTTCTGGAGGTATTTTCGGGTCCAGCTGCTTTATGGGGTTTAAGTTGTTCGATTGCGGATATAATTTCAGCTAGACTAGGGACTTCAATATTGATTCTAAGGTTTCTTGGTTGAGGAGGAGGCGTTTCAATATGGCTTGCGGGATCCTCATTTTCGTTATTTCGATGGGGGTTTAGCGTTTCGGTAAAATAATCTGTCCAGATAAGAAGTTGTTGTTGCTCGCATTGAGAGATCAAAAAATACTGCAGAAATATCAATCATGGTACCCCGTGATTGATATCAATTCGTCGGAACTATGACGGGCAAAAAGTCATTTAAGGTTCATGAAATGAATCAAGAGGAGTTTATGTTATTTTCAAAACTCGTTCAAGAACATTGGATTCGAAAGACTACTGACGCGGAAAGCAAGAAAGTAAATTGGCTTGAAATAAAATGGATTAGTTATGAGAAAACTAATACAATTTAAAACTGCCCTTGACGATGAAAATTTCCGAGTACTTAATTTACGACGATCAATCCGGCCGACTTTAGTTCTGACAAAATGTTACGATGGCCCACTGCCCATAAATCCTCTTAAGATGACGGACTTTGTTAGCCTCCTTCCATTGATTCCAGCAGAATGCCAGGCTTTTTACAACAACCTGGAAACCTGCGGCAGACTTGTCAGACAGGCTCGATGAGGAAAGTGATGAGTAATTTTTTGTTATTTTTTCCTTATTTGGGTGATGAATATTGTTTGTCATTTTTACTTCCTTGTACACGGAGTAAAGGAAGTATTGTAATCGCGAAAAATTTTGGTTTTTAGATTTTGATGGAAATATCCGTTTTGACCTTTTCTGAATTCATTATGACTAGTTTCGTCGTGACGTCTGTACGTACGGACGGACGTACGTACGTATCCCAGGAAACACAAACATATAATTATTATATAAATTCTACGTATCAACAGTTATATTAACCTTTAATGCGATGTAGCACACTTGGAGAAAATTAGTTAGTTTCTCTGCAAAATATCCGCCCTATCCTGACATAAGATTTTTATATTATCTACGTATCATTTTTATGTAGACACAATGTACTTATTCATAACATTTTACTCAACCAAAACCAATATGGATGTACCAGGTATGTAATGTAGATATAGAATTTACATATTATATACATTTCTATACGTTAACTGCAACTAATATGGATGGACCAGGTATGTAATGTAGATATAGAATTTACATATATTATACATTGTTATACGCTAACTGCAAGTACTATAGAAATATTTGGGAAATAAAATTCTCTATATATTTTATGTATATAATATGTATTTTATTTATATAAATGTATACATATATAATATATAATAATTGTGATCCATATTTATGCAAAAATAATTTTTTTAAATTATTATTACGAGCCCGGTCACATTATGTTACAGCAATTTGGAAATTGAATTTATTTTTCCGAATGAAAATTTAATTTAAATCCCTACAAAATCTAATCGTAGTACAGGAATTTAATCACATTATGTGAATATACTAACAATACTAGATTTTGTAGTTAAATATTATATTAATTTTAATTTCAGATAATAAATTATAGGGGTTAACAAATAGAATAAATTCCTTGTTATTTACAATAAAGACCGAGATAAAGACAGTAAATCAAATAACAAGTAATTTATTCTATTTTCCAACTCCTAAATTCCATTACGGCTTAAAATAAAAACAAATTATATTGGCAAATCTGTTACAATAGGACCAATATACAGACAGTTTTGATTGCGGGCTCGTAATATTATTTAGATTTTAAAAAAAAACACATCAGCGCGAACCTTATTCTTAACATAATAAATCATATTCTTACTTCTTCATCGGTTTTCTGTACCTCGGATAACTAGCATCTGAAAATATATTGTTGTAATTAGAACAAAATAACAAATATGATTAAGATAAAAATTTACCTTATATAATGAGTAAATAGATACAAAGTCATATCCGGGCATATAATAATTATTCGAAACGGTAAGTTAAATTAGTCTGATTTTTTTCGTACTAGTCTAGTACGAGCCAGACGAAACCATTCACTAGCAAAGCTCTCAAACTCATGCTGAGTTATGTTGTATCCAGTTGTAATGATGTCTGAAATTATATTGCTCGTATAACAAAAATACATTGTCATTATATTACACAATATGCACCTTTTATAATAGAAATATTTGTTAAATCGCATATGCGAATATTGTTACGTTGTCCCAACCAGGAGCATTGGGTAGCAAATTCATCAGTGTAAATTCGTCTTAAAATTCGGTGTGTTATATCTTTACTGTGTCTCCCCCCTATAGTTTTAATATATTGTATCTAAAAATATATAAAACACAATAAATAAATTATATCTAAAAAAAATTCAAAAAACACTTACAAAAATAGATTTGTTATCATCAACTTTTAAAATTTCTTCAAAGTGATTCAAATCATTCGAATTCTTTATAGGGATCTTTTGGATAATTACCTCAATATTAATTATTTGTTCGTCATTAGTCTTATTTTCTATTTTTTTCAAGCGACTATCAATACTTTTCACATATTCATGAATGCCACTGCACAATCGTAACAATTTATCTGAAAATAATAAAAAACAATTAACAAATACCATCAAATATTTATTATTGAAAGAAAAAAATTATAAATTTATGTTTTACCTATATCAGGTTTGCAGTCATTTATTGGTGCCTCCAATGGAAAAGTAAATGAAGAATTACTAGCTAAAAATAAGTTTAAAATTTGAAAAAGAAGACTACTTGTAAAAATCAGTACCTACCATAGCTAGTAGTGGGTGTTGATGTTAATTCGTTTGTGGAATTTGGCAGTAAAATAATTGAAATGTTATCCAGGTCCGTTAAAGGTTGTTCATTTTTTTCAAAATTTTGTTCTGGCGGTTCTGTCTCTGGAGCAGATGATAAATTTGAAATCTGAACAGCAGTAGATTGTAGGACAGGTGGAAGAGTAGAATTATCATCTTAAATTAATCATTATACATAATTACATAATTTTGGCAACTTTGAATTACTAACACATTTACCTTCTTTTTCATCAGATTCGGACATGTCTTCTTGAATCGTATTTAATTTTCTACGTAATTTTCTTTTCTTCACTTTATTTGACATATCGTCATTCTGTGATGAATAGTCGGAATCTTGTGCTCGCTTTCTGGCATTCTCTAGAGAATCTAAATAACAACAAAAGAGCATAATGAATATTATTATCAATATAATAAGTTTTATTAAATTTTTAAATTAGAAAAGTTAGAAAATTACCTGAAAAATGAACAACGTCAATTGAATACATGTTCCAATTTGCAGTATCTGGTGGTACTTTCTTGTTTATAAGTGTTGAAACATTCTTGTTAGTAGAAGGCCAAAAGCACTTTTTTTTGTCTTCAGTTAGCCAACTAGTTGGTACCTCCGAATATTGGTCGTCCTCGATGAAATGTACGACAGCATAGGCCATTGCTTTATATAATTAATTTATCTGACAAAAAACTCCATAAATTAAATTGGAGAACAACTTGGGATCAACTCTGCTACTGGCTTCATTTTCAATTATAATAGTTTCGTAGTTCAAGTCAAAATAAATATAATATGATGATAGAAAAATAATATTAGTGAAAAAGATCAAATAATCGCGGGTATAAATTATGTATGACAATTATTAATTGTTAAAGTATTTTTTTATTTTTATATCAATACAAATTTAAGCCCCATGAAAGTAGTAATATATCCTTCATTAAAAAGTCAGTAATCATTTTTAAATATGTTTCCGATTTAAAAATGTTTTCAAAATTCACGAATAACGACAATATTTGGATTTAAGTTCTGTATCTGTAAAATATTTGTTAAAGATCAACGTTTAAACATGTTCTCCTTTAATGTATTATACTTCTTATTGGTCGACAAAAAGTTAAAAATAATTATTGTCTTAAGAATATGTACCTACGACTGATTAATTATTGTCTTTATGCAGTAAACGAATCACTAAACACTCATTAGAATCTAGATTTATTAAAAGGCATTTTGCGACTATATCTTTTGCTTGAACGTTACAAATTTGTGTTTTATTTGTAACAACTGATATTCCAATTTCCAAAGATGAACAAGGTACGTCGAAATATTGCCGCATTTCGTTAAATATATATCCGGAAAAATAAATAATCTTTTCTTTATCGAAAATTTTGGTTATAATCATTATTTTATTATTTTGCAGCACACAGCAATTATCTAAATTTTTAGGTGAAAGCGAAAATGAATTAAAATTGACAGAATAAATATTTCCCCCCTTTTTAAGCACGTTTTGATATTCTGAAATATTTTCATTTATTTCTAAATTATTTCTTTCTGTTAACCTATTAAATATTTGTTCCAGTGGTCTGTTTCCTTTGTGTAACATATTCTTTAATTTGAACATAAAACTTTCAAATTTAAATGCGCTGAATTGATCTAATGTGCCATAAAGTTTTGCATCATTACTTAAGTGTATTAAATTGTGAACATTATAAGTCAGGAACTCTACACCGTATAATGTGCGAAACTTTTGGACAAAAAAAATTAATAATTCATTTGCGTAATTTATTAGCCTAATGTTATCCGAATTATTAGACATTATTCTAATAGCTACGCTTAAACATAGAAAATGTTCATATTTATGTTTTGGTAATATATTCTTTAATACAAAAATACCCGTATATAACAAAAATTGTCGAAATTCAGTAGCTTTCCACCTATCTACATCAAAAATACTACGCGGTTTACGAGCAAATTCATTTGGAATATTTTTATTTAAAGAAAGCAAGAGTTCATCAGCTTGTTTTAAATAAGGAGTTTTAATTCTGACGTCAATTCGTCCATGAACCCACATATGTAACAAACGTTTTACTACTCCTAGACATACAAGATGCATGTAGTCAAGAGGAAATTTAGAAACCATACCAATATTTAATGTTTCTAGTACTGATGTTGACCGATGATGTTCTGGTTGTTGTCGTTTAATAAAAGATTCATCTGTTCGCAAAGAGCATTTATTATCTAAAAATACAACCCTGTTTTCAATGAAATCGCCTTCTACTATACATTTTGTACAGCCAAAATAGCCATTATGATTCTTAATTCCTAAAATAAAGGCTTTAGCCGGAGCATCACAAATAAAAGCATTAATTTCGATCTGAATCAAGAATCCATCAATTGTAATGCCCCCTTTTTGTACTATACTCAAAAAATCTTGCACAAATGGTGCCAAAAATTCATTCAGATCTGTTGGCTTGCTATTTCCATGATAAATCCCTATTGGAAATGGTTCAGTATAAAAATTTTCAACAACAGCTGCTAAAATTGGCCAAAAACTACTTTTAGAACTGTCAGATATTGGTAAACCATCTATACTGATGTTAAGCTTTACAGTATTGGGATATTCCTTTATCCAATATCTTTTTACACTACGAACAACACCATCAGTTAAATCAAAATGTACATATTTACCTCCAGCCAAATTTCTTATTCCGTTATTAGAATTTCTTGGAGTTTTGACTAACGTTCGAATATCATTGGGTAAAGAAGTATGACCATTAGATATTAATATACGAAGTAATTCATTTACTGCATTATGTGAAATATTATTCTTAATCACCCACTCTCGTAGTTGGAAATTTAACGTGTGTAATTTTTCGTCAGAATTCGTAGAATTTAATTTCACATTAGTATCCGAATTAGAACTAGAACTAAAATTGGAAAATGTATTGCTTGTTATTTCTTCATGTTCCAAATCTATACTAGTAGTAGAATGAAAGCTTGGCAAGTCTGTTTCAGTATTTACATTTTGATCAGTCAATGACAATTTATTTGTAATTAAATTAGCTGTACTTGATCTAGTTAAATTTGAATCAGAAGAATTACGTAGTTTTATTACATTTTGCCTCAAAATACGTCTTTTTTGACGATTTGATAGTAAACAATAGTCTGATATTTTTGGCATTGTCTACGAAACTAAGTATTTGAAAAGTTACGCACCAGTTACCTCAAGTTTACCCAATATTATAAAAAAAATCCACATGGACTTCAAATATGAACACAACCTAAAAGATACTTTATGCTTTGAATCTAGTACTACAACATGCAATATTGAAAACGAAGTGAACTTACCAGCTTTAAGATATAGTAAACTCAACCAGTCTATTAGTCTTATTATATTTATAACAATAATACTGTAGAACATACACAATGTCAAACGAAAGTGATAGAGTGATACAGCGAAGAATGAAAAACTACAAACAGAAACAGCCACACACGTGTTCAGACAGGAAACAGTCGTCTGCGCTGATTTTGTACTGCGCATGTTGATAATATTATATCTTGTATACATCTTTTTACATCAAGTGTATATAAAAAATAATATACATATTATATATGAATTCAGAATTTGTATTATGTTTGCGTGCTAATTATTTTGATTTTGTTTAAGTAATGGGCTTGGAGGAAACAATTGGTAAGGAGAGAGCATTAAGCCCGATTGTACACGCGGTAGGTGTAACCAGGTGGGGACGGACGCAAGCATGACATGATCCTACTTTGGGTGGGGATGCGCGCGGCAAATTTGAAATGTGACGGCGACCAAGTCATTTTATCAAGAAATTTAAAAAGTAATAATTAAATATATAAAATAATAAAAACTTTTATTTTTAATAATTATTATTTATTTTTAAAAATAATATGTTTACATACTTGTTTGAGGTTAATAATAATAACTACAACGTATATAAAATAACATGAAGATATAAAATTGATCGTAAATTTTTATAATTAATAAAATATAAGTTATATTTACTTACTTGTAAAATTAATAGGTATGCAAATTAGGGTTTGATTAAAAATGAACAGTCGTAAGAAATAAAACCCACAAACAAGAACTAAACTTACCACACCAAGTTAATCGCAATGGCTACCACAAAACATGTGATATAAATGACAGCGGTCCTACTTAGAGTGGGGGTAACGGCTTCACTAGCGTTTGCTAATGATCTCTCCTTATCTATTCTTTCCTCCAAGGTAATCGGTATTTGTATTGTGTATTCATAATACAAAACCATGTACTTAAATTTTTTAAAGACAACGGTATATTATCACATTCAAAATAGATTATACTGCATCACATATTGGCACTTTTTTATTATTTCTATGTGTTACTTTCTACCTGAAGTACGCTATTGTCACGTTCTAATAAATATGCCAGTTTTATTAGATATAATATCTACATGTGATTTTCGAAAATAGTTATATACATTTATTTAGATCATATGTATATAAAAAACACAAATCAAATGTACGTTTTAACAACATGTACGATAAATATAATTTCATAATATACGTGAGACATAATTGCGCTATATCGTATGTTAATACATAGATAATATATACAAATTATGTACACTTTATATTATTCTTAATATTAATTTAACCTATGTGGTATATGTAGTTAGTATGTAAAATTATAAGACCTGTATGTAAGCTTAAAATATGTAAACATGTAATGGTAAGGGGAGTAGTCCAAAATAATAATTAATTAAAATGCTAAGACTTTTATTAACTCTAATTAATTAATTTCAGAAAGAATTAAATTGTTAAAATGGGTACATTTGGTTAAATTTGGAAAATACTTGTCTATTTATAATTTCAAATATTTCCCGCCTTTAGCTCCTACTCCAGCTTATTCATCACATTTACCTCTAGATGGCTCTGCCGGTACAGGAAGTTATCAAATTTAAATTTCGGGCGCCAGATCTAAATTACAACTTGATTAGATCGAATTTATTTTTAGAGTATTGAACTTTATTATCTTTGGGTCCAGTACAGTGATGGCAAGATCAATAAATAATAACTCAACGGAAAGTTTAACAACATGCAAGATTTATTTATCAAAACATGAAAAACAATACAATACAAAACAAACATGAAACATATGAATGGTGTGGATTGAAATGTCGTAATCAAATGTATTTATTTGTGTTGATTACAAGAATGATCGTTGTGATGTCAACAATGTAAATAAACCATGTTACAAGTGATTGATTACAAAAGTACAAAAATAATATTGGCGACAATGGATTGATTATGATAATCAGGTTGAGGATTGAAACAATTGCTTTTTGTGTCAAAAATCAATAATATCGTTACTATTAAAGTTTAAACAATTTGCGGCCTCCGCGCATAAATAAATTTACCAAATTGGAGCTAAAATAATTACGAGTTTAATAGCTAGTGAATTGTAGGACTCAAAATGTTTATAAATATCCGACCTCGGTGGATACAATAATAATTATTAGAAAATATCTTTACTAGATTTTCCTTTTAAATAAATAATAATTTGCGACAAACTTTTGTCCGCAAAATATTTGACAATTAAATAATTAACGTTGACTGCGCTGGCGCAACGTTTTGGACAAATACAAAATTCACTAGTTTAACCGATTTTTGATTTTAAGCTCGTGGTAATTGAATTTAAACTTTTAGAAAAATAGTAATAATTTATGTTTATTGAAAATAGTCAGACGTGACTGCAAAAGTTTTGGAAAAAGAATAACAACAAAAGCGGGAGGCTTTAGAACGGTTGTTACGACACCTTTAACGGGGAGTGGCCTAAGCAAAACACGCGACCGCAACTCAGGATGGGCCCTACAGCGAGGACCACGCTAAGTCGGTTTGTCGGATGGTCAAACTTAAACACCACCGTCAAAAATGCAACAAAGGATTGTTACAATTACAGGGTAAATAGTCTAGGTAACGAGAACTTTCAGGATAGGTCCTGCAAAGAGGGCCGCTGCTGAGAGTCGGTTATAACTATGTGTCTACCTAGAACACCGCCTGTAAATGCAACGTTGAGGATTTTGGTAGTACTTGTAAAATAGAGAAGGACGCCAAGCTAGGATGGTCGATTCGGTGGTCCACTCGATAAAAGAGGACGCAAATCAACTCGCTAACTGTAATTGCCTACTAGACTTCACTCCATACCTAGTCCTCACCTTTAGTTCTTGAAGAGCCACCCTATCAGTCCCACATGCGTGAGTTGCATGGATTGACTGACAATCTTATCGAAAAATCTTGCCTTTTTATATGAAAAAAATATCATGCTAGCCTTGTCTAAAAAGCTCGTCTCTTCTCTGTCTTACAATGTTGTGATTGACAGAGATTGCTAGGCAACATTGTAACGGTCAACAGAACCTGTTGTTCTCTTTCTTCAAATTCTAGAACCTTCCGAGGCTCTCTTTCTAACGGTTTTTCTACTATGTTGTGATTGACCGAGATTACTAGGCAACGGACAGTTTCTTTTTCTAAATTCCAGAACATTCTGAGACTCTCTTTCTAACGGTCACTAGAATCAGTGTTCTCTCTATAAATTCGAGAACATTCTGCGGTTCTCTTTCTAACAGTTTTCTGCGTAGTACTGTACTGCGCAGCGTCTCTACTCTATCAGTTGCCACCTAGCGACAAATTGAATAACTCGTTTGACACTTGTAGAAGTTAAGCTTGCAGAGTGTTTTCTTGAGAGTTAACCTCAAACTGATTTCAACGATTTTTAGCATGTTATGAAGTTACATAAACCAAACTCTGTCTGGTAGGTCAAATGATTCTATATAATACAAAATACTTAATTCTAATCCTTTGGCAGGTAACGAACACAAATGTTTGGCCGAATAAAATATATCAATATCTTAACCTGGATTATAAATACCTTTAGGGTTAATTGAATAACACCTGAATATGATTACTATCACATTATGTCGTGGATCCAATCTTCTTATTGGATTTCATCACAGTTTATAGGTACGTTATGGTCTGAGTCAATTCTCAGCTCAACTTTTATAATATTTTCAGATCAAAGAGTCTACTGACACATTAAAGTTCAAAGTACAAACGAAATTTATGACTTCAAATGGCCATGAAAATAGCAAGTATATTCGTTACAAACAGATGAGGAGTATTTTAGACAAATTTAGCGTAACGAAAAATGCACTTCGTTACAAACAATATATAATAAAGAAGGCAAAGAGAGGGTAAATCTATATCACAATATTACGTAGCATTAAAGTTTATATATTACATAGTAATTATATAATTTCTACAAGTGTGTTTCCTGGGATGTATGTCGCATAACTCAAATACGGTTAGACGTAGAAAGTTGAAATTTTGTATTTAGGACTGTTATAGCATCTAGTTGTGCACCTTCTATTTTTTGTTTCAATCTATAAACCGGAAGTAGTTCTTTTTTCAAATATTTCGATAAATATTTAATTTAAGACAATTTTTTTTATTTTAAATGAAAGATTATGTGATTATTACCTACAATCGGTATTTTATAAATATTTTTGTATCTGGTATCATTTAAGAATAATTAAAGTATATATTTATAATTTAGTATTTCGGTATCTTGTAGTCCATGATCGATTAACATTTGTTACTACGTAAAATTTAAATGATTATGACATGACAGTGACAATAGAAAAATATGCTTTATATCTTCTTCTGCAGTTTAAATAAAATGACTAAAATATATTTGTGAGTATAGTAGCAGTAGTAGTAGTACTTATATATTAATATATTTGTACAATAAGTTAAAAGAATAAAGTAGGTATATGGCGAGGTCTTGTGGTGGTCACGTCAGATTTTTTTTATATTATTCTACATTTTAGTTGTTAAGAAAAGTATTAACAGTTTAATAGGCGTACAAGGAAGTCATGTGGTGTCCACGTCAGATTTTTTTTATTATTTAAGTAATGAGTGTTTTTACTTCCTTGTACTGAGTAAAAAGGAAGTATTGTAATCGCGAAAAATTTCGGTTTTCAGATTTTGATGGAAATATTCGTTTTGACCTTTTCTGAATCCATTATGACTAGTTTCGTCGTGACGTCTGTACGTACGGACGGACGGACGTATAGTCCGGACGTTAAGGCATTAAATTCAGCCAAATTCTGCATTTTTTGATGAAAGCAAGCCGTTTGGTACATATGTTGGGGGAACCATTTCCTTCCATTTAAGACTTGTAGCCACCCAAAAATACCCCACAGTGTCCGTGAATTGGGCAACTAGGTGCCGTTGTACTTAAGTCGTCGTAGGGCGTGAACTAATAAACCTACAGCGCTGATTCAGTTTGAAATCTGTTCTTAAAGAACAAACCTATATTTATATACCATTAATTAATCATTTTGGTTATATTTATAGTGACAAAAGTCCCATTTTAATTTAATTTTACTACGAAATTCGACTTATTTCCAAAATTTTGCTTAAATGGATAACATTAGAAAAAAATGTTTCAAATAAAAGTTGTAGAGTATAAAATTTACTATTGATTTGGTATATTATGACGTACCTGTGACGATTAGTGGTCAAACAGCACGGCCATATTATTAGAAGGACGCCAATCGTCTGTGCCGCTGAACTGCGCCACACAACTGTTCGGCACGGGCCACATCACGTTTTTAATTATACCGTGAATTTATTTTAACATGAAACATATGACTTTTCATATCCATGGTTACGAATTTGACAGCAATGTATTAGAGCGTACTTTTTAAAATAGAACATAGGGAATCAATTTACTTTACTGAAATATAAGTATTATATTTAAAATTATATGAAAGTAACAAAATAACAAACACATAAACAATAACTATAATAAATTTTCAAAACGTCTCTGGAACTATTACAGCTACCCAAATAACTAATGTAACTCAAGAGTTTTTATTTATTTATTATAGTTATTGTTTATGTGTTTGTTATTTTGTTACTTTCATATAATTTTAAATATAATACTTATATTTCAGTTAAGTAAATTGATTCCCTATGTTCTATTTTAAAAAGTACGCTCTAATACATTGCTGTCAAATTCGTAACCATGGATATCAAACAAAAGTCCCATGTTTCACGTTAAAATAAACTCACGGTATAAATAACTTAGTAGATTAAGGTATATCTTAACTAGTGAAGTGCGTTATACCTTAGAATTGATATAGTAATAATAATAATAATAATTTTATTTGGAAAAGTTCAGCAAATTGCTGGTCTTACACTTAACCATTTTACACATCAAATATACAGATTTATCTCAAAAGACAATAAATACATACATATTTAAATAAACACATACAACACACATTATACTTGTAAAATATAAATTGTAAAGCTGCATTCAGACCGACCCACTTATAAGTGAAATATTTACAATTATAAGTGTAAATCAAATGGACCATACATACCTACCAAATTAGTGGATGAACACCAATTGGAAAAAATTAGAACTTATGAAAATATTTAAATTTAAATACATAATAATTGTTTATTAAGTACAATTTGTTGTGTAATTTTTACAATTTGCATATTAAAATATTTTTTTATCTTATAATATCCGCTATGCTCGATAAATTAGGTTAGAAACGGCCTACGGTTTGGAATCTGTGGTTTGTGTTTGTTATTTCATATTTGTTTTCTTGATTCTTTTTTACACTGTAATATTGTTCTGGGATTATCCTGTTGTATTGCAGTATAAATAAATTATTATTATTATTATTATTATTAAAAGAAAATGGATTTCCATACACATGTAAATTAAAAAGTAGAATTTATATGCTTTTAAATATGTTTACATATTCAGTAATAATATTTTACAACACAAGCATACGATATTTTCATTAATTACTATTTATAATAATTTAATTAAATTAATATCTATTTTTTGTATGTCATTAATAAAACGCAGCTTGCAAGTGACAGTTCGATGATAAAGATGACATGATATACCTATCGCACTATTCACACTATTCACTTAGTGGACTGATTGGAAAAGATAGAACTTTGGGAGGTTTTCAGATTACACTTATAAGTGAAATTGGAATTTTGACGAAGCGAACGCTGAGCGCTGGTTGGTCAATTAGGCAATTATACTTATAAGTGGGTCGGTCTGAATGCAGCTTAACACTAGTAATGTAATAATTATTAAATATCAAGAGTCAGAGACGATTTATAAACAGGCCTACAAATAAAAAAAAAAATAAATAATATTGTTTTTATACGCTTGACCCGTAGCGCCTGACGTGACACCTCGTGGTAAAATTCGTAAGTTATGTGCTGAGAGTTGTCAATTGCAGTATATGGACTATAGTAAGAAATAATAGTTTTCTGTACTTTATATCTCCAATTTAGCGAATATGAATGAAAGACAGTGGGGGAAATGTGTTGGGAAGGTGTGTTGTGTTCCTGGTTGTCCTAATAACCATCGTGACAATCGCGAAATTAAGTTTTATTCATTTCCAACTATGTAACAGAGCGAAAGAAAATTTGGATACTTCGTGTTCGAAGGCAGGGATAAACAAATTTCACTTAATTCTACAAATAAATTCTTATATTTTATTGTAGTTACTGTATTTTGTGAAGTAATAAGCTATATGTGTTAAATTATACTTTCGGAGCTGTTAAAACTTTGATTGTAGATCCTTTGTGGTATTTATCTAACTGTACTTGTGGAAGTCGATTCCAAATCATAGGCTGGTCAGTCTTAGAACATGTATTCTCCAAATTAACATAGACAAATAGCTGTAGCATGTTTACAGTATCCCTTTCCACCTTTGCAGTTGCAGTTAGTATCAATTACTTCTCTATTTGAATTTAACTAAGAAATAAATAATTTTTAATTATTAAATTTGGTTTCAAATCGAAAAAAGTGACAAGATGGTGCAGTTTCCAACAATTTATTTGAGAATTATTATTCTTATAAGTACCTACCTCAATTAATGGCTTATAAACATTTGTGTTTTTCCTATTACTATTCGCACCAGGTGTTTCTCGCAAAACAGTGCCAGAAATTCTTCTAAAATATGAATTTTGAATTTCTTTTTCATCGCTGACATGATAACTGTCAACCAGTTTTTTTCCTTTATTTAAAGTTTTATTTCTAAATATATGAATTTTAACTGGTTGAAAACCGCAAGTTACAATGTAAGAAGTCATTATATCAAGTTATGATACCTGCGTTTTATAATAAAATTAATCTTTGTGCGTAAACGTCAATTTACTTTTTGAATTTTCTCAGCCAACTTTTGCCGAGCGCGGCCGCTAGAGCGGCGTTCGCGTCGCGCTGAGAGGAACGGGTCAAGCGTATTTGGATAATTTTTTCATTTTTTTATAACCTAGAAACTTTTACCTTTAATTGGAATTGTTGCGCTTAAAAATGTTTTCTGTGGAAACTTAACTGGAAGATATTATGTTCTTTGTCAGTTAAATAAAAACGAGAAACTTGTCAATTCGGCGCAGAACCCTAGAGGGGTTAATATTTATTAATCTTATTTCCCCTTTTTATTTAACTTATTTATTTTGCATTCTTATAAATAAATATCTATTTGACACATGTATTTGACACATACATTTTTATAACTAAATCACGATAGTGTGACATGTTTATATTTTCAATGTTTTATTTGTTTTCCAAAGCAACTTATAAAATACAATTATTTTTCCCCCAAAATTAAATTTCTCCCCTTAAGAGGCTGATTAGGGCAAAACCCTGAAACATAGTTTTTAAGTTTTTCGTTGCGCTACCTTTGTATGTAAAAATTAAGTTGATATCTCGTCTGAGTTAAGATAATATATTGAGAAATTCGTAAAAACGCATTTTATCCCCATTGCCCCCTTTAGGGGGCGAATTTTATTATAATTTTATAAGTTGCTTTGGAAAACAAATAAAAAATTGAAAATATATACATGTCACACTATCGTGATTTAGTTATAAAAATGTATGTGTCCTGATTGACTGACTGACTCAACAACGCCCAGCCCAAACCCCTAAGCCTAAAAATGTGAAATTTATACAGTATAATTCCTTTTATGATGTAAGCACCCACTAAGAAGGGATTTTTCGAAATTCGCCCCCTAAAGGGGGAAATGGGGATAAAATGCGTTTTTACAAATTTCTCAATATCTCTTAACTCAGATGAGATATCAACTTGATTTTTACATATACAAAGGTAGCGCAACGAAAAACTTTTTTATTTTATAAGTTGCTTTGGAAAACAAATAAAAAATTGAAATTATAAACATGTCACAGTATCGTGATTTAATTATAAAAATGTGTGTGTGTGTGTGTGTGTGTAATTATCTTTATTTTGCCTTTCGGCTTAAATCTATACATTTGCTTCCCTTAATTTGTGAAAATAATATATATATATATATATATATATATATATATATATATATATATATATATATATATATATATATATATATATATATATATATATATATATATATAATAAATAATGAATAAATAATACAATAAATTGTAGATTTGATTTAATTCATTTCAGGGTTTTTCTCCTTTCTTCTACCGTTTTCATCCAGCATAGTCCACCTCCCGAGTCGTCCAGTACATCCTCCCTGCTTTTTTCTTCTTCCTTTAGTTCCCTACAGTCATATAAAATAGTCCGGTCGGCAAATGGGAAAATCGGCTTGAACCTGGAAGTTGGGTACAACAAATATTTTATGATTGATTCTAGTAGTATTTGATATACTGAATCATAATATGACGGGTGCCAGGCCGGCACCCCTGGGCAACTCCTGGAAATTCGAAAAAACCGCCCAAAAAATGGATTTTTTTGGTTATTTGCCAATAACTACTAAACGGTTAGTTCTACAGTTAAGATTGTCCAGTGCATTTTTGTAGAGAACAAAATTTCCAAAAAAATGAAACTTTGAACAGCTCTCTGCGATTAACCGTTTCTGAGATACACGCGTTCAAATTTTGAAACTTGAATTTTTTTTTACTTTTTTCATTATTTTTGTGTTTAATGACCTGTACCTTCTAAACAAATTAAAATTTTGATATTCGGTTTCTTTTATTAAATTCTGCAAACAATTCTCTATAAGATAGATTATTTTAATTTTTTTTGAAGGCCTTATTTAAGCCAAAATTTTAAGACTTTCTTCGAGAGAAACATGAATTTTTTTACTTTTTTTATAATTTTTGTGTTTAATGACCTGTAACTTCTAAACAAATTAAAATTTTGATATCCGGTTTCTTTTATTAAATTTTGCAAACAATTCTCTATAAGATAGATTGTATGAAATTTTTCTTGAAGGCCTTAGTTAAGCCAAAATTTTAAGATTATCTTCCAGAGAATATTGAATTTTTTTAGCTTTTTCATATTTTTTGTTTAATGACTTATAATTTATGAACTAAAGTTTTACTTTTTACTACGATTTAGCGGAGCAAAAGTTAGTCATTATTGTATGATTTCATAAAAAATAAACCGGAAGTCGATATCTTTATCCGTTCAGAAACTAGAATTGATTAAACACAAAAACTATAAGAATTCTAAAATTTTATAATTTTCTCTTGGAAAAAATAATTAAATTTCGGCTTATTAAAGGCACTTTAAAAAAATTAATACTATGTATCTTACATAAAAATGTCTGAGGAATCCAATCTTGAACCGTTCAGAAATTAAAGTTGATTAAACAAAAGAAACTTTTAAAATTCTAAAATTTTACAATTTTCTCTCGGATCTTTAGAGGCCTTTTAAAAAATATAGTACAATGTATCTTACATAAAAGGAATCCAATGCTGCAAACCGGAAGTCGATATCTTTATCCGTTCAGAAAGTAGAGTTGATTAAACACAAAAAATATTTAAAATTCTGAAATTTTGCAATTTTTAAAACAATTATGAAAAGAGTTAAAAAAATTCAAGTTTCTCCCGAAGAAAATCTTAAAATTTTGGCTTAACTAAGGCCTTCAAGAAAAATTTCATACAATCTATCTTATAGAGATATGTTTGCAAAATTTAATAAAAGAAACCGGATATCAAAATTTTAATTTGTTTAGAAGTTACAGGTCATTAAACACAAAAATTATGAAAAAAGTAATAAAATTCATGTTTCTCTCGAAGAAAATCTTAAAATTTTGGCTTAAATAAGGCCTTCAAAAAAAATTAAAATAATCTATCTTATAGAGAATTGTTTGCAGAATTTAATAAAAGAAAGCGAATATCAAAATTTTAATTTGTTTAGAAGGAACAGGTCATTAAACACAAAAATAATGAAAAAAGTAAAAAAAAATTCAAGTTTCAAAATTTGAACGCGTGTATCTCAGAAACGGTTAATCGCAGAGAGCTGTTCAAAGTTTCATTTTTTTGGAAATTTTGTTCTCTACAAAAATGCACTGGGCAATCTTAACTGTAGAACTAACCGTTTAGTAGTTATTGGCAAATAACCAAAAAAATCCATTTTTTTGGGCGGTTTTTTCGAATTTCCAGGAGTTGCCCAGGGGTGCCGGCCTGGCACCCGTCATATTATGATTCAGTATATCAAATACTACTAGAATCAATCATAAAATATTTGTTGTACCCAACTTCCAGGTTACATGGCTTGGCGACCGGACTAAAAGATGTTCTAATGTTTCCCAGTCTTCCCCGCATAGTCTGCAACTTCTTTCTTCATCACTCTTCCAGTACTCGTTGGCTTTCTCTTCGTTCCCACATCTGTATCTTGCTATTTTTCTGATTTTCTCTATCTTTTCTCCCCTCAGGTAGCGTGGTATTCCGACGGTTCTTATTTCTTTATACTTGGGGTTGTATCTGGATGTTTCTAATTTATTTGTTCTCCACTGATTCTGAATTTCTATGCTTCTTTGTCTTATTGTTTATGTCATATTATATCCTCTTGCTCTCCCAATATCTATTTCTATTGTTGAATATCCATTGTTTTCGTAAAATTTCCTTCTCTTGCTCATACTCTCTCTTTTCTCATCTCTTTTTCTGATTTCTTTGAAACATTCCTCTATAATTTCTCCTTTTTGTCCTAACTGAATCTTTTCTTCAAATTTCATCGCTCTTCTTCCCGCTTCGATTTCCAAATTATCCCTTTTCATTTCTTCCATTGTAATATAGTTCGGGGTTGCTCTGTCTGTTCCAATTAGCCATCTTATATATGTGGTTTGAATTGCTTCCAACTTTTCCTGTTTTTCCCACCCCCATATTTCCGCTCCGTACATCATAATACTTTTGACTAATGCGTCAAATAGCATCAATCTGGTTTTTATGTTTCCTTGGAATTTTCTCTCTCCTATGCTCCACGTTTCCTTGGCTGCTATGATTGATTTCCTTCTCAGTTCTCCAATTTGTGCTTCGCCCCCCCCATTGCTCTTGAACGTATATCCTAGGTACTTAAATTCCTTTGTCCTTTCTATGCTCTGTCCCTTCCAGTGCCAGCTTTCTTCTCTTTCTCTTCCCCCTCCTTTCTTAAACTTCATTATCTTCGTTTTCTTCACATTGAGTTCTAACTTTCTTCCGTCTAGGTATTTGTCTAGTCTTCTTACCATTCCCTTCATTTCTCGCTCGGTTTTGGCCATCAGTACTACATTGTCCGCGTATGCTAGTGTCATAATTTTTTTGTTCCCTAATTATAAAAATGTATGTGTCAAATACATGTGTCAAATAGATATTTATTCATAAGAATGCAAAATAAATAAGTTAAATAAAAAGGGGAAATAAAATTAATAAATATTAAGTCCTGGAAAGAGTGATTAAATTAAGGGCTCAGTTAAGTTGGCCCCCCACCTCATTATTTCTTTGTTTTAATATTGCTTATTATTTTGCACACATCTAGCACAATATTGCACACGCACTTTAAAAACTTGCACATGGTTCATTAATCTATAAAATTAAAAAATAGGAATGAGAGGCCAAATTAACGTTAGCCCCCCTTTTGTAAGATTTTTAACTTTTTTTTTGGACCATTAAACTTGTTTAACATTGCACATTATTGCACACATTAATTATTAAGTAGCACATATTTAATTATTTAGTTGTTTTTTTTAAAGTCGCGTGGGGCCAAGTTAACGTTATAGTAAATAATGAAAAATTTATAGTTTGTTTACTAATATTCATTCTAAATACTTGCACATTCTTGCACAAGTTAAACTAACACTTGCACAAATGCCCTTTATCAGAAAATAAGGAATAACTAACGAATTTATCTTCTAGCGGGAAGTTTTACACAGTATATATTCAATGCAGAATTTACGTTCAATTAACTAATTTTTATAAGTAATGAATTGGTATACGATAAAGGCGATATAAAATGTGAATTAAAACTTTAAATTAATTTGAAAATCCATTTAAATCTGACAATTTTCTTTGCATTTGACAATCTCTAATTTTACATTTTCAAACTGTAGGGAAAAAGTCTAATTTAATTTTAAGTTATATTTCAAAGCTCAATTTAAATAATCTAGTACGCAACAGGCATGAGCCATATTAACAAAATCATAAAAATAATAATTATTGTAATTGAAATTCGTAATCTGTCAAAATACGCGCGCATCACCAGGATTGGTCTATTCACGTACTTCCGATTGCTAACAATGCGCAAAACCTATTGCGCACCAGTATTTTATCTAGCTCTCTCACTTAATATTGTTAACGTCTCTGGAAAAATTACAGCAACTCGCAATTAGGCAAATACCTTATATTGTTCAAGAATAATTCAGTTAAATATATTCCCTTATGTTACATTTTAAAAAGGACGTTCTAAAGGTGGGTCTAGAGGTCTAGACCGCACCGCGCCGAATTGAACCGCGCAGGACATTGCAAACATAAATGCCAAAATATAAATTGTAATTTCGTTTCTACCCAAGATTTACCTTTTATAAGTGTAGACATTCAGGATATTTCAAACTTAGAAAATAGTTTATTAAACATTATTAAAGAAACACCATCAAGAAGAAAATGTATTAACTGATTGTGATTATGGACGTCTTTGTGGTGAAAATGTCACTTTGGCTCAAGAAATTAATAATATTTTTTTGTTTTTTGAAGTGGCAAATCCACAAGAGAAGAGACTTGAAACCAAGGATACTTAACAGAACAGGATGGTTCATCGCCTATGCTCATGTATACGGCACTGCTCTGCTGGAGTGGGAGGTAATTCTGACGTCACGCGTCTACACAGCGCTATGTCGCAATGAATTGATAATCATAATATTCTACTTATTGTTGTTATTTTGCCACTTGCCACTATATAAAATACTTGAATTGCAATTATTGGATTCCATTTATTTTAACAAAATTATAAAGTATTGATAATAATTAAAAGTAGGTATGTTATTTATGGATAATTTTTTGTTTTATATTTTATAAACTAACCTTAAATAAATGATAAATCTAGAAATGAGTCAACCGAACACAAAGAAAGGGGGGAAAAGTTGTGCTGTTTCCATATGTACAAATTATATTTCTAAAACAGAAAATATTTCATACCACGTTTTCCCAAAAGATGACAAGATTCGCCATGAATAGATTATGATATGCAAAAGAAAAGATAAATTCAATCCATCCACAAGCCGAATTTGCTCGGATCATTTTAAACAAGAAGATTATGAAAGAGATTTTCGTAATGAACTGTTAGGTACGTTTTTATTCATAAATATTTATAGCTATTAATATAACAAGAATATTATCCAATTTATAATACCGAGGATGTTGCTAAACGACGAGGTGAAACCGAGTCTCTTTGAACATCCAAGGGGGCTTACATTGCATATATTCGCGTTATATTCAAAGCAAAGCTTAATCGTATCATCGACGACAGCGTTGTTAAAACAAATCAACAATTTTATCTGTCAATTAGTTGACAATTTGTATATTATGGAAAATTTTGATGTTATTATGATTGTATCTAACGTAAAAAGTTCGTAACTAATGAATTATAAGTATCTAACGTATTATAAGTAACCAACGTATTATGTTGTATCCTTGACTTGAAACTACATGTATTTTAAAAAATATTCCAAATAATAATCTCAATAGTCTGCGTGGTGTGATAGGATATGAAGGGGATGGCAATGAACAAAGTCTACGACATTTTATAGCCTACTGCCGTCGCCATAATAAAAAGTAGGAAATTTACAATAATGGAGATTATAGAAAACAACCATGTTCTGCCGCGAAAGTAATAAATACTCAATTGCTTATGTTTTCTGTTTAAAATAAACGAATGATGAAATTCTGTGCATTTCTTTTATAAATTCGTAAATTCGTACATAAGAAAATATATCGCGTTTTTTATATAGGTACCTACGAATATTTATATTTTTATAGATCTGTGACATTATAGATTTACCCACACAGAATTTTACTATGAAATAACTAAGGTTATAATAATTTATGTATAAAATTATTAATTATATATTTATTATTAATAACTTTTATGTTTCATAGTTGTTTTATTAACATAGACACAATAAACTGTATTGATGTTCTTACCTCCTAAAAAACTAAATACTATTTTATTTCTCAATATTGATAAAATTAATAAAATATTTGAACACATCCAACAATGACTAAACAAAAATGAATTGAGCTTAATATTGAACTAAAATTTCCCACATTTAGAAAATTCAAAATTAAAGATTGTCAAATAAATGCAAAGAAAATTGTTAGATTCAAATTTCTTTTATAGCAAATCTAATCTGTTTTGTTACCTGTAACTAATTTAGATTTTTTATTTAAATTTTGTTTCGCCTGTATCGTGCACCAATTCATTAGTATTTACTTATAGATTAGTTAATTGAACTTAAATTTTGCATTGATTGTACTGTTTAAATCTTTTAAATGTTAGTTAGTTATCTCTTATTTTCTGCTAAAGGACATGTGTGCAAGTGTTAATTTAACTTGTGCAAGATTGTGCAAGTAATTTAGAATGAATATTAGTAAACACATTATAAATTTTTCGTTATTTACTATAACGTTAACTTAGCCCCACGCGACTTTTTTTTTAAACTAAATAATGCTACTTAATAATTAATGTGTGCAATAATGTGCAATGTTAAACAATTTCAATGGTCCAAAAAAAGTTAAAAATCTTGCAAATGGGGGGCTAACGTTAATTTGGCCACCCATTCATATTTTCTAATTTTATAGTTTAATGAAACATTTGCAAGTTTTTTAAGCGCGTGTGCAATATTGTGCTAGATGTGTGCAAAATGATAAGCAAAATTAAAACAAAGAATTAATGAGGTGGGGGGTCAACTTAACTGACCCTAAATTAAGGTTTGTAATCTTATCGTGCAATTTTAATTTTTAAATGTTTATAAGGACATGGTGATTTTTCCTTTTATTATTTTTAGCACTTAACTATTCACCTATTTCATAACACGCCTTTTACCCAAATTAGGTGTGGTAGCCTCACATATTAATAATTATTTTTGTGAATGATGAAAACGTGATGTGGCCCGTGTCGAACGGTTGTGTGCCGCTGTTCAGCGGCACAGACGATTGGCGTCCTTCTAATAATATGGCCGAGCTGGTTGAACTCTAATCGTCACAGATACGTCATAATATACCAAATCGATAGTAAATTTTATGCTCTACAACTTTTATTTGAAACATTTTTTTCTAATGTTATCCATTTAAGCAAAATTTTAGAAATAAGTCAAATTTCGTAGTAAAAAAAATTAAAATGGGTCTTTTGTCACTTTAAATATAAACAAAATGATTAATTAATGGTATATAAATATAGGTTTATTCTTTAGGAATAGATTGCAAACTGAATCAGCCCTGTAGGTTTATTAGTTCACGCTCTACGACGACTTAAGTACAACGGCACCTAGTTGCCCAATTCACGGACACTGTGGGGTATTTTTGGGTGGCTACAAGTCTTGATTGGAAGGAAATGGCCCCCCCAGTATATGTACCAAACGGCTTGCTTTCATCAAAAAATGCAGAATTATATCCCTTAACGTCCGGACTAGTATGTATGTCGCATAACTCAAATACGGTTAGACGTAGAAAGTTGAAATTTTGTATTTAGGACTGTTATACCATCTAGTTGTGCACCTTCTATTTTTGGTTTCAATCTACAAACCGGAAGTAGTACTTTTTTGAAATATTTCGATAAATATTTAATTTCAGACAATTTTTTTTATTTTAAATGAAAGATTATGTGATTATTACCTACAATCGGTATTTTATAAATATGTTTGTATCTGGTATCATTTAGGAATAATTAAAGTATATATTTATAATTTAGTATTTCGGTATCTTGTAATCCATGATCGATTAACATTTGTTACTACGTAAAATTTAAATGATTATGACATGACAGTGACAATAGTAAAATTTGCTTTATATCTTCTTCTGCAGTTTAAATAAAATGACTAAAATATATTTGTGAGTATAGTAGCAGTAGTAGTAGTTCTTATATATTAATATATTTATATAATAAGTTAAAAGAATAAAGTAGGTATATGGCGGGAGGTCTTGTGGTGGCCACGTCAGATTTTTTATATTATTCTACATTTTAGTTATTAAGAAAAGTATGAACAGTTTAATAGGCGTACAAGGAAGTCATGTGGTGTCCACGTTAGATTTTTTGTTATGTTTTTATTATTTTTCAGTATTTAAACCATGATTAATTTTTTGTTATTTTTTAATATTTGAGTTTGTTTTATATGATTATATTTTGTATTTTGTGAATAAAAGAGGTTTTTTTATTTGTATTACGTTCATTTTTGTATTAATAGTTTATCTAAAAAAATATCATAACGCTTAAAGTAATCCAAAAGTATGTAGTACCTACCCGCCTGCCAAAATTGTTTAACATTGTCACTAAAAGGAACTAGCAAAAGCGGTAAGTCAAATGTTATATACATTTAAAAGAAGGCAAACAACGACATATCGTTAACAAGCCAAAAATAAATGTGACATGTCAAATTTACCATTTAAATAAATAGGGGCAAAACCCTATATGTTTAATTCATCGAGATATTCCCGTTGTCAAGAAAAATTTTAAAAAAAATCTCTAGAGGAAGATCGGTAACCTACTACAGAATTTGCCCCGTTAATATAAAGCACATTAAAATAAAAGCCGATTTACAGCGCATTCCTAAACTTTAAACAGCGTCTCCTGCAAAATCACGATTTTTGACTTATTGGATTTTGTCTTAGTACAACAGAGTTTAGGAACTACATTTTTCTTTATTTGAATGCTACCTCCCATCATTTTATAAAGATCCAGTTCTCACTGTCATTATCTAACTATAGGATAATGAATAATATACGTTTACTGATAATAAAACAATAAAATAAATCATCTTACATCAAAATGATCTTCGCAACAATAAAATCGACGAGTGTTCGGTAATGGATTAGTGGTAATACCTGCTGCTTCGCACCATTTTTTGCGGATTTCCAATTTATATGATACAGACAAGAATGTTTTTGCATATTCCTAATTGAACTATTGAAACAGTTTGGTACAAAACAATGTTTTATAAGAGTATTTTTCGTTTTATATATTTTAAATAGTTTCAAACGAAAAACTAGAAATAATAACAGAGCTTATTGTAGCTTAAGTACCTATATTTTTAGTATTAATTAATTATAATATAAAAAGTGATTACCCGAAAACGCTAATTACTATCTATCAAATGTCAAAATACATTGATAACAATAATTTTTCTAAATATAAACAAACGTGCGTATTGGTACGGTTAAAGCTGCTGTTTCCGTTTGGTGGCGTAATCATGAATTGGTTAGTCTGCACACGTCATCAAACCACGAAAATTAACATTAAATATCTTTTTTTAGCGAAATGTGGCATTATATCGTTTACCAAAAAAATACGTGTTTATTTATTTTTTATGTAGAATAACATATTAAAAATTACCGAAATACCCTATTTAAGTAAAAAATTGTTATTATTTTCTATTTAATACTGTTAAAAATGTGTACAGATCGTCGACCTTTCTCAATGACGGCGACAGACACCAGACAGCGTTGCCACTATTATTGGGTAAACTCGACTGTACGGCCAAACTTGAAGTTAGCCGCAAGCTGTCAGCTTTATCTGGCTCAAGAAGAGTAAAAGGTTTAAGTTTAAGATTTTCTACAAAAAAAGAGTATGTGTAACTCAAGAAGGATAAAAGGATTTTTTATTTAGTTTATTTTAATCTATTTTGATCTTTTTCCGCAGTCAACTTCAGGTTTTGCCGTACAGTCGAATTTTACCCTACTATTTTATAAAAATCTGTTCCTTTTTTCTGATAAAATCTGTAAAGATTAGCTAAACATGTATTATTTTCACTAATTAACAGAAAAACATTATTCATAACTATACCTACAGCGTACCGCCTGTAGGTGCTATAAAATAACGGTCAACTGATTGAATAAAGTATATTTTATTGTGGCGACACGATCAGCCACAATACATTACAATATTCAATAAGTTTTTATTGAGGACAATTTTTTTAAACTAACAAAAATTCGTAGTAACAAGAAAAATATCGACGTTTGTGCAACGTTTATACGACGTCGGCCCAACGACACAGAAATAGTGACGTTTCTGGAACGTTTTTGTAAGATCGATATATTGACTTCGACAAATCGACGTCGCATTAACCGAAACGTCGATAAATTCACGTCTATATTACGTCTCCCCGACGTCGTCCATCGACACGTCGACGATTGTCTGCATGGGTATGTAGCAGAAAGTTGATAATTGTTATCATTCATCATATGTGCAAAAAGCTATTTTTTCAACTGCTTGTATTTGTTTTACAAGTAGAAATTTAAAAATTAACAGTGAAATATAAAATTATTTTCTTACAGTTCGTTTTACGAAACTGTTATTTGATCTTTCTATTAGTAGTAAATCGAAGAGTTATATTCATGTTGCATGTTATAAGATAATAACAGTTGATGATACGATTAATACGATAAAAACTGACCAAATTCCAGTAAGGTTTTATCCTTCCATTAAACGTATCCAGTCAAGAAGCATCATCGATTCATTATTATCTGGATATAATGTAATAAGGAAGGAAAAATCAATTACTGGAAGTCAGTCACAAGATTTGAAGGCTTTATTTCATCTCCAACCGGTTTCTACCCCACATGGGTCATCTTCAGGGACTACAGTGATATTTAATAAAAATTTAGTAAAAGAAATAACAGACATTTACAAAAATTTAAACTTACGTGAAAGTCATAACAAAAATTGTATACATAAAATTAATTGTAAAACACATTTAAAAATATTACATGGATCAAGTCAACAATTGTAAAAATAATAAATGTATGTAAAAACACACATTAGTCTAAAATTTACAAAAACTTTGTGAAAAAATCACACCTAACGGCTGCAGCTAAGTAACAAATTTAATCACGCAAGGTCAAGTTACTTAAATATTCCTAGAGTAGGGATAATCTGGCTTAAGTACCATTTTATTAATGTAGGGAAAGAAGTTGTTTTATTTTCAATTATTTAAAAATTTTATATATTAACACAATTATTAATACGATGTTATTTTTTATTTTTGTTTATATTATTCAGGATGTTATGATATATTTTACTAAGATACATTGTATCTGTTCTTAAATTTACGTTATTTTTGTCGCTGTTAATAAATAAAATTTCAAGAGTAAGTCTTTTGTTTAAATTACTTTCCGTTGCTAATATTTTAGCTCCATCGAAATTGAAAGCATGCTTGTTGGTTTTACAATGCTCGACTAATGCACAATTACCATTCGCTTTTTTCTCATTGTTGCAGTTTCGATTGTGTTCGTCTAGTCTAATCTTAAGATGACGTTTAGTCTGCCCGGTGTATTGTGCACTGCAATTACTACACGGAATTTTGTAAATAATATTTGACCTGATGTTTTTATCAACTTTCGCTTTTAATTGTGAAAACAAATCCCCTACTTTTTTATAGTCTTAAATCCGATTTCAATGTTCAGATTTGACTTGAACAACCTTTGTAGCTTAGATGCAACTCCATCTACATATGTGAGGGAGAAGTAAGGTGTTGGTAATGTAGGATTTTTATTATCATTGTCATTATTAGTAGTTGATCTGGCCGTGTTATTCTTCTTCTTATCAAATTCATACAAAAGTCCGTTAATAATACCTAGTGGATAATTATTAATCTTGAGCAGCTTTATGACTTCATTTTTAATTTCGTCCTGGTGTTCTGGCGAGGTTAATCTAAGTGATCTGTCAATAAGATTTTTAGCAATGTTTATGAGTTGTGTTTTCGGATGTTTTGACTTAAAGTTCAAATACCGTGAACTAGCTGAGCTTTTTCTATACCACTTTGTTTGGATTGTTCCGTTAGGTTTATGTATTAGTGTCATGTCTAAAAATGCAATTTTGTTGTTAGTTTCTTGTTCAACGGTGAACTGTAAATGCTTGTTGTATGTGTTGAATATCCTAAGTGTAACATCAACTTTATCCGTAGGTACTGCCAAAATTAGGTCATCAACGTACTTTTTAATGAACGGTACTTCAAAATCGAGAATTGGAATGACAGTTTCCAGTACAAAGGTTGTTCAAAGTACAAAGGTTGTTCAAAGTACAAAGGTTGTTCAAGTCAAATCTGAACATTGAAATCGGATTTAAGACTATAAAAAAAGTAGGGGATTTGTTTTCACAATTAAAAGCGAAAGTTGATAAAAACATCAGGTCAAATATTATTTACAAAATTCCGTGTAGTAATTGCAGTGCACAATACACCGGGCAGACTAAACGTCATCTTAAGATTAGACTAGACGAACACAATCGAAACTGCAACAATGAGAAAAAAGCGAATGGTAATTGTGCATTAGTCGAGCATTGTAAAACCAACAAGCATGCTTTCAATTTCGATGGAGCTAAAATATTAGCAACGGAAAGTAATTTAAACAAAAGACTTACTCTTGAAATTTTATTTATTAACAGCGACAAAAATAACGTAAATTTAAGAACAGATACAATGTATCTTAGTAAAATATATCATAACATCCTGAATAATATAAACAAAAATAAAAAATAACATCGTATTAATAATTGTGTTAATATATAAAATTTTTAAATAATTGAAAATAAAACAACTTCTTTCCCTACATTAATAAAATGGTACTTAAGCCAGATTATCCCTACTCTAGGAATATTTAAGTAACTTGACCTTGCGTGATTAAATTTGTTACTTAGCTGCAGCCGTTAGGTGTGGTTTTTTCACAAAGTTTTTGTAAATTTTAGACTAATGTGTGTTTTTACATACATTTATTATTTTTACAATTGTTGACTTGATCCATGTAATATTTTTAAATGTGTTTTACAATTAATTTTATGTATACAATTTTTGTTATGACTTTCATGTAAGTTTAAATTTTTGTAAATGTCTGTTATTTCTTTTACTAAATTTTTATTAAATATCACTGTAGTCCCTGAAGATGACCCATGTGGGGTAGAAACCGGTTGGAGATGAAATAAAGCCTTCAAATATTGTGACTGACTTCCAGTAATTGATTTTTCCTTCCTTATCTCATCATCCAGTCAAGAAGTTTTCATTACATAATGTAATAAGCTAATAATACAGTATGTTATCTACAAAGAGCTAATTTGATTTTAATGCCAATAGAATCAGTATTTTGCTTGTAAATTAAATTTCCTACAAAAATATTAGTTTTTTCGCTAGGAGCAATAGTTCACGAGATATGGGGGTGGAAAAGTAAAAAAATCTTAGAAAACGTGTTTCTTTCGTATAAAATGACAGTCGAGTCAATATACTAATCCACTTCCCGTTTTTTGCGCAGTAAGATGGATCGAAATGGGGTTTTTTGCATTCGCTTCCTAAAATTAAACAGAAACTTTGCGACTACTTGTGATCCGCTTGGGTTTGCAAATTGCATTTGTGCACTGCAAAATGCATTCTGAAAAGTGCATTTTTGCAGGCAGTAGTTTAAAAATTAATAACTTGGCGAATAACGACTGCAATTGCACCAGTGCGGATCCCCGGGGGTTTTCAAGGTCGTAGAATCCGAATCTGACATTAAATGCAGCCTTCCGAGTACCTGGGGCACCGTACCTGGACATATACGTCATCCCTTGGAGTTTTCCTAAAATTGTCGTGCAAGGCGGCAGAAAACCGGCATCCGGGGGTTTCTTGGGGCGTTGATCTCGAATCGGCCATCGGCAACCCTCTCCCGGGTACCTGGGGCACCGGACCTGGGCATATACGTTATCCCCTGGAGTTTTCCTGAATTTATTAGGCGAACTGAAAGTAAATCGGTATCTGAGGGTTTCTTGGGGCGCTGATCTCGAATCGGCAACCCTCTCCCGGGTACCTGGGGCACCGGACCTGGACATATACGTCTTCCTGTGGAGTTTTGCTGAATTTATCATGCGAACTGAAAGAAAACCGGCATTCGGGGGTTTCTTGGGGCGCTGATCTCGAATCGGCAACCCTCTCCCGCGCATTGTAGGGTCTCGCTACGTTGTGCCTGTCTGTATAAGAGAGTGTCCATATTAACTCACATAAAGGTACCTTTAAAATAAAGACGTATGTCAAGGCCCGGTGCCCCCAGGTACCCGGGAGAGGGATGCCGATGCCGATGGCCGATTCGATATGGAAAAGTAGAAAATGCTTATTTAAGAAACCTGTTTTAATATTAAGAGTCCAGGCATACTAGACTTTTAACGGGAACTAATTTTTATTTTTTGTGTTTAATGAACTGTAACTTCTGAACGGCTAAAAAGTCGACTTCCGGTTGCTTGCATAAAATTCTAAGAACATTTTTCTATTAGATTCATTATTTTAAAAACTTAGAAAGGCCTTTGTTAAGCCAAAATAATATTTTCTTCAAGGGAAAATTGAGACATTTTCAAATTTATCGTATTCATTGTGTTCAATGAACTGTAACTTCTAAACGGATAAAAATATAAATTTTTGGTTTCTTGCATTGAATTCTCCTAACATTTTTCTAATAGGTACATTATTTTAAAAACTTTTATAGGCTTATTTAAGCAACAATTTTAATATTTTTTCCAAGAAAAAGTTTAGATATTTAAGTCTTTACAGTATTATTTGTGTTTAATGAACTGTAACTTCTGAACGGATAATAGTATCTATTTACGGTTTTTTGAATTAAATTCTACAAATATTTCTCTATTGGATACATTATTTTAAAAACTTACTAGGATCCTTGTTAAGCCAAAACTTTACGATTTTCGCCGAGGGAAAATTGTGAAATTTTCAAATCTATTGTACACAAATGTTTCACTTCGCATACGTTAATGTCAACTTTAAATATAATGCATGTGACAGAGAAATGTTCGGTGAATTTAATGCAAGAAACCGGAAGTCGAAATTTTTAGCCGTTCAGAAGTTACAGTTCATTAAACACAAAAAATAGGAAAACATTATAAAATTTCTAAATTTTATCTTGGAGAAAATCTTAAAATTTTAACAACGCAGCAGGGTTCGGCAACAATTTTTTCTAAGATCATCTCGGTCTTTCAGTATAGATATTAACTAGGGGTAAGTACTAGTAGAACATTTATGCCAAAAATTATTTTTGTCCGAACTAGTTCCCGTTAAAAGTCTAGTTTGCATGGACTCTTAAGCCTGATTCAGAGTTTACATAACATAACATAAAGTATCATAGCATAACATAACGAAAAAATAAATGTGCTTATTGACGTATAATGTTTCATAGTTTACTTAAGAACCATAAATTAACATAACATAACTTAACAAAACATAGAATATGACCAAATTTCATTTAATTACGGTTATGTTGTCTAATCGGTTACGTTCGGGCAAATTCGTGACAATTGACAATTGAAAAACTGCTGTCAAATAATTTATTAATAAAGCAAAATCCCATATGGTATGTCCAGGCTATAGTTTGTATTGAGCAGCCATGAGATAAATAACAAAAAATTATACTATTGTATAAAGAATAGACATGTGTCTATCAGACTTACTACAATGTTACTGCTAAACGTTCTTCTGGTCCTATGCCGTCAGGAAGTTTTCTTTTTTTAATATGTGGTGATATTTATGATAATAATTTATCAAAAACTGTAACACACATCCCTGTGTATTTAAAGAATTGTGCGGAATAATTTTGTTTCATTTTGATAGAATAATTTTTATAAAACCCTACAGATTTCCGTTTTTTTTTCGTCGTTTTAACTTTATTGCTATTAGCGTACATATTACTACAGTAATAAGAGGTATAAAATCGTCCGTATCAATTCTTTTGTCGAACTTTTCTGATTGTACATAACCAAAATGAAAATGTCAAATAGAACTGAAGTTATGAGCAATACAATGATATGAAGTTTGCAGTACGAACACATAATTAAAACTATGAAAGGTTAAATTATTGCTTATGATAAGTTATGTTATGTTATGCTATGATACTTTATGTTATGTTGTGTAAACTCTGAATCAGGCTTTACTAACAAAGCATGTTTCTTAAAAAATAATTTTTGACTTTTCCATCCCCATCTCCCTTTAAGTAGATTGGGAACCCCCTAAGGGGTAGGAAATTTACTTTCATTTTGTATAGGGTGACATTTTCGCTATGACGTATAGATTTCGAGATATTCACAAAAAAAAACAAAATATGGGAACTAGAACACCCTCTACAAATTTCGTTTTTAAATTATTTCCAAGTAAAATGTTCAGTAAACATTCATTTTATACGGAAAAACAAGTTTTTTACATTTTGACCCCCCATATCTCGTTAAATATATTGCTCCTAACGAAAAAAAACTAATGGGATATTTTTGTAGGAAATTTAATTTACGCTCATTTTGTATAAGATAATTTTTTCGCTAGGTACTATAATTTTCGAGATATACACGAAATTTTGAAAAGAGGGACCTTTACAAAAACCCCTCCCACCCAACGCACACAACCAGCGGGTCAGGACAGTATGTTGGTCGGAGATTCCCTCTACCACTTAAAAAAAAAACAGATTTATTGCGGCAGAACAGCATATTATGGTCTTCGTTGACTGGGCTAAATAATACAATAAACAACATTCCCAAATTTGGATATTATTTTGAGAATATATCTAACTTTGGTAATAATGCAGGTGGAGAGAGGATATTTTCAGTTCCCAAAAGAAGTAGTTTAGGAAAACAAAAATTAAATAATTTATCCATGATATTCATTGAAAATGAAGCTTTAATAGTATATTACATTACAAGTCATGAAAATGTTTCATTGCAGACGAGGAGGCGTTTGAAGAATGCGAGGATGCGTAGCGTCCGAGCATTTCTTCAAAGCCTCCGAGTCAAGCAAAGACATTTTTATGACGCGTGATGTATTCTATTTTTTTTAAATCGGCAATTAATCTTAAAATTATAAAAAAAATTAGGTTTGCATAAATCATCAGAGCTGTGACAAATCATCAGAGCTGTAACAAATTTTAGAAAAAGTTGTCATGACAAGTAAACAAAGTTGAAAGTAAAAATGACTAGGCATGAAAATAAAATTTTCATGCCTAGTCATGAAAATCTTACTTTCATGCCGCAAATTAGTCTGGAAATGACGATTTTCATGCCGATTTTGAAAAAACGTTTTTTTTTAAAATTATGATGATTTGATTACTCAAATTTGCCGAATTGAAAGTAAGAAAAAAATGTTGTAATTTATATTATTGTGTCTGTTCCTTTTTAACTATCTTAAATAAAAAATGTGGGGGCAACATAAATTCTTAATTAATCCGGCACTGTGTATTATGCAATTTTTAAGTTTAATTTGTCGGTATTAAATATACCTATCAATATAAGTATTCATGAAAATTGTTTCAAATAATTATTAGTTTTTTATTTTCACTCAAATAATTTCTCTAATTTTTTGTCTTTTTATGTGGCTTAACTGTATCATTTGAGACTATAAAAATATTCTCGAAATTCCTCAAATAATATTCAAATTTCAATTATTAATGTAAGTGCGAACGTTGAGCGCTGGTTGTTTAAATTAGTCACTAATACTTAAAATTTTGTAGGTCTGAATCTAACTTTAGTATTGGTAAGTGAAAATTAATTTAAATAATATATTACATTGTTCTAGCAGCGATTCATTGAAAGAACTAAGGAGCATATGGTTGGATATAACGCAAATGAAAACAGACCGCAGGAGATTTTCTCGCGTGGTATTTCGACGTGTTCACTTTATCATTATAAGTGTGACTAATCTGACCAATTACACAACACTCGCCCGCAATCATGTGATATATTCAGCTGATTTAGCTTTAATACCGCGCAGTTCTATTAAAAATGATTTTGTTTGTGTGCAACTGCAGTTTTTATTTTAAAAATTAAATTCGATGCTATGGAACATATTTGCGAATTTAATTTATATGGATTGACGTAAATGACAATGTTTTAAAACACGTTTTAATCGTTTTGCTACTCGATATTGTAACAATCATTTTACATATTTATACAGGCTTTGCCAAAAGTTCCGGGGCGAAACTACAAGTTTTGAACGAGGGAAGAAAAAATAATTGAAAATTTGGGGATAAAATTACATTTTTAGATAGTTTAAAACTTCCATGCAACGTGGAGTTTTTTTTTTAGGAAATGACCAACATTTTTAAATAGCAACTCCTGTCGAGTTTCACCTTATTTTAAAGGTAATAAAAAAAGAAACACCCCCATAAAACAAAACTCGATATCATAATTCTTTTAAGAATTTAATTTAATTGTTTTTTGCACGCGTATTACGATTTTTATAACAAATTAAATTGTTGACCTTCTTCAGTCTCGCAATTACCAAAACGCTTTAGTGATCCCCAAATTTTTTTCTTCACTCGTTCAAAATTTATAGCTCCGTCCTGGGACTTTTGGGAACCGTGTATTGTACTAGCTGAGGTGGATACCCGGAGTTGCCCGGACAAATAAAGTTTTGATCTCCACTCCTAATGGTCCCATGGAATTAAAACATACCTTAAAATCCGACTCTGGTCGAAAGTGACTAGCATGCAAAATTTCATGAGCATTGAACAAACAGTCTAGATCTTGATACTTAATCACCACCCCTAATAGTCCGACCGAATTCAAACATAATTTATGACCCGATTTTATAAAAAAAATACTATTTTTACCTTTCTCCTCATATTATGTACGAGATATTGTAATGAATCAAAACTTTCGAATATGAGTTTTATGGAAACTTTTGCAATTAAAAGTGAAAGATATTATTATTTACATATAATTTCCAATACATTTTTCTGTATCGGGTACCATTAATGAACTAAAGTTCAATGGGCTATACTTGCATAGTATTGAAAATTAGATTTCTATTACTATGTACCTAATGTTAGGTCGAAAACAATGTAAAAACATAAATTTTATTTAAAAAAAACATATTTTTCGTAAATTGAGAAATAAAATTTTCTGTGACATCATTGGCTTGAACAGAAGGAAGAAAGTATATTAAGAATGTAACCTGTGGTTGGCCGTTTAAGCTTCCCGCACAAGTGGAGCGTTCATTAGTTGAGTCGTTGGTATGACTTCATCATTGGTTCCAGCTTGCTCTACGTAATAGTAATATTCAATTTTCATGAATTTTTTGGGCTTGTTAGTAAAAATTTTTTCAAAATAAAAAATACGTACCTATCCCAAGTTAGCCCACTAATATTCTAGTTTTGAAAATTCAAGCATCTTGTAGTCCTTGATCATATCATATAAATTTGTTTCTACCACGATGTTTAATACAAATACGGTGCGTGCACTGTCATACAACGGTGCTGTAGAAAGCGAATCTTTTTTTTCCACGTGTAGCGGGTTGAATATGTCAATTTGATGTGCTGGATGTGCTAAATAAATGCAACACCATGGCATCACCAACTAATAATATTTACTGACAGTTTTTAAAATTGTATTTGTTCTAAATAAAATACAATATAAAATGATACATTATTAGAAAAGTATAAATATATATCGAAAAAATCGGATGTGGCCAGCACACAACCTCCCACCATATCTAGACATTCTGTTCAAATCTGTAAGTTTTACAAAGTAAATCTTTAAATATTGAACAAAATTACATCAATATTTGTTGACAAATATAAAAATGTTCATATGCTTATAAATTTCATTGCGATTTTGTTTAATATTTACAGTTTTATAGATCTGTAGCAACTACAGATTTGAACAGAATCCCACCATTATAAACATAAATTTATACGTACAATCCGGAGCCCATTTAAAATATACAAATAAAAATCTAAAATATTTAAACACAGAAATAAGTATCACCTGTATTAGAAAATTCATTCACAGGAAAAATCTTCTGTGTTGAAGCCATCCTCCGTTCAATTACTACATACATTTAATAACTTACTTATGACTTATATGGCGTTAGTATGCCAACGTGTTACCCGTCTCACCTGTCAACATTTTTTACGCAAAAACAAAAATCAACCGATCATGGATTAGAAGATTTCAACGTTTTATTTGATAAATTTATTTTATAAATTTTACTATAGTTCTTTAATGCTACCAGATAAAGACAATTTTTTTATAAGGAAAGTTGCAAATAACTTTTCTCTTTATTCTTATCACAAATAAATACTTTATTTTTCCAAATTTATGACAATTAAACTTTTCAATCTTCGAAAAATATAACTTCCGGTGGGGGTCCTTACAACATTTTTATAGTTTCACGATGATGTCTGTATGTATGTGTGTAGGATGTGGTCAGAGCCGGATTTCTGTCTGTCGGATAACTGAAATACGAATTACCAAATTATTTTGATATTTAATATATGAATATAAATTGGAAGAGCTCATTAAATTTTGATACAGATATTTTCACCGGAAGTTATATTTTTCGAAGATTGAAAAGTTTAATTGTCATAAATTTGGAAAAATAAAGTATTTATTTGTGATAAGAATAAAGAGAAAAGTTATTTGCAACTTTCCTTATAAAAAAATTGTCTTTATCTGGTAGCATTAAAGAACTATAGTAAAATTTATAAAATAAATTTATCAAATAAAACGTTGAAATCTTCTAATCCATGATCGGTTGATTTTTGTTTTTGCGTAAAAAATGTTGACAGGTGAGACGGGTAACACGTTGGCATACTAACGCCATATAAGTCATAAGTAAGTTATTAAATGTATGTAGTAATTGAACGGAGGATGGCTTCAACACAGAAGATTTTTCCTGTGAATGAATTTTCTAATACAGGTGATACTTATTTCTGTGTTTAAATATTTTAGATTTTTATTTGTATATTTTAAATGGGCTCCGGATTGTACGTATAAATTTATGTTTATAATGGTGGGATTCTGTTCAAATCTGTAGTTGCTACAGATCTATAAAACTGTAAATATTAAACAAAATCGCAATGAAATTTATAAGCATATGAACATTTTTATATTTGTCAACAAATATTGATGTAATTTTGTTCAATATTTAAAGATTTACTTTGTAAAACTTACAGATTTGAACAGAATGTCTAGATATGGTGGGAGGTTGTGTGCTGGCCACATCCGATTTTTTCGATATATATTTATACTTTTCTAATAATGTATCATTTTATATTGTATTTTATTTAGAACAAATACAATTTTAAAAACTGTCAGTAAATATTATTAGTTGGTGATGCCATGGTGTTGCATTTATTTAGCACATCCAGCACATCAAATTGACATATTCAACCCGCTACACGTGGAAAAAAAAGATTCGCTTTCTACAGCACCGTTGTATGACAGTGCACGCACCGTATTTGTATTAAACATCGTGGTAGAAACAAATTTATATGATATGATCAAGGACTACAAGATGCTTGAATTTTCAAAACTAGAATATTAGTGGGCTAACTTGGGATAGGTACGTATTTTTTATTTTGAAAAAATTTTTACTAACAAGCCCAAAAAATTCATGAAAATTGAATATTACTATTACGTAGAGCAAGCTGGAACCAATGATGAAGTCATACCAACGACTCAACTAATGAACGCTCCACTTGTGCGGGAAGCTTAAACGGCCAACCACAGGTTACATTCTTAATATACTTTCTTCCTTCTGTTCAAGCCAATGATGTCACAGAAAATTTTATTTCTCAATTTACGAAAAATATGTTTTTTTTAAATAAAATTTATGTTTTTACATTGTTTTCGACCTAACATTAGGTACATAGTAATAGAAATCTAATTTTCAATACTATGCAAGTATAGCCCATTGAACTTTAGTTCATTAATGGTACCCGATACAGAAAAATGTATTGGAAATTATATGTAAATAATAATATCTTTCACTTTTAATTGCAAAAGTTTCCATAAAACTCATATTCGAAAGTTTTGATTCATTACAATATCTCGTACATAATATGAGGAGAAAGGTAAAAATAGTATTTTTTTTATAAAATCGGGTCATAAATTATGTTTGAATTCGGTCGGACTATTAGGGGTGGTGATTAAGTATCAAGATCTAGACTGTTTGTTCAATGCTCATGAAATTTTGCATGCTAGTCACTTTCGACCAGAGTCGGATTTTAAGGTATGTTTTAATTCCATGGGACCATTAGGAGTGGAGATCAAAACTTTATTTGTCCGGGCAACTCCGGGTATCCACCTCAGCTAGTACAATACACGGTTCCCAAAAGTCCCAGGACGGAGCTATAAATTTTGAACGAGTGAAGAAAAAAATTTGGGGATCACTAAAGCGTTTTGGTAATTGCGAGACTGAAGAAGGTCAACAATTTAATTTGTTATAAAAATCGTAATACGCGTGCAAAAAACAATTAAATTAAATTCTTAAAAGAATTATGATATCGAGTTTTGTTTTATGGGGGTGTTTCTTTTTTTATTACCTTTAAAATAAGGTGAAACTCGACAGGAGTTGCTATTTAAAAATGTTGGTCATTTCTCTGACCACATCCTACACACATACATACAGACATCATCGTGAAACTATAAAAATGTTGTAAGGACCCTAATTCGTGCTCATCCACTTAAAACTCACAACCCGATTTTTGCATGATTCCAATATATCTTACCTGTAGTAAGCGGGAGGTAAAAACCTGCTTATATCTAGGTTTATACAGAATACAAATTCGATTCAATATTCGATGTTGTTATATATATATATATATATATATATATATATATATATATATATATATATATATATATATATATATATATATAAAATAGTCGTATTCTATGGATCCTAAACACTCGAAAATTTTAACCCATCACAATACCTCCCTTATAGAATATAAGGAATAAGGCGTTAGGTAAAAAGAAACATTATAATATTGTAACTTATGCCAAGGATAATTGGGACCGTAAATTACATTATATAGAGTCAAAAAATCACACTGATATTTCAGAAACTTTACGAATAATAAACTGTAGGTAAGGTACAGGGTTCGCCAGTCAAATGGAAATATTTGATGTGGGGCTTAAAGCTCGTAGGGAGGTGGTGGGGAAGAAAATAACCGACTCAACATTATCAGCGTGGTCTACCATTTAGTTTATAATAGATAGTTGGACGGGTGAACAGCGTGGCTACACAGTTAAAGCGTACTATCTCAGTGGCGAAAGTTTGGTGCAAACGCGGCGAGATTTTAAACGTCATTTCAACGTACCGCGCATCAGCCTGTTGTGTCGAATAGGGCGATTCGAACGTGGATAAACAATCTTGAGTAAAGTGGATCGACGTGTAAAAAAAGGTGGAAGTGCAAAAAAGGTTCGAGCTATTCAACAGGCGATGTTGAAGCTGCGATGTTTTCGGGGGTTCGAACCGGAACGGAACAGGCTGATTGCGCGGTACGTTGAAATGACGTCTAAAATCTCGCCGCGTTTGCACCAAACTTTCGCCACTGAGATAGACGCTTTAACAGCGTAGCCACGCTGTTCACCCGCCCAACTATCTATTATAAACTAAATGGTAGACCTCGCTGATAATGTTGAGTCGGTTATTTTCTTCCCCACCACCTCCCTACGAGTTCTATGCCCCACATCAAATATTTCCATTTGACTGGCGAACCCTGTACATATCGATACGAAAGAAGTGACAGAACCTAGGTAAAATATTATATATTTTTCACGTACTAGAACATTATCTTTCAAATCGTTTGCAAGAAGATCTCAAACTTAAACAACTCTGCTATTGAAGTCATTATATGTGAACTATCTTTTCTGAAACGTGGGATAATAGTATTTTAATTTCAGGTGATCATAAAATCAATACCTATTTGTTCATAAGACAATGTATTTAAACTAAATTGTAAAACAGCTCAGAGTAAATATTTTCCTTGCATTTCCATTTTCCAATAATTGTAAAACGCATAATATTTTCTTTGCTACACTAAAGCCTCTTCTGACCTAACCGCGACTAGCTTGAACAATGGACAAGGTCGTGCGGTTCAGAAATTCCGTAATTGAAGTAAGATAATAGATCGGTCGCAACAGCTTAAACAAATGGGCGTCAGTTAACCTAGCGACAGGTTGATAAAATTCCTAAGATCGGCCAACAAACCCTAAGATATTCCAGGCCAGAACAAGTAGCATGTTCCAGAAGGTAATAAACTTCACGTACAGGGCAGGGTTATTACTGAGACAATGAGGAACACTACGACAAATTTAATAATAATGAAATATATTGAGCAAAAGTTAGATTGGTAAATTTAACAAATGAAGTACAACGCCGGTAAGGTTAAATTTAGAATAATAATAACATCAGGATTCACGTAAAGCATAGACGGTAGATAGTGTCTGATTAGATGCACGTCAATCGGTCGTTGTCGTCGGTTAAGATTTAAGAAATAACCGTGCATGAATCGCGTGATCGAACAGGGATGCTGCGGAGTACCGGCCTAAGTACTTGCAAGATGAAATTACAAATAATATTGTAACCGAAGGTAAAGTTACGATAACGCGAGCTACAGGCAAATTAATTAAACAAAATAAACTCAGACTACAGCGTCTACACCCGATTACAGAGTTCTCGCGTATAAATAAATATATAAATATATGCAATGAATATAATACAGAATAATATTAATAACCAAAATAAGTAATGCAATAACCAATAGCAACAATAAACTCGCAGTTAGGCTACGAGATAAATATAAATAAAAGACTAAATGCCAAAGTTAAATTTAAAGAATAATAAGAGTAAAATTTGGCTTAGCTGTGATTCTCTGGAGATGCTCAGTACTATGGAGGTCTGCGCCGGAAATGCGTACGAATCGGATCTGGATAAGGCCCTCTACTTCCGTGACGGGGAATTGTAACAGCGTCAGAAATATTCCAGATGAATCGCTTCCAAAGTCTTGAATGGTCAGCGTAATCCAAATTTACGTAATAGTGCATAAACCAATCTTATGCACAACAAAAGAAAAAGCGATGAACAATTTAGAAGAAAGTCTTGGTGGGAAAGGAGGACAATCCAGTGGCGTACCAAACAGAATAGCCCCGGTGTTAAAAGTTGTGAACTAATTCCAAAAGCTAGTTTGCAACTACAACCACAAATACTACACTGCGAAATAGATAGGCCACAATATGCTGTAAATTAATAAAAACTTAAACACAACGACTAACCGGATACGCCACTGAGAAATTATTAATGAGTTGTAATTAAATTTTAATTATAAAATACGATACAAATCTTACACCAACTGACCAAGGTAGCTATATACGAAAAGAAAGAATTAAGTAATGACACAATATGTGAATTTACTACACAGGAAATAAATAAGTAGAGTAGGTAAATTCCGTATTAGTTGGAGGAGGTTTGAAGTAAATTCGACTGAGGGTATCAAATACAATAATAGTTGTATCGACTACAGTGCCCTTTAACTTGTGAACGGTATCAGATCCGACTTAGTCGAATACAATATTCCAAAATGAACCAAATAAATCACAAAGATAACACACGTTCACAACCTCAGAACTCAGACGAAAAACTAATTATTCGTTCAGCGAATAAGTTCGTTGTAACGAGTAAAACCACAACGTCTTCTATGAAACGTTTTTGGCAGACAACATCTTGAGGATCAAGCTCTCGGTCACCGAATGGTATTTTTGAATTCCAAATTTCAAAAATCGCAGAAAAACAACATTTGAGCGAATTTTTTTCAATTATGTGCCAATTCGTGTACCTAAAGTTGTTTCATGCAATTTAGTAATGAACATTCACCCCTGTAGGTATTCTATAATTTTAATTTTACTAATTTTTCTTGGAAAAACTTTAAAATTTTGACCTAGCCAAAGCCAATAAAAAAACTCTTAATAATTTTCTGAAGATTTTAATCACGATGTAAAATACAAATACGGTGAGTGCACTTGGCAAAAAATGCGGACCTATTCGTTCCACATGTATGGCGGGTTGCATATGATTACAAAATATGCTAATTATCTGTCATATCTGTCATATGAAATATTGTAATTAAAAAAGATACTAATTGTTCATTATTTTGTGACCAGTTTACATTACAAAGTAAGTAATCATTATTATATAAGTTTGTGCTTAGGTAGGTATAATTGTTATAAAAATTTTCTTTATCTAATTTCTTGCTTCAGAGTTGAACAAATCAAAAAGTTATCTGCGATCGGCGTAGTTCATGTCGGGTTATAGAAGTAACGAAGAAAAAGTATCTTTATTCAAGGCACCAAATAACATATACCATAGAAATCTGTGGATATCAAAAATACCGCGCATTAACGGGAACTTCAGTCGATTCAGGATTATTGGAAATGTAAGGATATAAAAATGTATACTATTGTGTTGTTTTTCAATTATGCATTATATTTTACAGACTAAAATAGATTCTGATTGCCCAAAATTAAAACTTGGAGCTGTGTCGACAATTTTTCAAAAAAAACATCTGATTCCAACGATACTCACCCAGCTAAACGACGCAAAGTAGAAAGTATGCGATTGTAATTTAAACGTAGTTAATTTTAATTTAATGTTGTTTTATAAATATTGTAGGAGTTTCTGAAATCGAGACTGAGACTCCATTAATTTTTATTTTAGATTCTTTTGAAACTGCTTTTACTTCACTCTACTCAACTTTGCCATCAGCTACTATTATAACATATACTGAAACAACTGCGCTCAAACCATCAACATCTTTAACTCCATCATTTTTAGAAAACCCGCATCCAAGAATTCAGCAAAGAATTAATTTTCGAAGATATTTCAGCACAAAATTTAAATATACAAATCAATTGTAATAATAAAAATTGTCTACGCAAGTATTTTTCTTAAAGAAAGAAATTTATTCAACGATTTTACAGTCATTTAATTTAATTTATTTAATTTAATTTAATTTAAGTTTAAATATAATATGATAAATATTTCTCAATTATTTATTTTGCAGTTATGCAGATAATAAAGAAGTATGTGTTGGTGGTCCTAAAATTGAACAATTTAGTGCGGAATCTTGGAACTCCTCTATGTCTGTTGAGGATACTGATTTCAGTCGATGGAGAAGGTGTTCATTTGTTGTCAATGGTGAAATGGTGCCTTGAATAAAGATACTTTTTCTTTGTTACTTCTATAACCCGACGTAGAGTTTGGCACAAAACATGTACTACGCCGATAACTTTTTGATTTGTTCAACTCTGAATCAAGAAATTAGATAAAGAAAATTTTTATAACAGTTATACCTACCTAAGTACAAACTTATATAATAATGATTACTACTTACTTTGTAATGTAAACTGGTCCCCAAATAATGAACAATTAGTATCTTTTTTAATTACAATATTTCATTTGACAGATAATTAGCATATTTTGTTATCATATGCAACCCGCCATACATGTGGAAAAAGTTGGGCCGCTTTTCACAGCACGTTTGTAGGGAAGTGCACTCACCGTATTTGTATTTTACATCGTGATTTTAATTAAATTATCATAATTTTCAATAGCGTTTTTCTTATGATTTTGTTATGCAAGGGTATGAAAAATATCTCGTTGAATTCAGAAAAAAATACTGAATCGAATAATTAAAAAATAGGTCCCCATTTGAAATAAGAAATTTCTTTTTAAATGAAATAGTGAACTTTGAGTGAAAAATGTTCTAGAACCTTAAAGAAAAACCAGATATAGAAATTGTGCATTAAAAATGGAAATTAAGATTACAATAACAATGTTCATTTGTTAAATAGTCACCTAAAAGTACTAGTAGTGAATAAATAGTCGACACACAACCTTACTAGTACAAAATAATCAAGTCTACTGATACTGATTAGCTGTGAAATTCAATATTATGAATTTTTATTAGTCTTATTGACAGATGACTGATGATATGAATAATCAGCTTTATTTAATAGATTGTATGAAATTGTTGCAACGTGTTCAATAAGGTTCTATTATTTTGTATTCTATTCGTGGTAGGGTAAATGCATAATTAATTTCATTATAGTTTTTACAACGTCACTTTGATTGTTAGAGGGGATAGGGAATTACCGTAAATTTAACTTCATTCTCGCACTCACTGGCGTTTGAAATACTCATGCCCTATATATCACGATTTATAATTATTCGGTGAGGGGTACTAACAAGCCCGGTATATTTTTACACGTAATACGAGAATCAATTTTAAAGATATGCCGATTACAACAAATTTAAGAAATGGTTTTTGTCGAAAAAAATATTATTTTTCTGAAGCATTTTAAGTAAGGAATATGTATAAGATTATTTGTCTTGAAGGTGATAATTGTACAGTTCTCTTAATGGTAAAAGGCAGGGCCGGCCTAAGCTACAGGCAACTGCCTGGGGCTCAATCGTTCTTAGGGCGCATTATTTCTTGATTTTTTAAATTCTTTATGTAAAACCAAATCTAAAATAATTTAACATCACACTCCATCTATAATCAGTGATTATTATTCACCCAAATTATTATATTAATTGAAAACGATACTGTATCAAAATCCAGTAATGTGATGAAGTATCTGATTATTTAAGAGTTTGTTTGTAAATATTAAAGCCCGAACAATTTCTTTATACCGATTTCAATTAGTCTATCTCTGCATAGAAAGAATTTATATGTTGGATTATTGTACATATTAGGTATTACCTATGGTGGTTTAATACTTCGGGAGGTATTATATTGCATGTCGTGCTATAAGCGTGGAACAGAAAGAATTTTTGAAAAATTAGACATACCACTATAGTAACGTATAGATATTTTATTTAACAAATTATTTCTGTTCTAAGCGCATAGTATACGGCATGTAATATAAACCCCTAAAAATGTCCGAAGTATTAAAACACCGTGTAGTTATTATTATTTTTCAAATAGAAATGTCAAAAAATATATTGCAAAAATAATAATATAGATAAAAACAATTCAATTTTTTTTATAAATGAAGGGCGTTATATACATTTTTTGCCTGGGGCGCTAAAAAGTCTCGGATCGGCCCTGGTAAAAGGTTTACTTTACTTTGAGCCATTACATAGAGCCAGCCCTGTGGAAATTGCGGCATTTTCCAGTTTCCAGGCGGCCAAAACTGCCGAGATGGAAATTCTACACTAATTATTTTAAATTGCACTCGTCTACGAACTGAATGAATTCAATTAAACAGGTTTCTTCTGTAAACTCCCCATCTTCGTTGAAATGACTTGTTAAACTAATTATTTTAACACTAATTTCACATCACATCAATAATTCAACAGATATCAGAAACTTAAGCGAATAATTTGAACTTTATACCAACGCGGAATTGAAATGAGCAAATTAAAGTTGAAAAACAAATAATATATGAGTTCTATTCTGTTCTACGTAACTACGTTGATTACAATTTTGTCAAGTTAGTTTTATGGACAAAAAATTTCAGATTTTTTTTATACTTCCATGGTTATCCAAGTTATTTGTGTCATGCTATTTTTAGTGAAATTTGATAATTTGTTGTTATACTTTTCATAATTTCTCGTTTACTCACTATACATAGGTAGGCAACACATTTTTCATGAAGAAATACTCTAAAATATCTCTAAGTATTAAAATTGTTAACAACATAATTTTGCTTTCTTACTTGCACTTTAGACAAGACTGTAAAACTCTAAAAAGCACCGTTGTAATTCATTAGTTACAACTCGAAATACTTGTACGAGTTTAAGATTCTGAGATGTTTAGATTAAGTTTAGACTTGGTGTGATCGGCATCTGGCAAAACAAGTTGGAATTCAAGACTTTGTAAGAGTGTTAAGAAGTTCTGTAATAGTAGCACGGGCACGGCACTCCATCGAGCACTGATAACACGAGAAACCTCGGAAATACCAGCCGCCATCACAAACGACACAGTGCACAAGACACGGCTATCGTAGTTTCCTGCATGAGAAGTGGTAGTGGTATTCCTGTAGGAGCACGGGAGAGCGGTAGTGGGCCAGTGCCGGATCCGATGTCGGTGCTATTTACTCGCGAAAGTTAAATTGGGAAACCTACGTGGTTAATGAATGGCTTGAACTTTGCTACGAAAACATCCGAAATCGATTTGTGCCCAATGTGAACATTCCATGCCCAATGACCTACCTATCTAATTCACAATTATACCTACAGTTACACAAATACACGTGGATTCTAAGAAATTTTATTATTTAATTAACAAAAATAGTAAAATTTACTGAAAAAGTCTTGCGGGTAAATAGTTATAAAAAATAGAAAAAATATACTTACAGATCTGTAAGTATATTTTTTCTATTTTTGTTTTTGTTGTAATTTTTCCAAAATAATTTAGACTTGTTCATTAATTTCATTATTTTAGTTTCTTACTTAATGTAGTTTTTAAAAAAGGTTGTTTTTAGATTTGGTTTTACTCATTTTGTAATTTTACATTTTTAGTGTTTGATAATGACCAAAACACTGGTCGAAACGTCACTGTCTTCGCAATAAAATTTTAAAAAGAAATGTTTCATTAATTTTTTTTTTCTCCTAAAGCCCTTAAATCCAATATCTTTTCAATAAAATTAAAGATAGATTTACATAGATCGTGTTAGAAATATTAATATTTTTTCTTAATTAACGCCTGCATTATTATTATTAAAAATAGAAAAAATATACTTACAGATCTGTAAGTATATTTTTTCTATTTTTGTTTTTGTTGTAATTTTTCCAAAATAATTTGGACTTGTTCATTAATTTCATTATTTTAGTTTCTTACTTAATGTATTTTTTACTTCCTTGTACAGAGTAAAAAGGTAGTATAGTAATCGCGAAAAATTTCGGTTTTCAGATTTTGATGGAAATATCCGTTTTGACGTTTTCTGAATCCATTATGACTAGTTTCGTCGTGACGTCTGTACGTACGTACGGACGGACCTACGTACGTATGTGTGTCGCATAACTCAAATACGGTTAGACGTAGAAAGTTGAAATTTTGTATTTAGGACTGTTATAGCATCTAGTTGTGCACCTCCTATTTTTGGTTTCAATCTATAAACCAGAAGTAGTACTTTTATCAAAGCCCTTAAATCCAATATCTTTTCAATAAAATTAAAGATAGGTTTACATAGATCATATCTTAGAAGTAAATCGTGTTAGAAATATTAATATTTTATCTGAATTAGCGCCTGCATGGTAGGCAACATGAGTATTTGGTAAATTAATTATATAAAATAAAATGTTAAATCTGTTGTCCGCCATCATGATCACTAGGTGCAAAATTCTAACCGTTAACATAACAAAGCATGGTCAGCTGGGTGCAAAACACAAAATCTAACCTGTGAATTAATCGGTACATAATTTGCTTTCACGATTGATTTCTGATTGTCCTTTCAGCATAGCATGTCAGAATTGTGCTCCACTTATAATAGGAATCAGCTAGTGCTGCAGGCTGCAGCTTAAAATTAATTCATGAATAATTATCTCTTGAAACACACTTGTTGTATACAAACTGATTTTTTGATTTATGTCCGTCATTTCGATGTAAATCACGAAAATATTCAAGATAACACTAAAATTTATGTCATACTTATGAATGTATTGAGAAAAAAGCCTTTTTCATTACGAATATTTTAAGTACAATTTCATTTCGCTAACTTAATTCGTTCACCCGTTATGATAAAAAATAAGAATGCACGCAGAAAAATCGAAGCGTCCAGCAGACACGTTACATCCCTGAGATGTTTCAAAATGTCTCTTTTGGGGGTCAAAAATGTAACGTTCAAATATTATATCTGTGCGACATGACATACTGACATACATATTACAAATGTTCTAACTATATGAGAAGTCACAGAGACATCCACAAATGTAACGTTTAAAATAAATAAATAAATAAATAAATATATATACATATATATATATATATATATATATATATATATATATATATATATATATATATATACCGGGTGTCCCATTTTAATCCGCCACTAGCGATAACTTTGAAATAGTGCGGTGAAACAAAAATGTTCCAAATAAAAAGTTAATGGTTATGAGGGGGACATCTGATGCCGTCGACCATTTTCCCCCCAGACCCTCTGGGGGCGAGAACGGGGGGCAACTTTAAAATTTTCAATGGAAACCCCTATTTTTTATTGCACATTCGGATAAAGCGTTTGAATTTGTTGATAGATAGCGCTGCAAACGTCAAAATTTGAATTTTTGATATGATATTTCCATCATAATCTGAAAAGGAAGTAAAAATGAAACTTTCAGGATATCATTCTACATATTCTCCTAGTTATCCTAAAGAAAGTCTCACCAAATTCTGCGTTGTGTTTGTCGCCATTTTGAGATAAAAGGCCGCCACCCAGCAGACAAAATTTGACCTCAGACGTGATTCGCAACAAAAACATTAACGAGATGTCCATGTGACTGCTAATGTCCTACCTACATCACACATTTATACCTCTATGGTATGTTATTTCAATGAAACGCGTTGTGAAGCATGCCGGAACCAGGCCTTCAAAACTTCTTCGAAGTAAAAGTCTGTCATTCCTGGAAATATTTTTATCATGCAATCTGAAAAAATAATATAATGAAAATAAATACTAAAATTATAAAACTTCTTCTAGTACCTTACTTTTGATTAGATCTATTAATTTTAAATCTTTCAATCTGAAATTATTTTTAGCCCCGTCAATTGTTGTGCACGTGCATTGATAAATATTTTATCAAGAATTCTATGAATAATAACTTACAAAATGGTATCGCGCCGTATCTTCATTGTCGTTTAATAAGTTTTGTAGATTTCGCAATACATCCAAAGTTTTGACAGGTAATTAAGTAATAGCTTCATAATTATTTGTTCGAATCGCTGTAGATACGTCACCTTCACTGAACGAATTTTTTGTTCGATTCGAGTAAGAGATAGTTTTACATCAATAATATGGTCTAATATTTTATCAAGCATAATATTTTATCAATAAATTATAATTAAAATTATAGAATATTAATTTTATCTGGTATACCAGTTTGTATTTTTGAGATATGGTAGGTGTAACCGAGGGGGTAAAAGATGATGACCAGCTTGGCATTGATAATGGACTACCCCTTTGAGGTATAATACAAATTTCCTTTGAAACATTTTCTTTTCTACTGAAAACCACTGCAGCAGTAGTTTTTTTAATTGCCGGTGGCGGTGGCAAAGATAAAACAGAATTATCAGAATCTAAATAAAAAGAGAAATTTATGTATTCGTATATTAGTACTATTGTAACAACCGTGCCCCTTCCAAAGTCCGCCGCCCATGGTCCCGCAAGGTTTTGTGGGGTCGGTATAGCAGTGACGATGCGTATCGGCAGTACGCGAATGTCCGGCGAGTAAGCACATTCACTACATTGAATATTTCACGTTGTATTAATATAATTACCCACTTAATGTATAATTTCTTATGTTACTGTTTAAATATACCAATAAATAAGTATCAAGAGTTACACTGGCGCTCCAACTAGTGGCCAAAACAAGTGAATTGTGAAGTTTGAGTGTTGCTACCGCCTATTCTACGGGATTGGCGCCATTTTTTTGGTGATCGAGTTGTTGTAAAGTGACGAGTGATAAGTGTACCGCGGTGTTCAACGAGAGTGTAGTGTCAAAATTCTGCAAAAGTTTCGTAAAATTCATTGTGCGTAATTTTCACAATGCCGCCAAAACGAAACAGCATTGCAAGCGATGCAAGCATTTCCAGTGAAGCACCGATAACGTTGTCAAAAGAACAATTCCGAGAATTACTGAAGGAGATACGTGACGTACAAACAACAGAACAATCTGCAACTCCCACGCGAGTTATTGAACAGAGTCGTACTAGTGGAAATTTCGTAAACTGTACCGCACGGTTTGACGGGAGTGACTCGGCTAGTGTTGACGCGTTTATTGACAGTGTTCTGACGTTTAAAGACTGCACAGGTGTAACAGATGAGAATGCACTACGTGGACTGTCTATGCTACTGCAAGGTCAAGCAGCTACATGGTGGCAGGGTGTAAAATCGGGTATTGCGACTTGGGACGGTGTTATAACAACACTTCGTGACGTTTATTCGCGTAAACTCCCTCCACATCTGGTGTATCGTGACTTATTCGGACATGAACAGAAAGACAATGAAAGTACCGAACATTTTGTTTGTGAATTTCGCGCGCTTATCGCACAACTACCCTATACGTTGCAAGAACGAATACAACTTGACATGATCTATGGGTTATTGTCGCGAAAGATTAGAAAACGAATTCCGAGAGATGACATCACCACTTTTAAAGAATTATTGCAGCGATCAAGAGCGATTGAACAATCTTTAAGAGAACATGATGACCGACAGGAGACTAAGAACACAGAAGTGAAAGGAAAATTTAAGAAACCGAACAAAGAGCGACCGAAATGCGAATACTGCAATAGGTTTGGTCATAAAGCTACAGAATGTCGAACAAAAGCTGTAGATGAGAAGAAAGAACCAAGTGCAACAAGTGATCAGAAAAAGGAACCGAAGATAGAAAGGCCAATCATTAGGTGTTACGGTTGTAACACACCTGGTGTTATCAGAGCTGAATGTACTACGTGTAATCCAGGAAAGAAGAATGTAACTGCGAGCTCTGTAACATTCTATGGGGCAGAAGTACAGCAAGAAGAAATTGTGACTGCCAGGCCAATACTTCCTATCCAAATTTTAGGTATCCAAGGTACAGCTGTTGCAGATACTGGTGCTTCGCGCAGCATTGCTGGTAGAAATTTGTTTGAGCTCATTAAATCAAAATGCGAAGTCAAACAAGAACAAATCAAACTGACACTAGCTGATGGTAGTACAAGGGAGCAAGAAGTGTCGTGCGTTCAAGTCAACATACAGGTAGGACATAAAGAGATGCCATTGCTAATGATAGTGCTTCCAGGCGACCACGATAACAGGACGTTATTGGGTTGTGATTTCCTTACAAAAGCAAACATCGTTCTCAACACACCGGCACAACTATGGCATTTCCAAGAAGATCCAGACAAACCGTTTCCATTTCATAGTGAGAGTCCAATGTCAATTCCAATTCATCAAGTGCTTATAGAAGATACGAAACTTCGTGAAGACGAGGGTGTCAAACTACAACAAGAAGATCGAATTGAATTGAATGCACTATTGAAAGAATACGAAGACGTTTTTCAACACCCTTTGCTGAACACGCTATAAATATTGAACCAGGGCAATCACCAATCGCTGTGCCTCCATACAAACTTAGCAAACCTAGGAAAGAACAATTACAAATCGAAATGGACCAAATGTTGAAGCAAGAAATAATAGAGGAGTGCGAATCTCCGTGGGCAGCACCGGTTGTGCTAGTACCTAAAATGGGTGGGGACATCAGAGTATGTATAGATTATCGGAAGCTGAATGCAATAACTATCAACGACAAGTATCCCATGCCACGGATTGAAGATATATTGCACGCCGCAAAGAAGACATCATACATGTCAACAATAGACCTGAAATCGGGTTACCATCAAATACAAGTACGACAAGAAGATCGGGACAAAACCGCATTTGTCACTTCTTCCGGAATCTATCGTTTTACCAGAATGCCGTTCGGACTGAAGAATGCCCCGGCAACGTTCTGCAGACTCATTGACAGATTTCGTGCTGGACTGGAAGTAGATGTGTTTGCATATCTCGATGACTTGATAATATTATCTGATTCGTACCAAGGACATTTGAATGATTTACGGAAGGTATTTGATCGACTACGACAGTTTCAGTTGTATGCGAATCGAAGAAAATATCATTTTTCTTGTCAAGAAATTAAGTACCTCGGTCATGTGTTGACCACAAATGGCATCCAAGTAGACCCGGATAAAGTCGCTGCCATAGTCAACATGTCAGTACCGCACAACGTAAAACAAGTTTATAAGAAACTTCTCAGGAATCTCAAAACCACTAAGCGAGTTAACAAGAAAGAATATCAAGTGGAAATGGACTGAACTACAGCAGAATGCATTTGAACAACTCAAACAAGCTCTGAGCACGGCCCCAGTATTAGCTCAAGCTGATGAAAATCTCCCTTACACATTGAGGACAGATGCTAGTGGATATGCTATTGGCGCAGTGGTGCTTCAAGGTGAAGGTAACGAAGAACGGCCAATTGAATATGCAAGTAGGCTGTTGAACGATGCAGAGAAGAATTACAGCACGACGGAGAGAGAGGCCTTAGCCATCGTATGGGCAGTACAAAAATATCGCGGGTATATTGAGTGTTCGGAAGTTACCGTGAAAACAGACCATCAACCTCTTAAATGGTTGATGACAATCAAGTCACCAGCTGGTTGTCTTGCTAGATGGGCTCTGTTACTACAAGCATACAATTTGAAAATAGATTATACGCCTGGTAAGATAAATGTAGTAGCGGACACATTGTCTCGACCAAATTGTGAACATGCGGACGATTCATGCGAATTATGCACCGTTACAGTAGAAATTCCACGAGAAAGTGCTACAGATATACGACGAGAACAGCTAACCGATCCCGACGTAAAAAAGATCATTGACGCATTTGAAGATACAAGTTCGACAACGGGTGAAGCACACCGATGGGCTGATCGTGGATATATTGTTGATAAAGGTATACTATATCGTTTGGCGCAAGATTCAGACTCTGAAGAACCACAAAGAGTCATACCTGAATGTGCAAAGGAGAGAATCCTGAAGGAATATCATGATTCAACATTAGTTTATCACGATGGGATAGAAAAGACTTTACGTCGTATTAAACTAAAATACTATTGGGTTGGAATGAAGAAAGATGTCACTAACTACGTCAAGAAGTGCCCAGACTGCCAGAAATTCAAGCCAAGTAACAAAAAACCATCAGGGCTGCTACAAACTCCTTCACATGCTACGCGCTTTGAAGTATTAGCGATCGACTTTTTCGGCCCGTTACCAGAGACCGGAAATGGAAACCGATGGATCCTAGTAGTAGAAGACGTTGTCTCCAGGTGGATCGAACTCTTCGCCATGACACACGCTACCGCCAAAGACACTGCCAAAGTGTTGGTAGAAGAGGTTTTTCTGAGGTATGGCGTACCACGGAAAATTGTCAACGACAACGGCGTTCAGTTCGTAAGCGATGTCATCCAACAAGTCTGCTATTGTTTGAATATGAAACAGTCACTCATCCCATTATACCATGCTGAAGCAAACCCAGTTGAAAGAAGGAATAGGGACTTAAAACCGAAGTAGGCCAGTCTCGTGGGAACAGATCATAGAAGTTGGGATGAAAAACTAGCAACCATTCGTTTTACTTTAAATACGGGAGTATGTTATAGTACGGGGTATTCACCCGCATTCTTAACTTTCGGACGCGAGCTCCGGAATACTCATGAAGTTCAAGGTGATCTACGAGCGATTTTGGCAGAAGAAACCTTCGTGCCTGATGTCACCCCTTATTTGAAGAGGCTTGCATTCTATTTACAAGACGCAAAGGAACGTAACGAAGTAGAACAGGACCGTCAAAAGAAGTACCAAGACGAGCGTCGACAACCCGCACTTATACCAAATTGGAGATCAGGTCCTTGTGAAAACACACCTGCTTAGTCAATCTGCGCAGGGACTTACGGCGAAGCTGATGCCTTTACGAGACGGACCGTATATCATCCATCAGATAAAGTCTCCAACAACTTATGAAGTCGCAGAACTTCATAACCCTGAAAATGTCATTGGCAAGTACCATACCAGTGAACTAACTCCTTTTGTGAGTGCAGCCGACGAGACTCCGGCAAAACCAATCTTCCCGAAAAGAAAACGAGGGCGTCCAAGGAAGCAACCCGCTGACAACCCAGTTCCTGGTTTCTCCGCGAGGCGCTAAGTCGAAACCAGAGGGGGAGTGTGTAACAACCGTGCCCCTTCCAAAGTCCGCCGCCCATGGCCCCGCAAGGTTTTGTGGGGTCGGTATAGCAGTGACGATGCGTATCGGCAGTACGCGAATGTCCGGCGAGCAAGCACATTCACTACATTGAATATTTCACGTTGTATTAATATAATTACCCACTTAATGTATAATTTCTTATGTTACTGTTTAAATATACCAATAAATAAGTATCAAGGGTTACACTATATTATAATGTTTTACAGGTTTTATTTAAAATGTTGTCATACACGTCATATTCATCAAAATATTCTGAAAATATTTAAATACATTATCTTATTTTAATATAACTTACTTTGAATGACTTTTTAATTCTTGTTATTACATTTTTGCCTTGTAATTTCGGAAACTTGGATTTATTATATTTTGTCGATTTTATTGGCAAATCCTCTGGCGTTGAGTCGGTGTCTAGAAAATAATATATAAATATGTATAAAATAGAATAATATGACAATAAATAACACAAGTAAGAGACAAATATGATGCTGAACGGTAAACTGAATACCTATAAGCATTTTTATGGCAATTGCTTTTAAACTATAAATAATATTTTATGTCAGTCCTATTCTATAAGCGTTATTACAGATAGTGACTGTTACAGAATAAGACCAGATAATATTATCTTTTCATAATGTTAATTTTGCTTTCATTACCAGATCCAGATGACAGGTGTGTAATTTTTTTCTTTTTTTCCTCCCCAATTCTTCATCTATATCATCCGTTTGAGAACTCGTTAGTTCTAGCTTCTTTTCTTTCGCTAAAGTATCTTCTAGTGATCCTAAAAAATAGAACTTATGCACTATGCTAAAGATGTATTATTCAAAATCAATTGTGATCAGCTGCTGGAGAAGGCGGTCCAATCAGTCAAACAACTACTTGTTCACATTTTTATTGTTACCTATACTGGTTTTGTTGCGCAAAACTTAGTTTGTCGACTGCCGTCCAAGAGCTGATCGCAACTTGCAAGCGATTTTCGACCATACATCTATGGAGAAAATATTAAAACTTACCTCTGCAAATGTTTGTTGTGAATCAGCAACTGCCACTTCATCTGTCTGAATCTGTAATATTCTTCTGAGACATCTGCATAATTTCGAGGTTAGAAATACAATATTATTTTCTTATCCAATTTTCACAATATATTATGATATCTATCACATATCAATTTTGAAAAACTACAAACCTTTTTTGTTGAGTTGATTACTTGTTCGATTATGTCCTTTGTTTTGTTTTATATTGCACTTGCACAATTTGTTGTTTGTTAACAATAGACGCTAGCAGACAAAAAGGCGTTAATGCTTGAACGGCTAGAACCGGCAATCGTGTACGCATGCGTTATTGTTTTGTAAGCGGCCTGTGAGTGGTGCTCAAACAATTTTGCATTGGACGTGAAAATATATGTTTCTTTATTCAATTATCACTAAATTATTTAAATAAATACCTTTATTGTCTTATTGTACAAGAAATAAACGTATTGTAAACTACAGTAGATCAGTTTGACAACATTATTATTTTGATAATATAAAACAAAATCGTTCCGTTTATGAACTCGTCAATGAGTAATGAATCCAGATTAGTGTATGGTGTAAGGTTTGATACAAAGATCGATAAAATGTATGATTCAATGCAAAAAACCAAACACAACACTAACTGGGATACAAGACTCGACACTAGGTAGATCACGACGCGTTTCGATCATCTTCAGGTGACTGGATTTGGAGGATGGGAGTTAGGGTTTTATATAATAAAAGCGGTATATACAAACTAAAATGTTTAACTTGCAACCTAAATTATATCGGCCAAACGGGACGTAAATTTAAAGATCAGTATAAAGAACACATTAATTCCTTTAAAAATCTTAAAAGTGACTCAAATTACGCGACACATTTACTAAATCATAAACATATAACAGGTAAAATTGAAGACATCATGTCAATTTGTAAACAACAAAGTAAAAGCACGGTTAAAGACTAATTAGGTTTACCGACTGGCTATGTTTTTCATTGACAACCCCGGTCAGAAGTTGTAACTAGTTCATAGGTGTTTCTAGGTGTCTCTGTTGGTCAGGAGCTGTTCGATTCGATGCTCAAGCATTTCGTAATACAATTTTTGAAATTAAATAATTTGTTTTTTATGTAGTATTATAAAAATATATGTGAAATATAAAGTACATTTAAGGTTAAAAAAATGAATCAGGTAAATATTGCTGTGAAATTACTCAAAGCGTTCAAGAAAAACTATCAATTTAATTATAGGTTATTTTTATTTTAGGAAAAATGAGTATAAATCGGCATTGTTTTATACCAAATTGTACTTCGAGATATAAAACAAATAAAGAGAAAGTCTCACTATTTAAAGCTCCAAATTATCCCGAAATGTTACAGCGCTGAATACGAGCCATACCGCGCAAAGATCGTCTACCTACATCCAGCAGAGACTCAGTATGTGCGAAACATTCTTAGGAAGATGATACCCATACAACATAAATATGTCGTTAAGACGTCTTTATAATGCCCATGTTTTTAAAACGTCTGATCCAAATGTAATCACAAAGACGTCACATACGTGTCTTATGTCCTCCATTCTGGATGTTTAAAAGATGTTATTATCTTCCATGCAAATGACGTCTATTTAATATCTTTTCGACAGTCAAATGTTGTCCTTTTTAATAAAATTATGACAAGACGTATCAGTTTTCATAATTGACGTATAGTTATATTTTTAATTATCTTGTGCTTTAGAAAAATCAGTCCACAAAGAAGAACTTCAATGACAATAATGATCTAGATTATAATACTTTAGTTTCTTCATATGTGGACGGGTTTCTTGTCGAAGGCTTTGAAGATAATGTTTTGGCACGCGGAAAATTTCTACACTAGCAAAAGCAGCTCCGATTAATTTCGAAAAAACGTGATTCACTTTTAAGTGAACACTGTGATTGGGACGCTGAGTTAGATAAAACTTGTTCATAATGGTGCAGCCATTGCCATTATTATTGCTATTGATGAATCAATTCGTGATGTATAAAGTAGTAAAGTATATCAGTCAGTCAGTTACAGAGAAAAAGCAATTCCGACCCACTACGCAGTACCGCTGGAAAAATGTTTTCTTACACTACTCTGTTAGATAAAGTTTAGACATTTTCCTCGTGCTAAAACATTATCTGCAAAGTCTTGCAAGAATATTTCATACAAATCCATATTTAAAGAAACAATTAGAGATCATTGTAGCCAGTATGTGTGGACGATTTTATCTAAAATATAGGATAATAAACATGATCACTATACGTTAATTCTGAAAAGGATAATAATAATGATACATCTCGAGTAAAACCAACTTTGTCACAATCAGAAGAATCTACATTACATTAATGAAAATAGGTACCTCATCTTCATAACACCATTATCAATTAACAAATTCATAAAAGTACGCAAACATGATTCCACAAGTGCGAATTTTGATAGTTTATTAACAAATATCATGTAATTAATGCAAATCAACTAAAAATTAAAATAATAAAACATGTTAACCTAACTCTTTTTCTTTCAAATAGCAATAATGTCAAATCTATTTGCTATTGAAACAACTGTTCTGCTTCACACTGTAAAATATACTTAAAAAATTATTTCTAAACACATTTGCTCTGATTATTTAATATCTATATACCAAAAAATCTGACGTGGACACCACATGACTTCCTTGTACGCCTATTAAACTGTTCATACTTTTCTTAATAACTAAAATGTAGAATTATATTATACAAATATATTAATATATAAGTAACTACTACTGCTACTATACTCACAAATATATTTTAGTCATTTTATTTAAACTGCAGAAGAAGATATAAATGATATTTTACTATTGTCATCGCTATTGTCACTGCAACTGTCACTGTCATGTCATAATCATTTAAATTTTACGTAGTAACAAATGTTAATCGATCATGGACTACAAGATACCGAAATACTAAATTATAAATATATAGGTACTTTAATTATTCTTAAATGATACCAGATACAAAAATATTTATAAAATACCGATTGTAGGTAATAATCACATAATCTTTCATTTAAAATAAAAAAAATTGTCTTAAATTAAATATTTATCGAAATATTTGAAAAAAGTACTACTTCCGGTTTGTAGATTGAAACCAAAAATAGGAGGTGCACAACTAGATGCTATAACAGTCCTAAATACAAAATTTCAACTTTTTACGTCTAACCGTATTTGAGTTATGCGACACACATACGTCCGTACGTATATACGTACAGACGTCACGACGAAACTAGACATAATGGATTCAGAAAAGGTCAAAACGGATATTTCCATCAAAATCTGAAAACCGAAATTTTTCGCGATTACAATACTTCCTTATTACTCCGTACAAGGAAGTAAAAACAGCTAAATTATGCGTTCCCGCCAAAACTTCCAAGTCATTTTAAACGAATAAAATAAATAACACAGTATTTTGTGCCCAAATAATTACATAGAATAACATATACCAATCTTAGATACTAAACTGATATTTGTTTTTTTGCAATTTTTAAAAATAATAATAATTTAATGTGAGATGAGCACATCTTGACTTTGACAGTTATCAGACTAGCTGAATTTATATGACGTCACATGACCGTGCTTATGGAATCCGACGATACTACTAGTCACACTTAGCGGTCATTACACATTCTAACCGCTAGAAAAGATCATGTTGGCAAACCTAATTATTCTTTAACCCTGGTAAAAGTAATAGATTAAACATAGCCGAAAATTTAGAAATATTTAAAGAAAAAATAAGTCAACCGGTAATAAATATTCAAATTAATAGCCAATCGGACGTAATCTTTTAACCGTTAAAATTACTAATATAAAACCCTAACTCCCATCCTCCAAATCCAGTCACCTGAAGATGATCGAAACGCGTCGTGATCTACCTAGTGTCGAGTCTTGTATCCCAGTTAGTGTTGTGTTTGGTTTTTTGCATTGAATCATACATTTTATCGATCTTTTTGTATCAAACCTTACACCATCCACTAATCTGGATTCATTACTCATTGACGAGTTCATAAACGGAACGATTTTGTTTTATATTATCAAAATAATAATGTTGTCAAACTGATCTACTGTAGTTTACAATACGTTTATTTCTTGTACAATAAGACAATAAAGGTATTTATTTAAATAATTTAGTGATAATTGAATAAAGAAACATATATTTTCACGTCCAATGCAAAATTGTTTGAGCACCACTCACAGGCCGCTTACAAAACAATAACACATGCGTACACGATTGCCGGTTCTAGCCGTTCAAGCATTAACGCCTTTTTGTCTGCTAGCGTCTATTGTTAACAAACAACAAATTGTGCAAGTGCAATATAAAACAAAACAAAGGACATAATCGAACAAGTAATCAACTCAACAAAAAAGGTTTGTAGTTTTTCAAAATTGATATGTGATAGATATCATAATATATTGTGAAAATTGGATAAGAAAATAATATTGTATTTCTAACCTCGAAATTATGCAGATGTCTCAGAAGAATATTACAGATTCAGACAGATGAAGTGGCAGTTGCTGATTCACAACAAACATTTGCAGAGGTAAGTTTTAATATTTTCTCCATAGATGTATGGTCGAAAATCGCTTGCAAGTTGCGATCAGCTCTTGGACGGCAGTCGACAAACTAAGTTTTGCGCAACAAAACCAGTATAGGTAACAATAAAAATGTGATCACAATTGATTTTGAATCATACATCTTTAGCATAGTGTAACGAGCGGCGCCTGGGTGACGGCGGCTAAGCGACATGCACGGACAAGTTTGCATTGTTTAGCTGGCGCGCTATTGTGTTGATGACGCAAGAGGGGGATGATTCATCGGGTCACGCGATACGGTAATAAAATTTAATTACTTTCTGGAAGGAATTTATGGAATCTACCAGAATTACCGACTGTGGATATATAAACGCTACCCGAGCGGACGGTGAGTCAGTCTACGATAGCATGGTGACATAAATAGAAGTCTACGTTTGAATGGTGACATAAATAGAACTAAATATTGATGTATTGTGAAATAAATAGTGTTTAATGTTATTTACTGGTTAAATAAATAATTATAGTGTATAAATAAATAATCGTAGTAGTGTTAAGTGTGTAAATAAATATTCTTAGTGTATAATTAGTGTTTTAAGTTTAATTAATAGTGCGTGTTTATTTAATTATCAGTAACTTTTATGTTTTATTTTTCGTTATTAAACTTGTTATATAAATATTCGTGTTTTACTGATTTTACACTTCACCTAAATAAATAAAACCGTTACAATTGGTGTCAGGTGTGGGGTTAAAATACTGTGAAGTGTAATTAAAAATAAATAAAATGGCGACAAAGAGAGTTAAATTAAGTGATTTAAAAGTGGCTGAGCTCAAGAAAGAACTAGAAGAACGGGATCTAGATACCGCAGGAGTCAAGAACGTACTGCAACAGCGTCTACGAAAAGCCCTAGAAGATGTCGGTGAAAATCCTGAAGAACTTGAAGTTGCGTGTAGCGTATCCGAACAACTGCAAGAAACTTCTAGAAATTTAAAAGAAGAATTGTCCGCAACTTCTAGATCTTTGAAAGAAGAAATAACAGAAAGTTCTAGAAAGTGTGAAGAGAATTCTAGAATTTTAAAAGAAGAATTAGCTGCAACATCTAGAACATTAGAACAGAAGCTGAAAGAAGAATTAACAGAAAATTCTAGAACTTTAGAAGAGAAATTAACAGAAAATTCTAAAACTTTAGAAGAGAAATTGGATAAAAATTCTAGAACTTTAGAAAATAAATTAGAAGAAAATTCAAGAATTCTGGAGGATAAATTAGAAGAGAATTCTAGAACATTAAAAGAAGAATTAGCGGAGAATTCTAAATTTTGGAAGAGAAGCTAATGGAAACTTCCAGAAAAACAGAAGTATGTTTAAAGGAACAATTAAAAGAAGATTTAAATAATTTAAAAGAAGAATATGACAAGAAGATAGAAAAATTAGAAGAAAATTTATCCAAAATTACGTCATCGCCGATGTCGACAACCGAAGCGACCAAAGGGGACGGGGTTAAAATTGAAAGAACCATTAAAGCAGAACACAATTCAACATCCTACGTGAAAGCTCCAAAATATGACGGAAAAACAGCGTGGCCTAATTATTTAAGGCAATTTGAAATAGCTGCTAAAATTAATGGTTGGTCGTCAGAAGAGAAGGCCAGTAATTTGGCCCTTGCATTACAAGAAGAAGCCCTCAATATTATCCAAACGGTGAAACCAGAAGAACAAGGAGACTACGAACTGCTGGTCAAACAACTGGATATGCGCTATGGTAACGCACATTTGAAACAGGTGTACCAGACGCAACTAAATAATAAATATCAGGAATCAAAAGAGACACTTCAAGAATTCGAAGCGGATATATCTCGCTTGGTTCACCTCGCATTCCCTGATGCTCCGGAGAGCGTGATACAGACCCTGGCTATTCAACAATTTGTCAACGGAATCCGAGACAGCGAAATCCAAAAATCATTAAGAATAGCTCACACAAAAACTATAAGTGATGCACTGTCAATTGCGTTAGAGCATGAAGCCGCTAAACAAGCTTCACGTAACCAATCCAGAGTGAGGAATATTGACGCTGAGAGGACCGATAACCTTGAAGATTTAGAGGAGAGAATGCGTCGAATCGTCAAAGAAATGCTTCCAGAAAGAAGAAAACTACGTTGCTGGAATTGCGGTGAGCTCGGTCACCCGCAACGACTTTGCAGTAAATTACGGAAGGCCGAACCGAAGAAAGAAGACGGCGAGTCGGGAAACTAAAGCGGGTTGATGCGAAGGGGCAATCGTCGACCCGTAATCCAGTAGCCCCACATTCCATCGGTTATGTCGCATCCCTTCATCATCAAGCTAACAGCATCTACGTGTATGGTTTTATTGACGGAAGGCCACTTAAAATGTTGCTAGATACGGGTGCGACAATTATTAGACCCGACGTAGCAAAAAGAACTGGCAAGACACATCTACATCCAACCAAGTGGCGATTACGCACAGCAACAGGGGAACAAGCTACCGCATCTGGAGAGCTGAATTTGAACATCACTATCGGGAATACCTCCTTTGAACATCGTGTGCTGGTAGCTGACGTAGAAGACGAACTCATTCTTGGTATGGACATCATGAAGAAGCACGGTTTCAAACTGGACCTCAAGAGTGGCGTGATGGTGGTCAATGAAGAAGAACTCGTATTGCAACCACGGGACGACGACGCCGTACGTGTGTTAATAGCCGAAGATGTCACCCTCCCAGAGCGAAGCGAGACTATCGTACAAGGAAGACTGGAAGGTAGTTTCTGCGAAGGGAACATTATCATGCTGGAGCCCAAGAATGATGATACCAAAACTGGACCTGGAGTTGTGATTGGAAAATCGCTAATAAAAGCAAAGAAGACAGTACCGGTTCGAATAATGAACATTAATTTTTATCCCGTTGTTATTAAAAGTGGGACAAACGTAGGGGAATGTTCATCAGTTTCCTCGATTATTCGAACTGTTACGGCCAAGGAAACGACATGCAGTAAAATCCCGGACACAGTAGTCAATCAATTGTCATCATTCCAAGGATTGACCGCCACCCAGAAAACCAAGGCGAAAAATTTAATCGGAAAATACCAGGACGTATTCGAGTATGACAAGAAATCCAAGGGAAGAACCAACGTGGTCCGCCATAAAATAGACACCGGAGACGCAAGACCCATCCGCCAACCAGCAAGAAGATTACCACTGGCAAAGCGAGAAGAAGCAGAGCGAATAGTTGAGGACATGAAGTTGGAAGGTGTGATTGAGCCTTCAAGTAGTCCATGGGCTTCGCCAGTGGTGTTAGTGAAGAAGAAGGATGGATCTACACGATTCTGCGTTGATTATCGTCAACTTAACAACGTGACAAAGAAGGACAGCTACCCGCTACCCCGAATAGACGATACATTGGACACTTTGGCAGGATCGAAGATTTTCTCCACGTTGGATTTAAAAAGCGGTTACTGGCAAGTCGATTTGGAGCCAAAGGATAAAGAAAAGACAGCCTTCACCATCGGCACGGGACTTTGGCAATTTACTGTTATGCCATTCGGGCTCTGCAATGCCCCAGCAACATTCGAACGACTCATGGAAACCGTTTTAGCTAGGCTGTCATGGAAAACCTGTTTGGTTTACCTCGACGATATTATTGTGGTCGGGAAAACGTTTGAGGACCACATGAAGAATTTAGGAGAGGTTTTCCAAAGATTACGAAAGGCCAATCTGAAGCTCAGCCCGAAGAAATGTCACCTGTTCCAGGAGGAAGTTCATTACCTGGGACACATAGTTTCTGGTAGAGGGATTGCAGTAGACTCCGAGAAAATAAAATCTGTTGAAGACTGGCCAGTACCTAGAGACAAGCATGAACTTAGAAGCTTTCTAGGTTTATGCACCTATTATCGACGATACGTACCAGGATTTGCCAATATTGCGAAACCGTTGACAAAGCTTACTGAAGAAGGCCGAAGATTCATCTGGGAAACGGACTGTCAAGCCGCATTCACACATCTGAAACATTCCTTGACAAGTGCTCCTGTTTTAAGTTACCCGTTACCACAAGGAGAGTTCATACTAGACACAGATGCCAGCAACGTTGGAATTGGCGGTGTGCTTTCCCAAATTCAAGACGGACATGAGAAGGTTATTGCCTACTTCAGCAAGACATTGTCAAAACCTGAAAGAAATTATTGTGTCACCAGAAAGGAATTATTAGCAGTCGTTAAGTCCATCGAACATTTCTACAAGTATTTGTACGGTAGAAAATTTCTTATTAGAACCGACCACGCTGCTCTAAAATGGCTACTACAATTTAAGAATCCGGAAGGTCAAGTAGCCAGATGGATTGAACGTCTGCAGGAATATGACTTTGTGATTGAACATAGAGCAGGAACGAGCCATCGTAATGCAGACGCATTGTCGAGAAGACCATGTCAGGAGGAATGTAAACACTGTAGCCGAATAGAAGAAAAACATTCCATCGTCGCGAGGACAACAGTAGTTGACGATAGATGGCATCCAGACGACCTGCGCCAAGACCAAGAAAATGACCCGGATTTGAAAATCATACTGGATTGGAAGAATAGTGAAGAAAAGCCAGCATGGGAAAATGTTGCCCCACATTCCCGGAAAGTAAAATCGTATTGGGCACAATGGGACTCTATTGTGGTTGAAGAAGGTGTCCTGAAACGTGTGATGGAGAACACCGAAGGTACTGAGACGAAAACTCAGCTGATTGTTCCACGGAGCCGAGTACCGGAAGTGTTGAAGGAAATCCATGATGGAACTGGAGGAGGACATTTTGGAGTCAACAGAACCGTGGAAAGATTGCGCCAACGATTTTACTGGGTGAATTGCAAAGAAGATGTTAAAGAGTGGTGCAAGAAGTGTGTTGCTTGCGCTGGAAGTAACGGGCCACATAAGCGACGAAGAGCTCCAATGCGTCAATACAATGTTGGCAGTCCATTTGAGCGCATTGCGATTGATGTAGCCGGACCATTCCCGGAATCCGACGAGGGAAACAAGTACATATTAGTCGTTATGGATTACTTCACCAAGTGGGTTGAAGCTTACCCATTACCTAACCAGGAAGCCGTCACTGTTGCTGAAGTTCTGGTAAAAGAATGTATTTGCCGATTTGGAGTCCCTCGTGAACTACACTCCGACCAAGGAAGAAATTTTGAGTCTGCCCTTTTCCAAAACATCTGTAAGATAATGGGAATCAACAAGACTAGGACAACTGCACTACATCCGCAGTCCGACGGCATGGTCGAACGAATGAACAGAACTATCAACCGATATCTATCAAAGGTTGTCTCTAACCATCAAAGAGACTGGGACCGACATCTGCATCTGTTCCTGATGGCTTATCGTTCATCCGTACACGAGACGACAGGACAGACACCTGCTAACATCTTATTCGGACGTGAATTACGTTTGCCATGTGACCTGGTATTCGGCAGCAAACCTGGAGAAGATTTGGCTGGGGAGGATTATGTCACCAACTTGCGAAGAAGAATGGATGACATTCATGAACAAGTCCGTACAAGTATTCAGGTTGCCAGCGACAGGATGAAGGATCATTATGACATCAGGGCTGACGAAGGTGGTTACCAACCTGGAGATCTGGTGTGGTTGTATAACCCGCAGAGGCGTCGCGGATTATCGCCGAAGCTGCAGAAGAATTGGGAAGGCCCTTATGAAATAATCAAGAGAATAAATGACATAATCTACCGGATAAGAAAAATGCCTAATGGGAAACCGCGAGTAGTACATTTTAATCGTCTAGCTCCTTTCGCCGGCGATAACCATGAAGAACATCGTGGAGCTACGGTTCGAAGAATTGAAGCCCAAGAACCTACATTCGAAGATTTCATGGAAACTTATTCCACTAACCGTAAAGCTCGGTATGGCGTTACCCGAGAGGAACATCTAGACCTGTTCACGGTTTCACCAGACTATTCCCTTGGTCACTGCATAGCCGAAGACACGAAAATGTCCCGCGGAATCGCTACTGTCTTCAAGAAGAAGTTTGGACGACTACAAGAACTGGCCAACCAACGTCCATCCGTCGGGAGAACAGTACGACTTAGGGATAATGACGTGGAACACAAACGATACATTTACTACTCAGTTACGAAGGCAAAATCAAACCAGAAGCCACCGTATCGAAATTTGTGGAATTCATTGTGCGATCTGAGGGACCACCTATTGGACAACGACATCATGAAGCTGGCCTTACCGAAGATAGGCTGTGGACTAGATGGCTTGGATTGGAGGATTGTAAGGAACATGTTAGAGATCCTCTTCCGGTATACTGGAATTGAAATCCTCGTCTGCAGCTTCAACCCAAAGATACAAGTCAACACAGAACCGACCGTGGACTGTCACTTCTTCCAGACATCCGGATGCATCAAGGGTGATTCATGTAGATTTCGTCATCGAGGACTGTTCCGGGACGAAACAGTCTTAAGGAGGGAGCAATGTAACGAGCGGCGCCTGGGTGACGGCGGCTAAGCGACATGCACGGACAAGTTTGCATTGTTTAGCTGGCGCGCTATTGTGTTGATGACGCAAGAGGGGGATGATTCATCGGGTCACGCGATACGGTAATAAAATTTAATTACTTTCTGGAAGGAATTTATGGAATCTACCAGAATTACCGACTGTGGATATATAAACGCTACCCGAGAGGACGGTGAGTCAGTCTACGATAGCATGGTGACATAAATAGAAGTCTACGTTTGAATGGTGACATAAATAGAACTAAATATTGATGTATTGTGAAATAAATAGTGTTTAATGTTATTTACTGGTTAAATAAATAATTATAGTGTATAAATAAATAATCGTAGTAGTGTTAAGTGTGTAAATAAATATTCTTAGTGTATAATTAGTGTTTTAAGTTTAATTAATAGTGCGTGTTTATTTAATTATCAGTAACTTTTATGTTTTATTTTTCGTTATTAAACTTGTTATATAAATATTCGTGTTTTACTGATTTTACACTTCACCTAAATAAATAAAACCGTTACAATAGTGCATAAGTTCTATTTTTTAGGATCACTAGAAGATACTTTAGCGAAAGAAAAGAAGCTAGAACTAACGAGTTCTCAAACGGATGATATAGATGAAGAATTGGGGAGGAAAAAAAAGAAAAAAATTACACACCTGTCATCTGGATCTGGTAATGAAAGCAAAATTAACATTATGAAAAGATTATCTGGTCTTATTCTGTAACAGTCACTATCTGTAATAACGCTTATAGAATAGGACTGACACAAAATATTATTTATAGTTTAAAAGCAATTGCCATAAAAATGCTTATAGGTATTCAGTTTACCGTTCAGCATCATATTTGTCTCTTACTTGTGTTATTTATTGTCATATTATTCTATTTTATACATATTTATATATTATTTTCTAGACACCGACTCAACGCCAGAGAATTTGCCAATAAAATCGACAAAATATAATAAATCCAAGTTTCCGAAATTACAAGGCAAAAATGTAATAACAACAATAAAAAAGTCATTCAAAGTAAGTTATATTAAAATAAGATAATGTATTTAAATATTTTCAGAATATTTTGATGAATATGACGTGTATGACAACATTTTAAATAAAACCTGTAAAACATTATAATATAGTACTAATATACGAATACATAAATTTCTCTTTTTATTTAGATTCTGATAATTCTGTTTTATCTTTGCCACCGCCACCGGCAATTAAAAAAACTACTGCTGCAGTGGTTATCAGTAGAAAATAAAATGTTTCAAAGGAAATTTGTATTATACCTCAAAGGGGTAGTCCATTATCAATGCCAAGCTGATCATCATCTGTTACCCCCTCGATTACACCTACCATATCTCAAAAATACAAACTGGTATACCAGATAAAATTAATGTTCTATAATTTTAATTATAATTTTGTTTTAAATTTTTAGATAAGAGTATGCTTGATAAAATATTAGACCATATTATTGATGTAAAACTATCTCTTACTCGAATCGAACAAAAAATTCGTTCAGTGAAGTTGACGTATCTACAGCGATTCGAACAAATAATTATGAAGCTATTACTTAATTACCTGTCAAAACTTAGGATGAATTGCGAAATCTACAAAACTTATTAAACGACAATGAAGATACGGCGCGATACCATTTTGTAAGTTATTGTTTAGCCGTTTCGCAATATTGTAACTTTTAAAATTGATTTAAATTAATTTTCAATGTTATATGTGTATGGACCGTTTTTTAATCAACATATTTTTTCAGGTATTTATTTTAAAACATTGGTGGAAATAATCCAAAACAAGCCCTTCATAGAATTCTAGATAAAATATTTATCAATGCACGTGCACAACAATTGACGGGGCTAAAAATAATTTCAGATTGAAAGATTTAAAATTAATAGATCTAATCAAAAGTAAGGTACTAGAATAAGTTTTATAATTTTAGTATTTATTTTCATTATATTATTTTTTCAGATTGCATGATAAAAATATTTCCAGGAATGACAGACTTTTACTTCGAAGAAGTTTTGAAGGCCTGGTTCCGGCATGCTTCACAACGCGTTTCATTGAAATAACATACCATAGAGGTATAAATGTGTGATGTAGGTAGGACATTAGCAGTCACATGGACATCTCGTTAATGTTTTTGTTGCGAATCACGTCTGAGGTCAAATTTTGTCTGCTGGGCGGCGGCCTTTTATCTCAAAATGGCGACAAACACAACGCAGAATTTGTTGAGACTTTCTTTGGGATAACTAGGAGAATATGTAGAATGATATCCTGAAAGTTTCATTTTTACTTCCTTTTCAGATTATGATGGAAATATCCGTTTTGACATTTTCTGAATCTAGTATGACTAGTTTCGTCGTGTCGTCTGTACGCACGGACGGACGGATGTACGGACGTCCGGACGTATGTATGTTGCATAACTCAAATACGGTTAGACGTAGAAAGTTGAATTTTTTTATTTAGGACTGCTATAGCATCTAGTTGGGCACCTCCTATTTTTGGTTGCGATCGTCCGTTCTAAAGGGGCACTATTTGGTATTTTTCGCATTATTCAAAAATGGTATGTTGTAGAAAGTTGAAATTTTGTATTTGAAACTGATGTTGCATCTAATTCATCACCTAATATTTTTGGTTGAGAGCGTCCGTGCCAAAAGGGCACTTTACTCTAGGTATTTTTTGGTATTTTCCGCATAAATCAAATACCGTTATTTTTATATTCTACATTTTAGTTATTAAAAAAGTACAAGGAAGTCATGTGGTGTTCACGTCAGATTTTTGTTTTTTGAATCTATTTGAAATCATCTGGATACAATTAATGTCCGTAGATTAAAACTGTGATACACTTACACTCACTTATTCCCCTCAATCAATTACAGAAATTTTGGGTATTACAGTCAATATTCAAAAAGTAAAAAATATACTATATTATATACTTGTAATTCCACTTGTACGTAGAAAATATTTTCGTGTCCACGGCATTGACAGAACTGTCAAAATTTGTCTTTAAAACCTTTCCTTACACAAAAATTGTTCTACATCTTTGCATTTCTGCAATATCTTTGTATGTTTTAATAGTAATAATTTAGACACAATTTGTGTAAGTTTTCTTCTTTGTTGGAAAAAAAATACTTAAAGCAGCTTCTTATTTCAGTGTACTGGCACTGGCATCATTCGATGTATATCCACGTACACAGCGACACAGCAAATGTCTAGGTATTTAGAATATTAGAAAAAGTAGTTCTGCACAAAATTTATTCCCATAACCTAACTCCTAGTTCTTAGACCAAATATCATTGCCTCTTACCTTTTTAAAATCATAATTTCTTAATTAAACAAATATGTGGCCGCTGTAAGATACAATTAATATTGATAATAATTACACCAGAATACCAAATTTCCTACTTCTTGGCTTGTAAACTTTAGAAGGCTATGGATGGATCTTGCAGGAAGCGGGAACTAATATACCTTCATTATTTATGCTTTAATTAATGTATCATTATTCATTTTGAATTTAATGTAAACTAAATTAAAATAGAAAATATTATAAAAATGATAAAATAATAATTTATTTTTTGACAACATCATTCCAGAACTTTGTACTAGTTTTAATCACTGTATGACATAAGTTGTTCTGTAAATAATTTACTTTCACTGCTTTGTATTGATTAATTCGCCCTGGTGAAGTTGCAAGATGTATCGAAACGTTAGCTTTAGAGCAATCAAGTTTCCAAAAATTAACTGCATTCCGGTTTAACTATTTTTTAATTCATAATTAATTATATTTAATCCACTGCGCGCTTTGAAATTATTTTCAAATAAGTACTCTTCATAATTAATTATAGTTCTCCATATTTATGTAGGTACTATTTCTATTATGTCATTTTCGACACGATGCGTTAATCAGTTCTGCAAATTTGTTTTTAGTCTATAAGTATATCATATTTCATTTTAATTATTTCAATATAGCAAACCCGTACAAAAACCATTAGGCACAATGTTATCAATGCTATGTAAAGATTTTTCGACTTTCAATTTCTTCGGCCAGTCTAGAATTAATGACCAGAAAAAACAACAGACTACTTGTAAACGGGGGAAGAGGTCCTTGTACTATCTTCACGAAAATGCAAGCAATGGAATCTATGTTTTAGCTAATTTCACTAGAGTTACCTACCCCTCTGAAGAAGACTATGTAGTTCACATGTTGGTGCATAATGTAATAAATACCCCTTAAGGGGGAAACCGGTGACCAAAAGCGATCGAATTCATTGTTGAAAAATCCTAACAAGAATTGAAATTTGATATTTAACACTTCGGCATTAAATTCCATTTGATTTTATCGTTTAAATGCACCTTACTTTATTAGTTAACTATTTAAATTTATGATGGGATTCTGTACAAATCTATAAGTTTCACAAATTTGTAAATCTTTAAATATTGAACAAAATCACATCAATGTTTGTTTAATATTTACAGTTTTATAGATCTGTAGCAAACTACAGATTTTCACAGAATCCTACTATTAAGGTAGAAAAACAAAATCTTATTAGATTTTGCAAAATTCCTTTTTATCGTCGCACACGTCAGTAGGTAACAAAATTCATGATTTTTTAAATAGTAGAGTAAATATATCTCTATTGAGCTCCTTCTTTATTTTTTCAAATTTAATTCAATTATACTGTAAAAAATTGCAATTAATTACGAATAAATTTTTTGCTCAAATTGATTGTTGCTCCTTATCGCTCGAAGCAAAATTTAAAAAAATATACGACAGTAGCTCAATAGAGTTACGTTTTTTCTTTCATTTTAAATTTAAAACTGGGTAAATAACTTTAAGTATACGTAAAAAAAGAAATTTTGTAAAATAAGATTGTGATTCTCCAATTCATATTAAATAACTAATTGATAATCTAATGTTCATTAAAAAGATAAAATTTAATAGAACTAACGACGTTGTGCAAGTATATGAAATTTCAGTTCTTGTCAAGATTATTCAACAATGTAATTCGAGCGCATTTAACCACCGGTTTGTGTTTTTACTTATTTGTTATATTTTCTATATACCTTCTAACAATAATTTGTGATAATGTGGTACCTATGAACGAGGTAATTGAATGTGCGATTCACTACAGTACTTCCCCGATTATAAGTTTTAATATATTGCTTTCGTAAAGGCTTTTATTTTATGCTTTATTCAGTAAAATTTAAATAAATTTATCTTTTTCCCCGAACTAAGTTGATACCAACTTCGGTATAATTTGAATTATGTGACAAAACAAACTGACCATCGTTATGTTGTTTTTGATTCTTCGGCTAGATTTTTTCCCAGAAAGTTTTAATTTTATAATGCACTTGAATAATTTTTGGAGAAATTGACACCAAACTCGATATAAAAAAAAACTTGAATAATTTATTCAAAAAAATGATGATCGTACCTATATGTATATTTTATTTTTATTTTTTGACTAGAATTTTTTTCCGAGAGCTTTAATTTGATACACACGATCAAAATAAAAAAGTTCAGTATATAAAGTTGGTACCACTGGTTGAATAAAGCTCGTAACGAGTCAGTCTTTGATTTTAAATATAAAATTTCAGTCCAAAATGCCACGTTTTTAAGTTATCTAACATCCAGGCAGACCGACAGACACACAGACCGACTATTTTTAAATAATGATTTTTGAATTCAGTAGAGTCTAAATCGTGAGGATTCATTAAAACCTCGAACTGTCAAAAAATCACGATTACAATACTTCTCCCTATTACATATGTCGGGATAGTTTGTTAGTTAGTGAAACGCCGACGCCGATTAAATAAAAAAAATTGTGACATTATAAATAAAATACTTTAAAGTACAATTAATGATTACTTACTTATTATTCTTCAATTCTTCAAAGTTACAAAGAATTCTCAAACCACGACAACCCTAATCTTCTCTAATTGGTAAACTGCGGCGAAATTAATAAATAATGAATAGTTTTATGTCAATACGTATACCTACATATGTGTTGAAAGAGTTTCTGCTTATTAAAATTAGATTTTATTTGGATTATTTATATTGATATAGACGAAGAATGCACAGTTTTTTAAAAATATGTTGAAAACAGTTCGTTTTTGCTATTAGTTGTTCTTCACAAATATATTTAAATATTCAACTATTCAATTATTATAATAACGTAGCCGTAGCATGGCCTACATCAAGTATTTGTGTGCGATATTAACGTTGTACGAATTAGCACTGACCTGGAAACCCCCCGCTGTGACGGATTAAGAGTTCTTGGAAAAATACAGGTAAAAGGGTTCGAGCGTACGAATCAGCACGATTATGCTAGGCGTACGAATAAGCACTGTACAAAACAACACGTAGCCATGAAGTTTCTAGTGGATCGTGTAATTGAAGGTACATAGCCAGTCTGTAAGCAAGGTCTTATAAAATGTCACTAGAGTCGGTAGCGCCACCTACTCAATCCTTATCGTGAACAGGATGTAGGTGCCCCTTAGCTAAAGTATAATATTCGTCGTACTTTTTGTACCTAGTCAACAGCTTTTTTTCTGGTCAGTAAATAATTAGGCACTAGGTACCCGTAATGCATACAACCTTGCAACATGTATTTCAATATAACAGTTTCATATTTTTTATACATATTTAATTTTAAAAACTTAATTAATATTAATATCAATTCATAAAATGTAATTTATAAGTACTCCTATTTAGAAATATAATGAACTAAAACAAAATTGTGTTTCTAAAACTGAATCCCAGCTTAGTAATCGTTCTACATTTTTCCTTTACCTGGTCTAGTCTGCAATGATTTTCCTAGAACTGCTTCTGTCTTTCGCAAGTTGTCGTTTTTTTATATAAAAAAATCTGACGTGGGCACCACATGACTTCCTTGTACGCCTTGTGTGTTCATACTTTTCTTAATAACTAAAATGTAGAATAATATAAAAAATTCTTTTAACTTATTATACTAGTATACTCACAAATATATTTTAGTCATTTTATTTAAACTGCAGAAGAAGATATAAAGCATATTTTACTATTGTCACTGTCATGTCATAATCATTTAAATTTTACGTAGTAACAAATGTTAAACGATCATGGAGTACAAGATACCGAAATAATAAATTATAAGTATATACTTTAATTATTCTTAAATGATAGAAGATACAGAAAAATTTATAAAATACCGATTGTAGATAATAATCACATAATCTTTCATTTAAAATAAAAAAAATTGTCTAAAATTAATTATTTATCAAAATATTTTTAAAAAGTACTACTTCCGGTTTATAGATTGAAACCAAAAATAGGAGGTGCACAACTAGATGCTATAACAGTCCTAAATACAAAATTTCAACTTTCTACGTCTAACCGTATTTGAGTTATGCGACACACATACGTCCGTACATACGTACAGACGTCACGACGAAACTAGTCATAATGGATTCAGAAAAGGTCAAAACGGATATTTCCATCAAAATCTGAAAACCGAAATTTTTCGGGATTACAATACTTCCTTATTACTCCGTACAAGGAAGTAAAAATCTGACGTGGACACCACATGACTTCCTTGTACGCCTATAAAACTGTTCATACTTTTCTTAATAACTAAAATGTAGAATAATATAAAAAATCTGACTTTATTCTTTTAACTTATTATACAAATATATTAATATATAAGTACTACTACTACTGCTACTATACTCATAAATATATTTAAGTCATTTTATTTAAACTGCAGAAGAAGATATACAGCAAATTAAACTATTGTCACTGTCATGTCATAATCATTTAAATTTTACGTAGGATCAAATGTTAATCGATCATGGACTACCGAAATACTAAATTATAAATATATACTTTAATTATTCTTAAATGATACAAAAATATTTATAAAATACCGATTGTAGGTAATAATCACAAATCACATAATCTTTCATTTAAAATAAAAAAATTGTCTTAACCCATTACCTGCCGTAATTCAAATAGTGAAAAAATAGTATTTTTTCTTATTGAATTTCATTAATTATATTCCAAGAAACTTATAATCATGAATATTACAAAAAAATAACTGCTAATTAGCGAGTAATTAGGCGTCCCATTTTTGGGACATTAGCTTGATATGATAGCTCTTTCACAAATAACTTACAATTTAAAATCAGGTTTTTGCTTATTATAATTTACCCATTATGAATTATTTTTTATAAAATCGGGTAATAATAAGTTACTTTAGCTCCGCATAATCGTAGTGAAAAGTATAACTTTAGCTCCGCATTTTTCAACCAATCAGAGTGTTACTTGTGCACTCGATTGCTGACGAATATTCTCGAATTGACCCGGAATGTTAGACAGTAGGAGCAACCTGTAATTGTTTGTTTTGTGTTGACATTATGCAAATTATGTACTAAATTTGAAATAATTTTGCGATTTCATAAAACTATACGTATACTACCCATATCTCGACTGTAAATATATTTTTATTACTCACGTGGATAATTTTCCTCGGCTATAGCCTCAGACTGTGTATAGGGTAAGTGGCGAAGCGACAACCGCGAATACGGCTCCGTCTCACGGGTAGTAATTTCGGTGATAGTTTTAAAGTAGTAAGCAGTAAAAATTGCTATAGTTTGTGAAAAAGCTAAATAAAGTGGTGATCAGTTAGTGGATTAATTAATAACAGTGATCTGAAAAACAGAAGCATAGTAAATAGTGACTAGAAAAACTTGACAGATAACCTCAGTAGTGAGCACGTGTGAATCAGCTGAGGCACTGCGTCGCGCGCGCAAAGCAGCCTTGCCGGCCACAGGGGCGGACTTAGGCAGACAATTAATTAAAATAGCGTTTCGGTTAAAATAAAAAATACAGATGAGTAAAGATAGAAAACGAGATAGAGAGCAAGATGATAGTGAAGAGGAAATAAATGAGCCTAACAAAATCTTCAGCATAAGTAAAAAAACATTACGATCCCCAGAGCAAAGGATAGCTGAACAAGAAAGAAGAAAAAACGAAAACAAGATTAAGATAAATAATAGTGCTAACAAGGAAGACGAGGAGCAACAAATGGAGGTCCTAAAGGAAGTACTATTGAAGGAGATGAAGGAGATGATGAAAAAAATGGTGAATGATACGGCAGAGTTGAAGGAAGAACTAAAAGAAATTAAGAAGGAAATGAGCAATAAAGAGGAAAAGTGGGAAGAAGAGAAAAAGCAGCTTTCTAAAAGAATAGAAAATTTAGAAGATAGAGCGCAACAGGAAGAAAGAAAAAAGAGAAAGAATAATATCGTTATAAAAGGTATTCAGGTAGCAAAGGACAAGGAAAAAGAAGAACTGGAAGTATTTTTAAATGAAGAGCTAAAGGTAAACGTTAAAATACTAAAAGCATACCAAATCGAGAAAGAACGGCGCACCGATAGGATAGTAGCAGAAGTTGAGTCATGGGCAATGAAACAAGAAATAATGATTAATAAATATAAGCTGAGAAATACCGAAATATATATCGACAATGATTTAACGGTCGAAGAGAGGACAATACAAAAAGAAATAAGGAGCATCGCCAGAGAAGAAAGAGGGAAGGGCAAGAAAGTGAAGACAGGCTACCAAAAAATAATCATTGAAAACGTAGAGTTTAGGTGGAATAAGGAAGAGCAAGGGGTAACAGCCTGGTTAGAGCAAGCGAGAGTGGGAAAAAAGTAGTTAAGGAAACAGAAAAAACGGAAAAGGAAAAAATTATATCGACGCAACCAAACAATAAGGATATGACTCAGGATAAGCAAATTATAAATATAGGGACGTGGAATGTTAGAGGAACCTACTCAGAAGGAGCTTTAAAAAATTTAACCAGCGAGGCAAGGAGGTACAAATTGGATATTCTGGCTCTGCAAGAAACTAAACAATTAGGTAATGACATTATGGTAATAGAAGATTATATATTTTTCAAAAGTGGAGGTCAAAACAGAAGGCTAGGCACCGGTTTCCTTATAAGTAAATGAATTAAACAAGCAGTAATAGAATTCAAGTCAATTTCGGATAGATTATGTTACATTAGAATTAAAAGCAATCACAGAAAACTAAGCCTAATTAACATGCATGCTCCATCAGAGGACAAAGGAGACGACGAAAAAACTGAGTACTACGAAGTATTAGAGAATACCTATGATAACATACCAAAGTACGACATTAAAATCGTTCTAGGAGACTGTAACGCGAAAATTGGAAGAGAAGAGATGTACAGACCAACCATCGGGCAATTTAGTAAGCATAAGGAATCCAATGATAACGGAATCAGGCTTATTGGTTTCGCAATGGAAAAAAACATGGTAATAAGAAGTACTCAATTTGAACATAAATACATTCATAAAGGAACATGGATGGCGCCAAACGGCGAAACGGTGAACCAAATCGACCACTTGCTAATAGAAGAGCAACATACCAGTTATATCACTAACATAAGGAGCTACCGGGGAGCGGATGTAGACACAGATCATTATCTAGTGCGAGCAGTACTAAACCAAGAGTTAAGAATAAAAAAAGAAGAGTCAAGAATTAAAAAAAGAAGAGGAAATAGATACGATCTTAACGATTTACAGATAAGCGAGAAACAGAAACAATATGAAGAAGAAATAGAAAGACAGCTAAGTAATATGAAACAGCCCGTTACTATAGAAGAAAAATGGATACGCATAGTGGAGACGATAAACAAAGCGGCAAGAGAAAAACTTTAGGAAGCGAAAAGAGTAAAAGACAAAGATTGGTATGACGAAGACTGTGCAAAGGCAGTTAAGGAGAGGAAAATAGCAAGGGAAAAAATGTTAAAAGAAGATTCAGAAGAAAATAGGCGAAAATATAGTGAGAAAAGAAGAAGAGCTAAACAAATTTGCAGAAGCAAAAAGAGAGCGAGCTATGAAAATAAAATAAAGATAACAGAAGAAAAACTTAAGAATAAAGAAATTAGGAATTTTTATCAAGATGTGAAGAAAGCAAAAATAGGGTACCAAGGGAACACAACATTTATAAAAAGCAAAGAAGGGAAGCTCTTAGGAGGGGAAAAGGATAGAGCCGAGCGATGGAAAGAATACTTTCAGGAGTTACTAAACCCAAAAGGGGACCAGAATGGAGAAGGACAGAATACTGAACAAGTAAGTACAGATATCAGGCAACCACCCGAAACAAAAATAGATCCACCAACAATAGAGAAAGTGAAGAATTTTATCAGAAGGCTGAAAAATAACAAAAGTCCAGGAGAGAATGATATAAGAGCCGAGTTGATCAAGTACGGAGGCGACAATTTACATAACGAAGTATACGACCTAATAATAATATGGCAGGAAGAAAAAACACCAGAAAGCTGGTCAACTGCAGTCCTAAACCCAATTTATAAAAAAGGGGACAGAACTCTCTGCGACAACTACAGAGGAATAGCCCTATTAGATACAACCTACAAGATTCTAGCAGCACTTATAAAGCAGAAACTAACCGAGTATACAGAAAAAATAATAGGAGAGTATCAATGTGGTTTCAGGATAAACAGATCCGTAACAGACCAAATATTTGTCCTACAGCAAATCCAGGCGAACTGTTACGAGCACAAAATGAAATTGCATAGGCTGTTTATAGATTTCAAACAGGCATACGACTCCATTAATAGAGAAAAACTATACAGGGCAATGGAAGAGCGAAAAATACCAAAAAAACTTATAAGGCTGACAATAATGACATTAAGGAAGAATGAAAATGTAATTAAAATTCAAGGGACCACAACTAGTGCTTTTGCAGTAGAAACAGGACTAAGACAGGGCGATCCGTTATCAACACTCTTGTTCAATTTGGCTCTAGAAAAAATAATAAGAAATAGTGGGATAAATGTAAATGGAACCATATATAACAGAAACCATCAACTTATGGCCTACGCAGACGATGTGGTAATAGGAGCGAGAACCCAAAAAGAATTAGTAAAGGTGACCAGAAATCTAAAAAGAGAGGCAAGTAAATTAGGATTGAGAATCAATACAGAAAAGTCAAAGTATATGGTAATGGGAAGTGACTCGGAAGAAATAGAGAATAACAGTCACCTAGCGGTTAAAGATGAGCAAAATGAGGAGCAAAAATTTGAAAAAGTAGATAGCTTCGTATATCTCGGAGTTTTAATTACTCACAGCAATGACAACAGCAAGTAACTTGATGCAAGAATTGCGAGAGGTAATAGAAGTGCAGGAGGTTTAGCACAAATTCTCACATCGAAGCAAGTGTCGACGAAAACAAAAACGAAAATATACAAAACGGTGATTAGACCTGCAGTGACATATGCATGCGAAACGTGGGTTCTTAACAAAAAAGAAGAAGAAAAGGTTAATGCCCGGGAAAGAAAAATTTATGGAGGACGAAAAACGGGCGAACAATGGGAAAGAAGAACCAACAAGGAGATAATGACCATGTACGGAGAAGCAAGCATTGGACTGGTAATCAGATCCCAGAGAATACGCTGGTTAGGTCACATTCAGAGGCTCCCGAAAGAAAGGACTACAAAAACTATGTTACGAGCAGGACTTATAGGCACTAGGAGAAGAGGAAGATCGAGAAGAAAGTGATTAGACGCAGTAGAAAACGATATTAAACTACTAGGTGTTAAAAACTGGACAACTATAGCAAAGGACAGAGGAAAGTGGAGAAGCATAGTGAACCAAGCCCTAGGCCTAAAAGCCCTGTAGTGCTCCTATATATATATATATATATATATATATATATATATATATATATATATATATATACAGGGTAAGTCATCGAAATGCCCGTCGTCGATATCTCCCTTGTCGTTAAAAATACAGCATAAATTTATTAACAGAATTTTTCTTCTACTCAAGGAGCATAACTTAAAATTATTTTCACATATACAGGGTGTTGTATAACGACTTGGCAATAATTGTTCGACTTTTTTTTAATGAAACACCCTATATATTTTTATATATTTTGAATTGTATTTTATTTACCTATACGAACATATAAATTTCATTTTAGTTTTCCGCGGCGTTGCCAAGTTATTCAATTTTTTCTCTAAAAAAAGCCGAATACACGTATTGTTTTATAAGGTCGTACTGAAGTTATTTTAATAGTAAAAATTAAGAATTTTTTTTCCGTACAACTGTAACTATACTCTTTGTTCTGACATAACTTTTTTTAAATGTTATTATACAGGGTGTTCAGTACAGATAATCAAATTTACTCAATTTCAAATGCCTATAACTCGTCATTTTCAAATGGAACACCCTATATTTTATTATTCTGTTGTGTGTATTTTTGCATCTTTTTATGTTATAAAAGGTGTCCCATGCCTAAAAACATTAATTTCGAAATTAATTAAATTAATGTTTTTAGGCATAGGACACCTTTTATAACATAAGAAGATGCAAAAATACACACAACAGAATAATAAAATATAGGGTGTTCCATTTGAAAATGACGAGTTATAGCCATTTGAAATTGACTAAATTTGATTCTCTGTATTGAACTCCCTGTATAATAACATTTAAAAAAAGTTATGTCAGAACAAAGAGTATAGTTACAGTTGTTCAGAAAAAAAAAATTCATAATTTTTATTATTAAAATAACTTCAGTACGCCTTTATAAAACAATACGTGTATTCGGCTTTTTTTAGAGAAAAAATTGAATAACTTGGCAACGCCGCGGAAAACTAAAATGAAACTTATATTTTCGTATAGGTAAATAAAATGCAATTCAAAATATATAAAAATATATAGGGTGTTTCATTTAAAAAACGACGAACAATTATTGCCAAGTCATTATGCAAGACCCTGTATATGTGAAAATAATTTTAAGTTATGCTCCTTGAGTAGACGAAAAATTCTGTTAATAATTTTATACTGTATTTTTAACGACAAGGGAGATATCGACGACGGGCATTTCGATGACTCACCCTGTATATATATATATATATATACAGGGTGAGTCATCGAAATGCCCGTCGTCGATATCTCCCTTGTCATTAAAAATACAGCATAAATTTTTAACCGAATTTTTCGTCTAATCAAGGAGCATAACTTAAAATTATTTTCACATATACAGGCTGTTGCATAACGACTTGGCAATAATTGTTCATCGTTTTTTAAATGAAACACCCTATATATTTTATATATTTTGAATTGTATTTTACTTACCTATACGAACGTATAAATTTCATTTTAGTTTTCCGCGGCGTTGCCAAGTTATTCAATTTTTTCTCTAAAAAAAGCCGAATACACGTATTGTTTTATAAAGGCGTACTGAAGTTATTTTAAAAGTAAAAATTATGAATTTTTTTTTCTGTACAACTGTAACTATACTCTTTGTTCTGACATAACTTTTTTTTAATGTTATTATACAGGGTGTTCAGTAAAGAGAATCAAATTTACTCAAATTCAAACGGCTATAACTCGTCATTTTCAAATGGAACACCCTATATTTTATTATTCTGTTGTGTGTATTTTTGCATCTTCTTATGTTATAAAAGGTGTCCTATGCCTAAAAACATTAATTTCGAAATTAATTAAATAAATGTTTTTAGGCATAGGACACCTTTTATAACATAAGAAGATGCAAAAATACACACAACAGAATAATAAAATATAGGGTGTTCCATTTGAAAATGACGACTTATGGCCATTTTAAATTGCGTAAATTTGATTCTCTGTACTGAACACCCTGTATAATAACATTTAAAAAAAGTTATGTCAGAACAAAGAGTATAGTTACAGTTGTACAGAAAAACAAATTCATAATTTTTACTATTAAAATAACTTCAGTACGCCTTTATAAAACAATACGTGTATTCGGCTTTTTTTAGAGAAAAAATTGAATAACTTGGCAACGCCGCGGAAAACTAAAATGAAATTTATATGTTCGTATAGGTAAGTAAAATACAATTCAAAATATATAAAAATATATAGGGTGTTTCATTTAAAAAACGAAGAACAATTATTGCCAAGTCGTTATGCAACACCCTGTATATGTGAAAATAATTTTAAGTTATGCTCCTTGAGTAGACGAAAAATTCTGTTAAAAAATTTATGCTGTATTTTTAACGACAAGGGAGATATCGACGACGGGCATTTCGATGACTCACTCTGTATATATATATATATATATATATATATATATATATATATATATATATATATATATATATATATATATATATATATATATATAGCCTCAAAAAATAATACTCCACATTCGAAATAAAAACCCGTCTTTACGACCCGGACATTTAAATCACTATTTTGTGATAAACTGCGAAGCAAAGCATCATGTAGAGCAACATCACACTTCCCACAAATTCTTTCTACATTGTGCTAAGCACGTCGTCATCAAGAGGTATAAACATTTCACGCGTATCTATGCAAAATCACGTATCTTCATCATCAGAAAGATAATTTCTAAATCAGTTTGATCATGTGATTTAGGTGGAATTATAGTTATATAACTTTATTTGCATAAGTTTCTTCCAAATTTTTGAAAAATTTCTCATTTTTAAATAAATTTTAAATGTCTTATAAATTGTTTATTGTCTATTATGCAGAAAACGCGAAACACACAAGCCTACTATATAACTAACAGGACAATACATAACCTAAAATACTTATGATTGTCGAAATGTTTTGCTTACGCTTTCTGACATTGTCCCATTTTTGGGACGTGAAAAAAAAATCAAGATTTTATATACGAAATGTAATATTTTTAGTATAAAAAATGTATGAATATATTGCATAAAGTATCTAAAAATAAATTAAGTTGTAATAGACTCGGTTCTAAAACCAAAAATAAAAAATATTTATGATCAAAGTTATTGTATCACAAAACAGAAAAAGCTCGAAATTTAGAAAGAAAAAAATGTCATCTTCATAACTTCAATTTCACAACTAGTGATAAAAATGTGTAATTATAAGTCATTACATCCCACTAAAGTAGTGATGCCGTTTGTCGAGAGTAGTCGAGAGTGCACCCGACTCTCGTCTCGACTCTGAATTTCCAAAACTAATAAAAGTCACTCTCGTCTCGTCTCGAAATTTCTCGACTAATCTCGACATGGAGTCGAGAGTCTCGAAAATCTCGAATCAACTTGGGTTGTGTGGTATTTATTTATTTGACATGCAAAACAAGTCAGTATTAGTTTGTTAGTGTTAGTGCGGCCTAGGCCCAGTCTTATGGGATTACTTATAGGTATTTTGTACGAAATAACTCTTTTGTGATATATTTAACTCTAACTAATACATGTTTATTTTATTCCACGGTACTTCATCTATACTTGACTAGTTAGGTACGTAAATTTATCATTTTTATAATTAAAATTAATTTTTGTTAATTAATAAAAATGTTTCGTATACCTATATCTTTACTAAACTTATTATTTTGCTAATAACTGTTACATAATTTTAGGAATAGGTATTATTTTTATTAAATAGGTATCTAATTAGATCAAAATAAAGATTTTATTTTTAAACATGTAATTTTGTATACATTTATTGATTGTTGATCTTGGGAATATTACTTAAAATACAACTTTTTTGTGAAAGATCCCATTTATGATCTGGTTCTAATATTCCAGCATCATTAGCATCTAAAAATGCGCCACGGACAAGAAATGAAAATTTTTCGAGAGTAATTGTTTAATCCTATCATATTCACAAAAACATATTTCTGTTAATTTTAATTTTAAGCAAATAGTTACTAATCAATTATATAAGACGAGACTCGAGAGTCTCGACGAGACTCTCGGCGAGACTTGATACTGGTCTCGTCTCGGTTCGAATTTGTAGTCGAGAGTTGCCTCATGGTCTCGTCTCGATTTTCTCGACAAGACGAGACGAGACCGAGACTAGTCTCGACTCTCGCGGCAACACTACACTAAAGTAAAAAAAATAATTAATTCAGTGCATACCTTCAAAAATATCTTAAATAAAAACAACGTCCCAAAAATGGGACATTGGCTGGTAATGGGCTTAAATTAAATATTTATCGAAATATTTGAAAAAAGTACTACTTTCGGTTTGTAGATTGAAACAAAAAATAGGAGGTGCACAACTAGATGCTATAACAGTCCTAAATACAAAATTTCAACTTTCTACGTCTAACCGTATTTGAGTTATGCGACACACATACGTACGTACGTTCGTCCGTCCGTACGTACGTACAGACGTCACGACGAAACTAATCATAATGGATTCAGAAAAGGTCAAAACGGATATTTCCATCAAAATCTGAAAACCGAAATTTTTCGCGATTACAATACTTCCTTTTTACTCTGTACAAGGAAGTAAAAATGGCCATATATCGAGTATTTTGATTAAGGGTGCCCAAATTGCTGCGGCTCACTGAGGGTATTTCTAAGTTTGGGGCAGGACTTTACATAGTATTAAATGTCTCGTTTTCAGTACCACGCAAGTAACCTATTGTGCATCTGACATTTACGTTGCCTCTCCGCTAGTAACACTGGAGTACTGCCGCGGTAAGTTTCATACGTCCTCATGTGGGAGACATTATTGTTCCCAACACAAGGAATTCTGTGCGACCTCGGCTTCCTCATTCGCATTCCTGCTCAAGTGAATACGCGGCTTAACAGGTTTACTGGATTCCAGTCAAGTGAACAGAAAGCAGTTCAATTTTCTGATACAAGTGGCCCATCCCCTACTAACTAGTCAACTAAACCTGTGTAGATAGGATTTTAGTAGTGTTTCCATCCTTTGTTTTAGTATCAAAATTTTAATACATACCTCTTGAAATTCATCATTACTAAAACTAGTGCAAAAATATCTATCTACAACAAGCAAGTACTAAATTCAAGCGCTGGATTTTAGTGACTTGAACATTTACTGGTGCCGTTTAACGCCGCCTTAACCCCGCCCTGCCTATTTAGTGGAAAGTGGACATCTAGAACATTGTTAAACATTTTCATACATATTATAAAACTTTCTATTGAACAATGTAAGCACAAGTGCACAAGTATTTTCTCTGGAGAAAATCCTTCGCAAAATGGTTAATGCAGTTATTATTGATAAGTTTTCTTCCAATACTCTTGGCTGCATTTGTTAAAAACTTGACGGTAAAACTATCGTTGTCCTGAGACCTCTACGCTTTACCTTCGCTTTACTAACGTGAAGTGAGTGAAAGAAGTTCAATCTGAACTGAAGCGACGTTGCCAAGTAGTGTTGTTACTTACCTTAGAGTGGAAACCCAGGAGAGAAGCACTAAATATTTGATTAGGTTGCACACTAGGGCAACATTGCAGAGTCGGCTTACGTTCAAGCTTGCTAGATTCTGGATCGTACAACACCACATGCAAACCGCTAATCTGGATTAGATATCCCTGCATACGCTGGTTAAAACTTTGCTATTTTTAAATGCACGCAAAAATCCGAATTTATTGCAAACTGGGATTTTTATACATGATTTACATCCGTTCAAATTATAATTGAACTTTTTATGCAGTGTTTTAAGCTGTTATAAATTCCACGTTGTTTATGGAAGTTGTAAATTAATGGTGCAGTGGATAAAATAAATTTTTATCTGGACATTGATTTTTTTAAATATCAGAAATAGTAATAATATTTACTGTGAAAACAAAAACTAATAAGTACACAATATTAATTTATTTGTAATAATAAATGTAGAGTAAAAGCCGGCAAAAGTAGGCATTTTTTGATTTGTAAAAAATGCATTTTCTAAAAAAATATACGCCAATCAAGAAAATCTATACATAATATACATTTGGCAACAAAATTCAATTTGTTCGAATATAATTTATTTAACAAAATAGCGAGGGATTGGAAATCACTACATTTTTTTAAAAGTATTTCGGAAATACAAAGGAATACATGGAAATACACAGGAATACATAGAAATACGGAGAAATACATAGAATTACAAAGAAATACATGGAAATACTCGGACATAATTAGAAATAATAGATTAGATAGAAAATATTTCAAAATAATTTGGAAAAATTATTATTTATCATGAGTTTAGTTACAATTTTAAGTTTGCTTTAATAGATTACTACTAAAAATTATATGAATGTAAGCAAGAAAAAATAAATTGTAAATAAAAAAATTCACGAGCTGCCCGGCAAATGACATTTAAATTTAAAATACATAATTAGGACATATCTATTAAATGGTAGATATGTACCGAATATGGACAGTACTACATAAGCCGAATACACGTATTGTTTTATAAAGGCGTACTGAAGTTATTTTAAAAGTAAAAATTATGAATTTTTTTTTCTGTACAACTGTAACTATACTCTTTGTTCTGACATAACTTTTTTTAAATGTTATTATACAGGGTGTTCAGTAAAGAGAATCAAATTTACTCAAATTCAAACGGCTATAACTCGTCATTTTCAAATGGAACACCCTATATTTTATTATTCTGTTGTGTGTATTTTTGCATCTTCTTATGTTATAAAAGGTGTCCTATGCCTAAAAACATTAATTTCGAAATTAATTAAATAAATGTTTTTAGGCATAGGACACCTTTTATAACATAAGAAGATGCAAAAATACACACAACAGAATAATAAAATATAGGGTGTTCCATTTGAAAATGACGACTTATGGCCATTTTAAATTGCGTAAATTTGATTCTCTGTACTGAACACCCTGTATAATAACATTTAAAAAAAGTTATGTCAGAACAAAGAGTATAGTTACAGTTGTACAGAAAAACAAATTCATAATTTTTACTATTAAAATAACTTCAGTACGCCTTTATAAAACAATACGTGTATTCGGCTTTTTTTAGAGAAAAAATTGAATAACTTGGCAACGCCGCGGAAAACTAAAATGAAATTTATATGTTCGTATAGGTAAGTAAAATACAATTCAAAATATATAAAAATATATAGGGTGTTTCATTTAAAAAACGAAGAACAATTATTGCCAAGTCGTTATGCAACACCCTGTATATGTGAAAATAATTTTAAGTTATGCTCCTTGAGTAGACGAAAAATTCTGTTAAAAAATTTATGCTGTATTTTTAACGACAAGGGAGATATCGACGACGGGCATTTCGATGACTCACTCTGTATATATATATATATATATATATATATATATATATATATATATATATATATATATATATTTATATGTATATATATATATATATATTTATATATATATATATATATATATATATATATATATATATATATATATATATATATATATATATATATATATATATATATATATATATATAGCCTCAAAAAATAATACTCCACATTCGAAATAAAAACCCGTCTTTACGACCCGGACATTTAAATCACTATTTTGTGATAAACTGCGAAGCAAAGCATCATGTAGAGCAACATCACACTTCCCACAAATTCTTTCTACATTGTGCTAAGCACGTCGTCATCAAGAGGTATAAACATTTCACGCGTATCTATGCAAAATCACGTATCTTCATCATCAGAAAGATAATTTCTAAATCAGTTTGATCATGTGATTTAGGTGGAATTATAGTTATATAACTTTATTTGCATAAGTTTCTTCCAAATTTTTGAAAAATTTCTCATTTTTAAATAAATTTTAAATGTCTTATAAATTGTTTATTGTCTATTATGCAGAAAACGCGAAACACACAAGCCTACTATATAACTAACAGGACAATACATAACCTAAAATACTTATGATTGTCGAAATGTTTTGCTTACGCTTTCTGACATTGTCCCATTTTTGGGACGTGAAAAAAAAATCAAGATTTTATATACGAAATGTAATATTTTTAGTATAAAAAATGTATGAATATATTGCATAAAGTATCTAAAAATAAATTAAGTTGTAATAGACTCGGTTCTAAAACCAAAAATAAAAAATATTTATGATCAAAGTTATTGTATCACAAAACAGAAAAAGCTCGAAATTTAGAAAGAAAAAAATGTCATCTTCATAACTTCAATTTCACAACTAGTGATAAAAATGTGTAATTATAAGTCATTACATCCCACTAAAGTAGTGATGCCGTTTGTCGAGAGTAGTCGAGAGTGCACCCGACTCTCGTCTCGACTCTGAATTTCCAAAACTAATAAAAGTCACTCTCGTCTCGTCTCGAAATTTCTCGACTAATCTCGACATGGAGTCGAGAGTCTCGAAAATCTCGAATCAACTTGGGTTGTGTGGTATTTATTTATTTGACATGCAAAACAAGTCAGTATTAGTTTGTTAGTGTTAGTGCGGCCTAGGCCCAGTCTTATGGGATTACTTATAGGTATTTTGTACGAAATAACTCTTTTGTGATATATTTAACTCTAACTAATACATGTTTATTTTATTCCACGGTACTTCATCTATACTTGACTAGTTAGGTACGTAAATTTATCATTTTTATAATTAAAATTAATTTTTGTTAATTAATAAAAATGTTTCGTATACCTATATCTTTACTAAACTTATTATTTTGCTAATAACTGTTACATAATTTTAGGAATAGGTATTATTTTTATTAAATAGGTATCTAATTAGATCAAAATAAAGATTTTATTTTTAAACATGTAATTTTGTATACATTTATTGATTGTTGATCTTGGGAATATTACTTAAAATACAACTTTTTTGTGAAAGATCCCATTTATGATCTGGTTCTAATATTCCAGCATCATTAGCATCTAAAAATGCGCCACGGACAAGAAATGAAAATTTTTCGAGAGTAATTGTTTAATCCTATCATATTCACAAAAACATATATTTCTGTTAATTTTAATTTTAAGCAAATAGTTACTAATCAATTATATAAGACGAGACTCGAGAGTCTCGACGAGACTCTCGGCGAGACTTGATACTGGTCTCGTCTCGGTTCGAATTTGTAGTCGAGAGTTGCCTCATGGTCTCGTCTCGATTTTCTCGACAAGACGAGACGAGACCGAGACTAGTCTCGACTCTCGCGGCAACACTACACTAAAGTAAAAAAAATAATTAATTCAGTGCATACCTTCAAAAATATCTTAAATAAAAACAACGTCCCAAAAATGGGACATTGGCTGGTAATGGGCTTAAATTAAATATTTATCGAAATATTTGAAAAAAGTACTACTTTCGGTTTGTAGATTGAAACAAAAAATAGGAGGTGCACAACTAGATGCTATAACAGTCCTAAATACAAAATTTCAACTTTCTACGTCTAACCGTATTTGAGTTATGCGACACACATACGTACGTACGTTCGTCCGTCCGTACGTACGTACAGACGTCACGACGAAACTAATCATAATGGATTCAGAAAAGGTCAAAACGGATATTTCCATCAAAATCTGAAAACCGAAATTTTTCGCGATTACAATACTTCCTTTTTACTCTGTACAAGGAAGTAAAAATGGCCATATATCGAGTATTTTGATTAAGGGTGCCCAAATTGCTGCGGCTCACTGAGGATATTTCTAAGTTTGGGGCAGGACTTTACATAGTATTAAATGTCTCGTTTTCAGTACCACGCAAGTAACCTATTGTGCATCTGACATTTACGTTGCCTCTCCGCTAGTAACACTGGAGTACTGCCGCGGTAAGTTTCATACGTCCTCATGTGGGAGACATTATTGTTCCCAACACAAGGAATTCTGTGCGACCTCGGCTTCCTCATTCGCATTCCTGCTCAAGTGAATACGCGGCTTAACAGGTTTACTGGATTCCAGTCAAGTGAACAGAAAGCAGTTCAATTTTCTGATACAAGTGGCCCATCCCCTACTAACTAGTCAACTAAACCTGTGTAGATAGGATTTTAGTAGTGTTTCCATCCTTTGTTTTAGTATCAAAATTTTAATACATACCTCTTGAAATTCATCATTACTAAAACTAGTGCAAAAATATCTATCTACAACAAGCAAGTACTAAATTCAAGCGCTGGATTTTAGTGACTTGAACATTTACTGGTGCCGTTTAACGCCGCCTTAACCCCGCCCTGCCTATTTAGTGGAAAGTGGACATCTAGAACATTGTTAAACATTTTCATACATATTATAAAACTTTCTATTGAACAATGTAAGCACAAGTGCACAAGTATTTTCTCTGGAGAAAATCCTTCGCAAAATGGTTAATGCAGTTATTATTGATAAGTTTTCTTCCAATACTCTTGGCTGCATTTGTTAAAAACTTGACGGTAAAACTATCGTTGTCCTGAGACCTCTACGCTTTACCTTCGCTTTACTAACGTGAAGTGAGTGAAAGAAGTTCAATCTGAACTGAAGCGACGTTGCCAAGTAGTGTTGTTACTTACCTTAGAGTGGAAACCCAGGAGAGAAGCACTAAATATTTGATTAGGTTGCACACTAGGGCAACATTGCAGAGTCGGCTTACGTTCAAGCTTGCTAGATTCTGGATCGTACAACACCACATGCAAACCGCTAATCTGGATTAGATATCCCTGCATACGCTGGTTAAAACTTTGCTATTTTTAAATGCACGCAAAAATCCGAATTTATTGCAAACTGGGATTTTTATACATGATTTACATCCGTTCAAATTATAATTGAACTTTTTATGCAGTGTTTTAAGCTGTTATAAATTCCACGTTGTTTATGGAAGTTGTAAATTAATGGTGCAGTGGATAAAATAAATTTTTATCTGGACATTGATTTTTTTAAATATCAGAAATAGTAATAATATTTACTGTGAAAACAAAAACTAATAAGTACACAATATTAATTTATTTGTAATAATAAATGTAGAGTAAAAGCCGGCAAAAGTAGGCATTTTTTGATTTGTAAAAAATGCATTTTCTAAAAAAATATACGCCAATCAAGAAAATCTATACATAATATACATTTGGCAACAAAATTCAATTTGTTCGAATATAATTTATTTAACAAAATAGCGAGGGATTGGAAATCACTACATTTTTTAAAAAGTATTTCGGAAATACAAAGGAATACATGGAAATACACAGGAATACATAGAAATACGGAGAAATACATAGAATTACAAAGAAATACATGGAAATACTCGGACATAATTAGAAATAATAGATTAGATAGAAAATATTTCAAAATAATTTGGAAAAATTATTATTTATCATGAGTTTAGTTACAATTTTAAGTTTGCTTTAATAGATTACTACTAAAAATTATATGAATGTAAGCAAGAAAAAATAAATTGTAAATAAAAAAATTCACGAGCTGCCCGGCAAATGACATTTAAATTTAAAATACATAATTAGGACATATCTATTAAATGGTAGATATGTACCGAATATGGACAGTACTACATAAGCCGAATACACGTATTGTTTTATAAAGGCGTACTGAAGTTATTTTAAAAGTAAAAATTATGAATTTTTTTTTCTGTACAACTGTAACTATACTCTTTGTTCTGACATAACTTTTTTTAAATGTTATTATACAGGGTGTTCAGTAAAGAGAATCAAATTTACTCAAATTCAAACGGCTATAACTCGTCATTTTCAAATGGAACACCCTATATTTTATTATTCTGTTGTGTGTATTTTTGCATCTTCTTATGTTATAAAAGGTGTCCTATGCCTAAAAACATTAATTTCGAAATTAATTAAATAAATGTTTTTAGGCATAGGACACCTTTTATAACATAAGAAGATGCAAAAATACACACAACAGAATAATAAAATATAGGGTGTTCCATTTGAAAATGACGACTTATGGCCATTTTAAATTGCGTAAATTTGATTCTCTGTACTGAACACCCTGTATAATAACATTTAAAAAAAGTTATGTCAGAACAAAGAGTATAGTTACAGTTGTACAGAAAAACAAATTCATAATTTTTACTATTAAAATAACTTCAGTACGCCTTTATAAAACAATACGTGTATTCGGCTTTTTTTAGAGAAAAAATTGAATAACTTGGCAACGCCGCGGAAAACTAAAATGAAATTTATATGTTCGTATAGGTAAGTAAAATACAATTCAAAATATATAGGGTGTTTCATTTAAAAAACGAAGAACAATTATTGCCAAGTCGTTATGCAACACCCTGTATATGTGAAAATAATTTTAAGTTATGCTCCTTGAGTAGACGAAAAATTCTGTTAAAAAATTTATGCTGTATTTTTAACGACAAGGGAGATATCGACGACGGGCATTTCGATGACTCACTCTGTATATATATATATATATATATATATATATATATATATATATATATATATATATATATATTTATATGTATATATATATATATATATATATATATATATATATATATATATATTTATATATATATACATATATATATATATATATATATATATATATATATATATATATATATATATATATATATATATATATATATATATATATATATATATATATATAGCCTCAAAAAATAATACTCCACATTCGAAATAAAAACCCGTCTTTACGACCCGGACATTTAAATCACTATTTTGTGATAAACTGCGAAGCAAAGCATCATGTAGAGCAACATCACACTTCCCACAAATTCTTTCTACATTGTGCTAAGCACGTCGTCATCAAGAGGTATAAACATTTCACGCGTATCTATGCAAAATCACGTATCTTCATCATCAGAAAGATAATTTCTAAATCAGTTTGATCATGTGATTTAGGTGGAATTATAGTTATATAACTTTATTTGCATAAGTTTCTTCCAAATTTTTGAAAAATTTCTCATTTTTAAATAAATTTTAAATGTCTTATAAATTGTTTATTGTCTATTATGCAGAAAACGCGAAACACACAAGCCTACTATATAACTAACAGGACAATACATAACCTAAAATACTTATGATTGTCGAAATGTTTTGCTTACGCTTTCTGACATTGTCCCATTTTTGGGACGTGAAAAAAAAATCAAGATTTTATATACGAAATGTAATATTTTTAGTATAAAAAATGTATGAATATATTGCATAAAGTATCTAAAAATAAATTAAGTTGTAATAGACTCGGTTCTAAAACCAAAAATAAAAAATATTTATGATCAAAGTTATTGTATCACAAAACAGAAAAAGCTCGAAATTTAGAAAGAAAAAAATGTCATCTTCATAACTTCAATTTCACAACTAGTGATAAAAATGTGTAATTATAAGTCATTACATCCCACTAAAGTAGTGATGCCGTTTGTCGAGAGTAGTCGAGAGTGCACCCGACTCTCGTCTCGACTCTGAATTTCCAAAACTAATAAAAGTCACTCTCGTCTCGTCTCGAAATTTCTCGACTAATCTCGACATGGAGTCGAGAGTCTCGAAAATCTCGAATCAACTTGGGTTGTGTGGTATTTATTTATTTGACATGCAAAACAAGTCAGTATTAGTTTGTTAGTGTTAGTGCGGCCTAGGCCCAGTCTTATGGGATTACTTATAGGTATTTTGTACGAAATAACTCTTTTGTGATATATTTAACTCTAACTAATACATGTTTATTTTATTCCACGGTACTTCATCTATACTTGACTAGTTAGGTACGTAAATTTATCATTTTTATAATTAAAATTAATTTTTGTTAATTAATAAAAATGTTTCGTATACCTATATCTTTACTAAACTTATTATTTTGCTAATAACTGTTACATAATTTTAGGAATAGGTATTATTTTTATTAAATAGGTATCTAATTAGATCAAAATAAAGATTTTATTTTTAAACATGTAATTTTGTATACATTTATTGATTGTTGATCTTGGGAATATTACTTAAAATACAACTTTTTTGTGAAAGATCCCATTTATGATCTGGTTCTAATATTCCAGCATCATTAGCATCTAAAAATGCGCCACGGACAAGAAATGAAAATTTTTCGAGAGTAATTGTTTAATCCTATCATATTCACAAAAACATATTTCTGTTAATTTTAATTTTAAGCAAATAGTTACTAATCAATTATATAAGACGAGACTCGAGAGTCTCGACGAGACTCTCGGCGAGACTTGATACTGGTCTCGTCTCGGTTCGAATTTGTAGTCGAGAGTTGCCTCATGGTCTCGTCTCGATTTTCTCGACAAGACGAGACGAGACCGAGACTAGTCTCGACTCTCGCGGCAACACTACACTAAAGTAAAAAAAATAATTAATTCAGTGCATACCTTCAAAAATATCTTAAATAAAAACAACGTCCCAAAAATGGGACATTGGCTGGTAATGGGCTTAAATTAAATATTTATCGAAATATTTGAAAAAAGTACTACTTTCGGTTTGTAGATTGAAACAAAAAATAGGAGGTGCACAACTAGATGCTATAACAGTCCTAAATACAAAATTTCAACTTTCTACGTCTAACCGTATTTGAGTTATGCGACACACATACGTACGTACGTTCGTCCGTCCGTACGTACGTACAGACGTCACGACGAAACTAATCATAATGGATTCAGAAAAGGTCAAAACGGATATTTCCATCAAAATCTGAAAACCGAAATTTTTCGCGATTACAATACTTCCTTTTTACTCTGTACAAGGAAGTAAAAATGGCCATATATCGAGTATTTTGATTAAGGGTGCCCAAATTGCTGCGGCTCACTGAGGGTATTTCTAAGTTTGGGGCAGGACTTTACATAGTATTAAATGTCTCGTTTTCAGTACCACGCAAGTAACCTATTGTGCATCTGACATTTACGTTGCCTCTCCGCTAGTAACACTGGAGTACTGCCGCGGTAAGTTTCATACGTCCTCATGTGGGAGACATTATTGTTCCCAACACAAGGAATTCTGTGCGACCTCGGCTTCCTCATTCGCATTCCTGCTCAAGTGAATACGCGGCTTAACAGGTTTACTGGATTCCAGTCAAGTGAACAGAAAGCAGTTCAATTTTCTGATACAAGTGGCCCATCCCCTACTAACTAGTCAACTAAACCTGTGTAGATAGGATTTTAGTAGTGTTTCCATCCTTTGTTTTAGTATCAAAATTTTAATACATACCTCTTGAAATTCATCATTACTAAAACTAGTGCAAAAATATCTATCTACAACAAGCAAGTACTAAATTCAAGCGCTGGATTTTAGTGACTTGAACATTTACTGGTGCCGTTTAACGCCGCCTTAACCCCGCCCTGCCTATTTAGTGGAAAGTGGACATCTAGAACATTGTTAAACATTTTCATACATATTATAAAACTTTCTATTGAACAATGTAAGCACAAGTGCACAAGTATTTTCTCTGGAGAAAATCCTTCGCAAAATGGTTAATGCAGTTATTATTGATAAGTTTTCTTCCAATACTCTTGGCTGCATTTGTTAAAAACTTGACGGTAAAACTATCGTTGTCCTGAGACCTCTACGCTTTACCTTCGCTTTACTAACGTGAAGTGAGTGAAAGAAGTTCAATCTGAACTGAAGCGACGTTGCCAAGTAGTGTTGTTACTTACCTTAGAGTGGAAACCCAGGAGAGAAGCACTAAATATTTGATTAGGTTGCACACTAGGGCAACATTGCAGAGTCGGCTTACGTTCAAGCTTGCTAGATTCTGGATCGTACAACACCACATGCAAACCGCTAATCTGGATTAGATATCCCTGCATACGCTGGTTAAAACTTTGCTATTTTTAAATGCACGCAAAAATCCGAATTTATTGCAAACTGGGATTTTTATACATGATTTACATCCGTTCAAATTATAATTGAACTTTTTATGCAGTGTTTTAAGCTGTTATAAATTCCACGTTGTTTATGGAAGTTGTAAATTAATGGTGCAGTGGATAAAATAAATTTTTATCTGGACATTGATTTTTTTAAATATCAGAAATAGTAATAATATTTACTGTGAAAACAAAAACTAA
>OX384033.1:13295696-13710696 GCA_947534325.1 Agonum fuliginosum
AAATTGCGCGCGAAAAATAGCTTGCGGTCATGGCGTTGCGATGCGCGCGCTCATGGCGGCTTGCGGGCGCTTATCACACACTTGTGCATGAGGAAATCTGGTTAAAAAAATCTGACGCAATGTGTTGTAATATAAAAAATAGCGCGCGTTGCGCGCGCACTCATGGCGTTGCGATGCTTGGGCGCGCGCGCGAAAGTTCAAAAAGGATTCGAAGTGCGCGTCCAGATCCGAATCCGGATGGGGATGGGGGGTCCCCCGCCCCTAGTCAACTTCGAAGTTAACTTCGAATGCAAAAGGTGTAAATTTATTTAAAATTTGAAGTATTACATGTACTTGAATTATTGTATTTTTGAATTTTGTACGATGATGACGTGCAAATTTTGTACAGACACTCAATGTAATGGGTTACCAAAAAAATGTCCAGGTTGTAAAGGAAAGAATTGTTGGTCATATATACCACCGACAACGAGTTTTGAAGGAACTATTACTTGCTACAAGACATCATGCTCATACTGGACAGGATTAGGAAAAGTGTATACATTTCATAAAAAAATAATGAAATAAATTTTATTATTGTCAATAAAAATGTATAAAATAAAATGTAAATAAATTTTTTATTAAAATATTGCAACTTACCTGTGTGTGTGTGTGTGTGTGTGTGTGTGTGTGTGTGTGTGTGTGTGTGTGTGTGTGTGTGTGTGTGTGTATGTGTGTGTGTGTGTGTGTGTGTGTGTGTGTGTGTGTGTGTGTGTGTGTGTGTGTGTGTGTGTGTGTGTGTGTGTGTGTGTGTGTGTGTGTGTGTGTGTGTGTGTGTGTACCTGTAAGATATTTAGGAATTAGGTAATGGGACTTTGAAATAAAATAATATTTTATTTACAACATTTTTTATTTATTTTTTATTACATATACAGAACTATTTAAAACATAATTTTATTCTTCAAAATTAACATTTATAAAAAAGCATGCTGGACAATTTTCTATGTTTGGAGGTGGGCCATCAATATGTGAGATATCTGTCGGTAAATTGTAATGATCCACACAGGGCAAACGTTGAAAGATGTTTTTCATTAGTTTAAACTTTAATGGTAATTCAAACCATATTTTTTCCAATTGATAGCCATCGAAGAGATTTATTAAATTTTTAAAACGTTGTTCACTTATTTCACCACACAAATATGCTACGGAGGCATATTTTCCAATAATTTCTAATAATTGATCTTTATCACGATAGTCTGTGGATGTATTAATAATATGTTTATAATTTGCATATGTTTCTTCAGAAAGCTGATTTAATTTATTCGCAATTTCAATAATATCTAACGCGATTATTTTATACGCCATTTTTTATGTTGTTTACAGTGTCACTTGATTACAATGAATGCGTTGTTGTACAGATGTCTGTGTTATTTTTATACTCATCTCTTTTTTCTTATCATTTATAACATTTACTTCAATTGTAAGTTCAATGTTATATACATGAGAATATTTCACTGACTTGCGAGGATAAAATTGAATTTTATCATATTTTTTTATTTCTTTATTATTTAAAATTGTAAATTTTCCATTTAAATAAACATCACATGATGCCGCTGTGTTGGTAATATTATTTTTAATTTGAATTATTGTACCATCAAAAGGTATAATATAACTTGTATTATCACTATTATTATTATTTAATATTTCAAATGTTTCTAAATTTTGTTTTAACTGTATATTAATAATAATAATTTGTCGAAGTTGTGATAAGTTTGTGTGAATTATTTCAATAGTATTTAATGAGTCTTTTTCGAATTTTTCCTTGATATTAGACATATTATTTTGTAATTGTGAAATTTGCTCTTTCAAATAAATTATATTTTCGTTAACACTACTTGATATTATATTAGGCATGTTATCAATTTTTTTATTGATTTGAAATATATTATTCGATATATTTTCCTTATTTTCTTCTTTTAATAATTTGATAATTTTCAAGTTGATTAAATTTCATATTCATTTGCTTGACTACATCATTCACTAATGACTCTACATAACTTTTATTACAAGCGTCTTTTTCGTCTGTACAATTTCCAACATTAACTAACCGTTTATTCTTTATATTAAAATCACCATTTGTAGTTTTATCAAAACCAATACCCGGAGGACCACGCCTAGTTGATCTATAAGAATTTGGTAAATAGTGATTAAATTTATCAACACTCATACTTCTTGTCAGCTGTGACTTCAAGTGATAACTAAGAAATATTTTCAAATGAAGGTCTCATATATATTCAAATAAATCTTTATTTATATTGTTAATACATTTTTTATGTTTTTTATATTATTTATTTCACCACTTATTTTCTTCTACATAAGTTTGCAATACATCATCTGGCAGACGCAATAAATCATCAAGGGTCTGATAATCTTCCTTAAGTTGTCCTTCTTTCTCTTTGCTGCGAGGATCACGAGATTTTGTAGTTTTAGGCTTTTTAGTCTGTAAATAAAATAACATTATATATATTTTTGTGTTTTTTGTTATGTTAATTGATTTCTTTACTTACATTTTCAATTTCTTCATTTTTTAGTTGAAGTTTTCGTTTTGGCTGTTTAAATATATTCATACATGTACATTTTTTCAGTTGATTATCTCTCTCTTTACATATTTTTTCAAGTTTTTCAATTTTCATGAGTCCCACTTTCAATTTAGTTTCAGTTGATGAAAAAACAAATGAAAAATGCGTCCCCAGGTGGCGGATAGGGGAACGGCCATATCCTTTATAACTTTAGTAACCATTGCCTCAGATTTGCTTGCAGCTCCGTGGAAAAGATTGACATTTTATTGTTTGCAAAATTTACTCGATAAAAACGCTTTTCCAGGTTTGCTGTTAACTTTCTACCTCTTTGACAAATTTCCTACCGTATTTAATATCAACTTGATGGCAGGGTCAAACGACTGATGGCAGAGTTTCGTCTGAGAGAACTCTCCTCGACTGACTGCTCGGCATTCTACGCAAGTTGACAGTTTACGGTGCACGTTTCGAACGAGTCACTCATCATCTTGATTGCACGGTCAGGCGACACATGGCGAAGTTCCCTCTGGGAGGACTCTCATCGACTGACTGAGTTCCCTGTCGATTCGGAGCCCTTTTATACCAAAAAGATTCATGCTTTCCTTTTCTAAAATATCGTGCCCTCTCACTCGCTCTGTGTTGTGATTGTACAATCTCTTAGCAACACCATTGTTATGCATTGTTAACAGTTCTATTGTTGCACATTTTCATTGTTGCTGCGCAGAGCGGCGGGAGTGCGCAAGGCGCGCGCAGCTCTAGATGGTTAGCAGTTGTTTTGTGGCGGGGAGACCACCATTTTGACATACATGTTTGATAGTTTACCAATAATCATTTCCAAGTAAGTTATTCTTATGAAAATAACTGTTTTGGCTTAGAAATGACTAAGAATCGACATGAACAAGATCTGCTTGGTATGTGTATAATATTATGCAATGCAATAGTACTTATTTATAATGTTTTTGTTGGAAATAGCGTTGTTGTTCCTAATTTCTAGTAAGCGTTTTTAATGTTACTAAGCAACGTATGTTTTTAATATCAATACAAGTCGTAGTTTGTTCTGAACTGTCTGTAAAATAAATAAATAAAAATAAATCCTTTCAATTCTAATATCTCCATCATAATATCACAGCTAATCATCTAATGAATTGACTCGCGATCTAAATTAAGAAAGTGATGCTTTCTTAGCTCAACAGATCTGTTGGCGAGATACAAACATAGAACACATTTGGATGACCACAGGCGGCGGCTGTGCTTGGTCGACCACAGGCTACGGCGGCGTTTGGACGACCACAGGCTTGGTTCTGAGACCGATAGACTGGCCAACTGGTACAGACAGGACTCTAGGCTATCCTCATCCTCCTCCATTCGGTGCTTCATGATGTTTGTGGGTCCGGTGATTTGATCGAACAATGCTAATTCTTCGTCTAAAAATTCTTGACGTTCTTGATCCTGAGTCTTTAAACCAATGCTATTTAGGACCACCTCATTGGTCTTGAGGTCAATAGAAACTTTCAGCTTCAATAATGTGTCCATCCCGAATTTTTTTTTACCAGCAGTAACTTCTTGAACTCAGCCTTGATGGATGTGGCAGAAAATCTGATAAATTTCATTGGTGTTGCTAACTGTTCCATTTGCTAGTCTGATTTGCGTGACGTCTGTGGAAACAAGTTTTCCTCCTGATTGTAGACTTTGCTTCGGGACTTCTTCGTTGATGAACATGCGCATTGAGCCTGTGTCGATTAAGGCTTGGTACGTTTGGGTGCCAATATTTACGGACACAAATGGACGATTTCATTACCGTCAACGTTTGAGAACCCAGTTCACAGAAGGTAGATATATACATGACCAGAAGTGTTGCAATGATAACAATAGTTATTCGCATCAGATCTTTTAAAATTTTCTCCTGACGGCCTTGGTTGACTTACAGAAGGTCCTGGTTGAGGCTGTGCTTGTTTTTGTTTCGGAGGATAGTAGGGGTAATAGGGTGATTCTGGCCCAGGAAGTCGACATCCGGTCTAGAAACATAGAGCGCACGATGACGTAAGCAAGACATGCACACATTAGATGACGTAATCATGTGTTATCGGGACATTCGGTGGGCGTACATCCTGGACCTTGAATTTGGTGGGCGTATTTCCGCGAATTTGGTTTGTTATCACGCACGTGTGCATGAGGAAAGGTAAAAAAAAATTGCGCGCGCAAAATAAAAAATTGCGCGCGAAAAATAGCTTGCGGTCATGGCGTTGCGATGCGCGCGCTCATGGCGGCTTGCGGGCGCTTATCACACACTTGTGCATGAGGAAATCTGGTTAAAAAAATCTGACGCAATGTGTTGTAATATAAAAAATAGCGCGCGTTGCGCGCGCACTCATGGCGTTGCGATGCTTGGGCGCGCGCGCGAAAGTTCAAAAAGGATTCGAAGTGCGCGTCCAGATCCGAATCCGGATGGGGATGGGGGGTCCCCCGCCCCTAGTCAACTTCGAAGTTAACTTCGAATGCAAAAGGTGTAAATTTATTTAAAATTTGAAGTATTACATGTACTTGAATTATTGTATTTTTGAATTTTGTACGATGATGACGTGCAAATTTTGTACAGACACTCAATGTAATGGGTTACCAAAAAAATGTCCAGGTTGTAAAGGAAAGAATTGTTGGTCATATATACCACCGACAACGAGTTTTGAAGGAACTATTACTTGCTACAAGACATCATGCTCATACTGGACAGGATTAGGAAAAGTGTATACATTTCATAAAAAAATAATGAAATAAATTTTATTATTGTCAATAAAAATGTATAAAATAAAATGTAAATAAATTTTTTATTAAAATATTGCAACTTACCTGTGTGTGTGTGTGTGTGTGTGTGTGTGTGTGTGTGTGTGTGTGTGTGTGTGTGTGTGTGTGTGTGTGTGTGTGTGTATGTGTGTGTGTGTGTGTGTGTGTATGTGTGTATGTGTGTGTGTGTGTGTGTGTGTGTGTGTGTGTGTGTGTGTGTGTGTGTGTGTGTGTGTGTGTGTGTGTGTGTGTGTGTGTGTGTGTACCTGTAAGATATTTAGGAATTAGGTAATGGGACTTTGAAATAAAATAATATTTTATTTACAACATTTTTTATTTATTTTTTATTACATATACAGAACTATTTAAAACATAATTTTATTCTTCAAAATTAACATTTATAAAAAAGCATGCTGGACAATTTTCTATGTTTGGAGGTGGGCCATCAATATGTGAGATATCTGTCGGTAAATTGTAATGATCCACACAGGGCAAACGTTGAAAGATGTTTTTCATTAGTTTAAACTTTAATGGTAATTCAAACCATATTTTTTCCAATTGATAGCCATCGAAGAGATTTATTAAATTTTTAAAACGTTGTTCACTTATTTCACCACACAAATATGCTACGGAGGCATATTTTCCAATAATTTCTAATAATTGATCTTTATCACGATAGTCTGTGGATGTATTAATAATATGTTTATAATTTGCATATGTTTCTTCAGAAAGCTGATTTAATTTATTCGCAATTTCAATAATATCTAACGCGATTATTTTATACGCCATTTTTTATGTTGTTTACAGTGTCACTTGATTACAATGAATGCGTTGTTGTACAGATGTCTGTGTTATTTTTATACTCATCTCTTTTTTCTTATCATTTATAACATTTACTTCAATTGTAAGTTCAATGTTATATACATGAGAATATTTCACTGACTTGCGAGGATAAAATTGAATTTTATCATATTTTTTTATTTCTTTATTATTTAAAATTGTAAATTTTCCATTTAAATAAACATCACATGATGCCGCTGTGTTGGTAATATTATTTTTAATTTGAATTATTGTACCATCAAAAGGTATAATATAACTTGTATTATCACTATTATTATTATTTAATATTTCAAATGTTTCTAAATTTTGTTTTAACTGTATATTAATAATAATAATTTGTCGAAGTTGTGATAAGTTTGTGTGAATTATTTCAATAGTATTTAATGAGTCTTTTTCGAATTTTTCCTTGATATTAGACATATTATTTTGTAATTGTGAAATTTGCTCTTTCAAATAAATTATATTTTCGTTAACACTACTTGATATTATATTAGGCATGTTATCAATTTTTTTATTGATTTGAAATATATTATTCGATATATTTTCCTTATTTTCTTCTTTTAATAATTTGATAATTTTCAAGTTGATTAAATTTCATATTCATTTGCTTGACTACATCATTCACTAATGACTCTACATAACTTTTATTACAAGCGTCTTTTTCGTCTGTACAATTTCCAACATTAACTAACCGTTTATTCTTTATATTAAAATCACCATTTGTAGTTTTATCAAAACCAATACCCGGAGGACCACGCCTAGTTGATCTATAAGAATTTGGTAAATAGTGATTAAATTTATCAACACTCATACTTCTTGTCAGCTGTGACTTCAAGTGATAACTAAGAAATATTTTCAAATGAAGGTCTCATATATATTCAAATAAATCTTTATTTATATTGTTAATACATTTTTTATGTTTTTTATATTATTTATTTCACCACTTATTTTCTTCTACATAAGTTTGCAATACATCATCTGGCAGACGCAATAAATCATCAAGGGTCTGATAATCTTCCTTAAGTTGTCCTTCTTTCTCTTTGCTGCGAGGATCACGAGATTTTGTAGTTTTAGGCTTTTTAGTCTGTAAATAAAATAACATTATATATATTTTTGTGTTTTTTGTTATGTTAATTGATTTCTTTACTTACATTTTCAATTTCTTCATTTTTTAGTTGAAGTTTTCGTTTTGGCTGTTTAAATATATTCATACATGTACATTTTTTCAGTTGATTATCTCTCTCTTTACATATTTTTTCAAGTTTTTCAATTTTCATGAGTCCCACTTTCAATTTAGTTTCAGTTGATGAAAAAACAAATGAAAAATGCGTCCCCAGGTGGCGGATAGGGGAACGGCCATATCCTTTGGTTATGGTTAGTGGTGACTATGTGCGGCCGCTCGGGGCTTAAAACCCTCGCACGCGTCTCGCTAAGGTCATTGCCGTGGACCACCCTCCCACGTGTTTGTGCCGTGCGTGGCGACCCGTGTCGGTTGGATGAAGGGATCCTGGTGGCTGAGTCGCGAGACAACACTCCACTTTGGCCTGGATTTCACCTAGACGGGCGGTCGAGACTAACCCACCTCGATCAATCGGCTGCGGCGTCGGGTCAGACCGTCGCCAGGGTGAGTCCTTGGAGGATGGTGGGCACACAGGGAGCCCAGGCGTCGGTGAGTGTCTAGCCCACCTCGCTTGACAACTGGCAACCTTCGCGTGTTGTTTGCCACCTCTGGGGGCTATATCCCTTCAGTATGCCTTGGCGTTGAAGTTCAACGTCCCCTCTTGGGGCTCCGTGGCGGGTGCGGCGCTGGGGGGATGAAGTCTTCTGTCCCCATGGATGAGATCCAGGCGGCTACAGTCCCTCCGGGTGGGCTTTTAAACCCGGAAACTCCAGCTCAACCCGCTGAGACTAAGCCTCGTAGGCATAGAATCAGTGGTGCTGAGCAAAAGCGCAGACGGAAGGCGCGTTTGGCTGAGCTGGCGAAAGCTAACTCTTCCAAGGCGCCTGCTCCCGTGTCTTCGGTGCATCAGAAAAATGCTAACCCCTCAGGTTCTGGACAACTGTCCAAACCAGTGGTTTCGGCTGGCAGTTCTGGTAGTGCCAAACGTCTCCGGTCTGACGGATCGTCTGAACCTTCGCCCAGCGGCAACGCTAGGAAGAAGAACAGACCCCAACAGACCAAAAAACAGGTGGGAAAGCAAGTACCATCAAAACCCCCGCCAACAGTGTTCAGGAAAGCAGGGGATAGCTATTCGAAGGTGGCCACAAACCAACTACGAGTTGCTGTCATCTGCCGAACTAACACTCTTGGCAAAATATCCTCCTCCAAGGCTGAGCTTCTTCAGGAGCAGCTGTCAAAATGTCTTGACAACTGCTTGTTCGCCTTGATAGAAGGAGAACAGCCCCCAATCTTCAACGGGTGGCAATATTCAGGGGAGATTCTTCGCATCACTTGCGTCAATAGCCATTCTCTTGAATGGCTAAAAACCACAGTGAGCAAACTCCCCCAACTGTGGGACAACGCCCAGTTAGAGGTGGTACCGGTGAGCCAGTTGCCACGTCTAGTGAAGGCAGCTGTCTGGATTCCGGGTAAAGCCGAAGACAGAGCAGAGACTGTCGTCCGGAGGTTGGCGGCTCATAACGGCCACCTCAAGGTTCCAAACTGGTGCATCTTTCACGATGCTATCAAGGAGGAACAGAAGGGTAGAGTCCTTGTTTTCGGCATCGACGACACAGATGCCAACATAATAACGAGTCGTGGGAAGAAACTTTTCTACCAGTTCTCGCAACTCACCGTAAGGTTGAAGTCTAGCGAGCTAGACCAAAGCCCATCAGGTATCTCGAAACCTCAGTTGCCGCAGGCTGCAACTCCTATGGAGACGGAATTCAAGGTGAATGCTGAACTGCAAGAGCTCGAGACCCTGATTCTTTCGGACCTCTCCCAACATGACCCTTCCACATCCTAAAACCACTAATCTATTTGCTTTGTCCAAGTAAATCTGCAACATTGTCGGGCGGCAAGCTCCTGTCTGAGACGCCACCTAGTCAATAAGCAGAACAGTATAGCCCTGATCCAGGAACCTTGGGTTGTTAAATCCAAGGTGTGTGGATTAGGCGACAGCACCAATTCTATCATCAATGGTTTTGGTATTGAGAATACAAGGACGTGTATAGTGGTACCTAAACACATCCAAACTGTAGTCTTACAACAGTTTTGCTCACGCGACCTCACTACAGTTCTTCTTAGTGGAGTCACTGATCAAAGCGAAGACATTGTCGTAGCTTCTTGCTACTTACCCACAGACTCCGCACAGCTTCCTCCCAGTCCAGAACTGGCTGGTAGAGTTCTGTGAAAGCAATCGCAAGCATCTTATTGTTGGATGTGACTCTAACTCACACCACCCTATCTGGGGCAGCAAAGATGTTAACCCTAGAGGCAGATCGCTATGTGAATATATCACCAGTACTAACCTGGAAATTCTTAATAAGGGCGACGAACCTACCTTTGTCACTTCTCGTGCTCAAACTAGGATCGACATCACCCTTGCTACATCAAAAATATCCGAAGACATCTCGGGATGGTGTGTATCACCTGAGCTGTCTATGTCTGATCACAAATGGATATGTTTTACTCTGAATGCTAAAAACATTGAGAAAAGGACCTTTCGTAATCCTAAGAGAACTGACAGAAACTTATTTCAAGACCTTCTATCTTCAGGACTTGAAAAATGTCAGATACCTGATGAAGTAAATGTTGTAACACTTGAAAATTGCGTCAACAATCTTCAAAGCGTCATCATTAACTCATATGAAAAGGCTTGTCCTTTAAGTGTAGTCAACCCTAAAAACGCACCATGGTGGTGCAAGGAGCTAGACAAAATGAGAACAAATCTCAGGAAATTGTTCAACAAAGCAAAAAACTCTAAAGACGAAACAGACTGGCGTTCTTTTCAAGAACACAAATCTGTTTATAAGAAAACCATTCGTCAAAAACAACGATCTGCGTGGCAAAACTTTACAAGCAGCATTGAGACTACTGCTCCTGTTGCTCGCTTGAAAAAGGTTTTCTCAAAAGATCCAAACTTACAGCTTGGCTGCCTCAAACACGAGGACGGCTCTTATGCTTCTTCTTTAACAGAAAATAATGAAATCTTGTTAAAAACTCATTTTCCAGGCTGTGTAATTTCTCAAACCAACAATTGGGCAGCACGCGAACACACCTCCTCGGAGGAAGCGTTCACGCTATCCTCCAAAATTGTTGATGATACACGTACAATCTGGGCAATAAACTCTTTAAAGCCGTATAAATCACCAGGTATGGATGGCATAGTACTTTCCCTTCTTCAGTGGGGATGTGAGCAACTGCTACCTCATCTGGTTTGGATTTTTAAGGCGTGTTTAACCCTCACATATGTACCTCTACAATGGAGGGAAGTGAAAGTAGTGTACATTCCTAAACCAGGACGGTCAGACTACTCATCACCTAAATCTTATCGCCCAATAAGTCTTACCTCAGTTCTTCTTAAAACTCTGGAAAGACTGTGCGACAGATACATTAGAGAGACTGCGCTTTCTCGCCATCCTCTTCACCCTAATCAACATGCCTACATCCAGGGTAGATCAACCGAGACTGCACTTCACGCTGTAGTTAGTAGAATCGAGAGATCGATGGAATGTAAAAATTCCACCCTGGGTGCTTTCATTGATATAGAAGGAGCTTTTGACAAAGCGACTTTTAACTCCATAGTCAACGCTCTAAGTGAACATGGCGTTGAACAACCACTAATTATGTGGATTCAGTTCATGCTTGAACATAGAGCCGTTAAGTTTTCGTCAGAAAACTCAACCATAAGGGGTTACGTTACCAAAGGTTGTCCTCAAGGAGGAGTCCTTTCACCTCTCCTTTGGGTCATTGTAGTTGACAGCCTTTTACAGCTACTCAATAGCAATGGTTTCTACACCGTTGGTTATGCAGATGATATTACAATTCTGCTAAATGGCAAATTTGAGAACACACTTTGTGAAGTGGCCAACAATGCTCTCAAACTTCTTGAATCTTGGTGCGAGGAACACTCTCTTTCAGTTAACCCAACCAAAACTGAGATGGTCCTTTTCACCAGAAAACGTAAAATCGGCAGACTCAACATGCCGAAACTCTTCAATCAAACTCTAGGCTTTTCAGATACAGTTAAGTATCTGGGAGTTACACTTGACTGTAAATTGACCTGGGGTCAACATCTAAACCAAAAAGTTGAAAAAGCCTGCATTGCCTTCTGGCAATGCCGTCGTGTTATGGGTCGAACTTGGGGGCTAACTCCCAAGCTCTCACTTTGGCTCTACACAGCGATCATTAGGCCAATGATTACGTATGGTGCTCTGGTCTGGTGGCCTAAAGTCAGGCAATCAACAGCATCTTCGAAATTAGAACATGTACAGAGACTGGCATGTTTAGCAATTATTAGTGCAATGCGCACTACACCGACAGCGGCTATGGAAGTCCTTCTGTGTCTCACTCCTCTTAATCTTTATATAGAGGAGGTAGCACTAAAGACTGCTCTACGCCTCTCACATTCAGGTTTCCTACCAAAATCAGGAGTAAGCTGCAAACACAGCTCTATACTGCAAGAAGCATTTCGTTCTGCTCCTCCTTTGCAGATGAATGCGGACTGCATACCTCCCAAATTTAACTTCGATAAACCCTATCGTGTTATACTAGATGGTCAGGGAGCCTCCAGACCTGACATCTTCATCTTTACAGATGGCTCCAAAACGTCAACAGGCTCAGGCTCGGGAATCTTCTCCGAAGAACTGAACCTTAACGTTAGCATACCCCTTGGTGTCCACACCACTGTCTTCCAGGCTGAGATTATGGGGATTATGCAGAGCGCAATACTTGTGAATGAACTTCAGGTTCAAAGCAAGTCAATTAGGATAACAACAGACAGCAAGGCAACTCTTCAAGCTCTCAATGGCTGCAAAGTCACGTCAAAGCTTGTCGAGCTATGTCAACAAGCACTGTCCGTCATATCCAAGAACAATGCCGTAGAACTCACTTGGGTTAAAGGGCATAGCGGTAATGAAGGTAACGCTAAGGCTGATGAACTTGCTAGGCAAGGCTCGTCTTCCCTGCCTTGTGGCCCGGAACCAATACTTCCGTTGGCAACTTCAACTCTTCATGACTTTGTCAAAAACTTAAGCTTTGAAAAATTTTCAATCCACTGGACTACCACACCTCAATGCAGACATGCAAAGAGACTAATTGCGAGGCCAACTATTAAACTGGCAAACTATCTCACTCGACTCTCTCGGAATAACCTTCAACTTCTTGTCGGCATTTTGACGGGACACAGTCGTTTAAACAAACACATGCACCGCATGAAAATCGTCAACAGTCCTTTATGTAGAGGCTGCGAAGAAGAAGATGAAACTGTGGAGCACATCCTATGTGAATGCCCTGCTTTGTCTTCAAAAAGAGGATCCATGCTAGGGGAATTCTGGCCGGACATGGCCACCCTAAGCACAACTCCCGCTGCTGACCTGTTGGCTTTCTTCCTGAGTGTGGAATGGCTTCAGGATCTGTAGCAAGGAGCTGTGCTACCCGGAGGATGTACAATGGGCCCGTCTGAGCGGCCTAAGTGCATGTGGAGTTTCTACTCCACCCTCCCTTTTATATCCAAGATCCAATGTTTTTTTAAATTTTGAATTTGATTTTGTATCACCATAGCTGTTTTATCAAGTTCTTTAGTTTTATTTTCACTCTCAAATTGTATATTTTCAGATGACATGTTGATAGGTTATATACAACTTTAGAAATGAGCTACTTATCTGTATAACAGGATATTTATATGATTGAGTAAAATAACTGTACATAATAAAAAATGCAACATATTTATTTATACTGTTAATACATTTATATATTATTTATTTCACCACTTATTTTCTTTTTTAAAAGTTTGCAATACATCATCGTTCAGACGCAATGAATCATACAGGATATGAAAATCTTCCTTAAGTTTTTCTTCTTGGTTCAGAAAAGTTTGACGTACATCATTGTTCAGACGCAATAAATCATCAAGGATCTGAAAATCTTCCTTAAGTTTTTCTTCTTGGTTCAGTTCCTTGCTGCGAGGATCATGAGACGCAAATGAGTTTGTTGGCTGTAAATAAAATAATGTTATTTATTTTGTTATGTAAATTGAATTTTTTAAACTTACATTTTCAATTTCTTCACACAATGTACATTTTTGAAGTTGATTTTCTTTCTCTCTACATCTTCTGGCAATTTCGTTAATTTTATTTTGTATCGCTACAATTGTTCTATCAAGTTCTTCAGTTTTATTTTCACTCTCAAATTGTATGTTTTCAGATGACATGTTGATAGGTTATATACAACTTTAGAAATGAGTTACTTATTTGTATAACAGGATATTTATATGATTGAGTAAAACATGAGTACTAATATGTTGATAAAGTTATTTATTCTAAATGTTTAAACCCCCACGGGAGTGTGTCTGTATATAAGTAATTTATAACACGTTTATCATCGTGAGGGCTTAAAGCTAATTTGTTTTGTTTAACAGTATGGACATTGTGTTTTATTGATTTGATTGTATATTGATTTTTGTATAATAAAGTATTACTAAATAAACAATTATAGAAGTCATTAAAACTTATTGTTTTTAATGTGGTGGACGTGATTCCCTTAGCAATTTTTTTAATTTTTTCATTTTCATTTTCAAAAATTTTATAAGTGTACATTTTTGATCGTAGGCCTATGAACTCTGACATAATTTTGCCATTATTTTCATCCTTCATAAGGCCTAATACTTTTTTATTTACTCTCGGCATATTATAAATATTATCACTACTATAATCAGAAGTATCGACTTTTGAAATATTCTCTCTCATGAAGTCATATATATCGAAATTGCGAAAATGATAAATTAAACTGTCAGTATCTGTATACAGAAGTTTTGCTCTATCACCCACATTAGCAACAATAAAGTTATAATGAAAATCATATACATATAATTTTGATAAATCTAATATGGCAAAACCTGTATAAATGGGTTTATTAAAACAATGTATTTTTTTGACATTTCTATTAAAACTAAATCTTCATCTAATATTGTGCAGCTATGAAAATTTGGCTGAGATATATATGCTTTAGCACCATATCTACCACCCCATTGAGTAACTAATTTAATATCTTTATGTTTTCGCACATCCTCCATCGTTTTACCAAATACACTGTTATTCATTAATTTGTAAAATTTTTTCTTAAATTCATTATTAGATTTTTGCCTCAGTGAAGTATTTAAATCGATATATTTTTTTAGCCATGGGCTTTGATTAAATTTCAAAATTCTATGAATATTAGTTAACTTCATACCTAATTTTAAACACTGTTTCAAATTTTCATAATGAATCATATATTTTGTTTTATTATGTAAATTTGCAATTAATTTTGGTTGTTTGGAAATCGGTGGAGTAAAATGCTCTGGGCATAGTGGTAAATCATTGTGAATTTTGTGTAAGTTGGTAGGATATTCTAAGTCAACTTCCAAAATGTAGCCCGTACTTGATGTTTCACTAATATTCATAATGTCAATTTTGAAAAAATCTAATTCATTTACCCATTCAGAATTTCCATATGGTAAAAACATACTCATCGCTCCTCCATACAAATTATTTATATCATAATACATTAAATATGATTCATCAATATTGGAATCATATTTTTCACCCATATATTTATTATTGGCTTTGCCATACCGATTAGAACATTGAGAAAGACCTCCACGTATCCCTCTCTCAATAAATAAAATTTTATCAATATCTGTTAATAGTTCTAGCTTTACTTGTGTATATTTTAACATTGCATCAAATGCTAAACCGGGGGCAGTATAATAATGTAATGCATCTAATTTATATGTTTCATAACAACTTTGCCGAAAATTTTCAAACACATCACTTAAAAGTAAAACGTCAGTTTTTAAATATAAGTACGCATATTCCTTTATTGTTCTTATGTTTAATGTTGACCAAACGTTTTGAGCGTGTTGATAATCTTCTTCACTGACAGTTTCTCCTCTGAGGGAACTGTAGAACTGTTCAATTGCAGGTAGCTGTTCTTCATTCAGCTTTTCCCAAGAATCTAAATAAACAAACAAAATGTAAATAAATTATAAAATTATAAAAGTAATAACATACCTATATATTCATAAGGAAATATCCCTTTTCTTATGAGTAGCTGGAATTCTTCTTGGCTATTACAAAAAGACTTTGTAATCGATTTTTCTGCGTCTGTTAGGTGTGAAGATAATTTATCCAAACTGCTGGCCATGAAACGGTAGGAGTCGATGAATCTCAGTTGAATTTTAGTATATTTTACATACTTAGTCATTGAAATATATCGCTCTTTATTAATTGGAAGAAGATTTGTATTACCTTTTATGTCTTTGGCAATTGATTTTATAATAAAATGAGCATCATAAGCTGACAAGTTGTGGAAAACGATAGGTATTACATGTGATTTTTTATAATTCAAATTACAAGTTTGGTGAGCAGCTCCTCTGAATTTTCCAGTAAAATGGCAGTGATCTTTAACTTTAATATCATTTTCTTCAATATTTTCTTCACAAATATGGCATACTGTACTATTTACATATTTAATTTCTTCTGCAGTTGATAAATCCATAGGTATAATATTTTTCATAACTTTGTTTACAATATGAGCGATTTGTTCTAATCTATTTGAGAACTGTTTAATACAGTCTGTACCATTAAAAATTATTTTGAATTCTGAGAAACTATCATCATACTCACATTTCAAATAATATGCAATACTGAATGGGATATGTTTGTTTTGAATGACTGTGTTGTGATTACTTGTATCATTTACTTTACTTAATATTGACTCAATGTCGGCGTATATGACAAATGGTACTTTCTCTTGGTATTTATAATTTTTGAATTTTAATATTTTATTAGACTCCTCAGGCACTGTTATTCTGCATGTATTTTGTTGAAAACAATTTTCAACATGTTTTTTTAGTGTACGTTGCGTTTTAAAATGATTTAAACATCTATCACAATATAACATTTTACTACCACAATTATTAGTTTGTTTTCCTAATAGTCTTGACAGATTCTTAATCCACATGAAATGATAATTTCTTGGTGATTTTATTTTATCAATTATATTATCAGTTTCCATATCATTATCGTCGTTTTCTTCTTCTTCTTCCCTCCCATTCGCGTATAACATAAGTAAATGAATTGTTGTTTCATATGATTATGTCGATAATTTAACCGGTACAACTTCATTCTTCTTCTCCTTACTGATGTCTTCTAGTGTGTAAATGTTTATATTTAGTTTATTCATCTCTTCAAATTTCCCAATGTCTTTCAATTTCATAGGGAAACTAATACCTTCATATTTTAAAACGATTGAAAAATGTGGATATGATGTAATTCTTTCTGAATGTTTATCGGTTGGATATAAACAACTAACAACACTCCATAAGAAACAGTGTGGATCGCTGTCACAATTTTTAACGTTAATAATAGCTTTTTTAAGTTTAATATCTTTAGGTAAATCTACATAACCTGCTAATGTAATTGGTCTGTATGTATTGATGTTTACTTTTAGGTTCATAATTTCATTCAACGGCCATCCAGAGTCTCTTTCTTGAAATTCCTCAAGATCTCGTAAAATATTATTCATAACATTATTTTTATACCATTCAGTAATGTTTGTAGAATTATCAATAATTTCATTCCGCGTATTAAATGTTTTTATCTCTGTGCTTCCTGTTGATGGTAAAATGAAATCAGCACTAAATATCACATTCACTTTTAAAATACTTTCTTTTAAACACATTTTAATTCGATTTTTAAATATGGTTAATGCTTTTTTGAAAAATATTGCTGGATCTTTTATTTCACTGTAATTTATGATCACACCAGTTTTTATTCTATTATTAAAAACAGATTTTACATCTTGCCACACTAATTTTTTATTTACTTTTAAACCCGCACTAGTTTTCACACTAATTTTTTAAAGTTTTTCCCGATAAAATTTCAATATAGTTAAATTTCCATCTAATTTACTTAAGGTTTCATTTGCCATTTTTTTCGTAATACATTTTGAAATGAGTAAAATAAATTTATTTGTATATTTTTTCCAAGTTTCAGCTTCATCTTTGGTTTTAATAATTTTTGAAGCTTCACCGATTTTTGTCACAACATTATCACTTAATTCACTTACTGATGCCATGTTTCCGTTTAGAAACGTTCTATGCGACTAACACTGTGATACACACACACACACACACACATATATATATATATATATATATATATATATATATATATATATATATATATATATATATATATATATATATATACTACCGACTGGTTCATATGAACTTGTTGATACAATGAAATATATTCAAAAAGAATTGGATTATTCGGGATCGGTGGAAGATGATGATTATGAATATGAATGTAAATTAATTACTAAAAAAGAGTATTCAAGTGATGTGAAAAAATTTGTCATGTATGCTAACAATAACACGTTAAAATGTGAAATTGCTGGCACATTTGAAATTGATTTTACTCCTGAAGATAGTATTGGTAAAATATTGGGGTTTTCAAATAAAAAATTAGCGTCATTTACTCATCACACTTCTGATAATCCTAAAATATTATTAAAGTAAATTCAATTCTAGTTGAATGTAATATTGCGACAGAATCATACATAACCGGTAAAATGGCGCATATTATTTATGAATTTTATCCACTTGTTCCGCCTGGCTATAAAATAGTAGAGATTCCTACTAATATGATTTATTTACCTGTGAACACTCGAACAATAAACAACATTACTTTACAAATTTTCGATCAAGACGGTGAATTAATTGATTTTAGAAGTGAAATTATTTCATTTTGTTTACACTTGAGAAAAGTTTAATAAAAATGGGTATTTATTTTGATATAAATGGTCGTAATAATTCAAATTTAATCAGTCACTCATTGACCAGTTATCGGTTAACACCACAAAATATTTCGTTTCTTAAATCGCTTGGATTAAAAATTAAAAATGAACAATATATTAAATGTCACAAAGCCAATTAGTCGTGATGATGATATTAAAAGAGAAGAATGGCATCTGTATCAGCCTTATCAAAATTAAATTTAATAACAGCGATGAGATACGAATCGCAATCAATCATCGAGATATTTACACATATCCACACGATAGCAGTATTATAATTGAAGGAAAGTTTGTTAAAGCTGACGGTACTGAGCTGACAGACGGAGGCGAAAATATTTTAGCGAATAACGGCTTTGCTTTTCTGTTTGATGAAATTCGATATGACTTATTTGGACATAAAATAGACGAATGTAAAAATGTTGGCATTGTTAGTACAATGAAAGGTTATGTTTCAATTAAAAATTATGAAAAAAATAAATATAATCATTGTGGGTGGTTTAATAAAAATGTTGTTAATTCTAAGGGTGTATTTATAGTTTCTGTTCCTCTAAAATTATTACTTGGATTTGCTAAAGATCATAAAATGAGATCTCGAAGTGACGCTAATTCTTATATTAATACTACTGACTTAAAAGTTAATATATCTACGATTAAGTGGCGAATGAAACATATCTTTCCAGAAGATAATAAAATATTAGAACTTTTAAATATATTAAATAATCAAATACCTTTGAATATTATTTTTCGTTCTTGGACTTTGCATACAAATCCAGCTGTATTAAATACCACTAAGCACGATTGGACAGTAAAAACTTCACCAAATCTAGAGAAACCTCGTTTTATAATTGTAGGTTTTCAAACGGACATAAATGGTAACAGTAATAAAAATTCAAGTGAATTTAATCATTGTAATTTGAGATGTATTCAACTATATTATATATATATATATATATATATATATATATATATATATATATATATATAATATAGTTGAATACATCTCAAATTACAATGATTAAATTCACTTGAATTTTTATTACTGTTACCATTTATGTCCGTTTGAAAACCTACAATTATAAAACGAGGTTTCTCTAGATTTGGTGAAGTTTTTACTGTCCAATCGTGCTTAGTGGTATTTAATACAGCTGGATTTGTATGCAAAGTCCAAGAACGAAAAATAATATTCAAAGGTATTTGATTATTTAATATATTTAAAAGTTCTAATATTTTATTATCTTCTGGAAAGATATGTTTCATTCGCCACTTAATCGTAGATATATTAACTTTTAAGTCAGTAGTATTAATATAAGAATTAGCGTCACTTCGAGATCTCATTTTATGATCTTTAGCAAATCCAAGTAATAATTTTAGAGGAACAGAAACTATAAATACACCCTTAGAATTAACAACATTTTTATTAAACCACCCACAATGATTATATTTATTTTTTTCATAATTTTTAATTGAAACATAACCTTTCATTGTACTAACAATGCCAACATTTTTACATTCGTCTATTTTATGTCCAAATAAGTCATATCGAATTTCATCAAACAGAAAAGCAAAGCCGTTATTCGCTAAAATATTTTCGCCTCCGTCTGTCAGCTCAGTACCGTCAGCTTTAACAAACTTTCCTTCAATTATAATACTGCTATCGTGTGGATATGTGTAAATATCTCGATGATTGATTGCGATTCGTATCTCATCGCTGTTATTAAATTTAATTTTGATAAGGCTGATACAGATGCCATTCTTCTCTTTTAATATCATCATCACGACTAATTGGCTTTGTGACATTTAATATATTGTTCATTTTTAATTTTTAATCCAAGCGATTTAAGAAACGAAATATTTTGTGGTGTTAACCGATAACTGGTCAATGAGTGACTGATTAAATTTGAATTATTACGACCATTTATATCAAAATAAATACCCATTTTTATTAAACTTTTCTCAAGTGTAAACAAAATGAAATAATTTCACTTCTAAAATCAATTAATTCACCGTCTTGATCGAAAATTTGTAAAGTAATGTTGTTTATTGTTCGAGTGTTCACAGGTAAATAAATCATATTAGTAGGAATCTCTACTATTTTATAGCCAGGCGGAACAAGTGGATAAAATTCATAAATAATATGCGCCATTTTACCGGTTATGTATGATTCTGTCGCAATATTACATTCAACTAGAATTGAATTTACTTTAATAATATTTTAGGATTATCAGAAGTGTGATGAGTAAATGACGCTAATTTTTTATTTGAAAACCCCAATATTTTACCAATACTATCTTCAGGAGTAAAATCAATTTCAAATGTGCCAGCAATTTCACATTTTAACGTGTTATTGTTAGCATACATGACAAATTTTTTCACATCACTTGAATACTCTTTTTTAGTAATTAATTTACATTCATATTCATAATCATCATCTTCCACCGATCCCGAATAATCCAATTCTTTTTGAATATATTTCATTGTATCAACAAGTTCATATGAACCAGTCGGTAGTATATATATATATATATATATATATATATATATATATATATATATATATATGTGTGTGTGTGTGTGTGTGTGTGTATCACAGTGTTAGTCGCATAGAACGTTTCTAAACGGAAACATGGCATCAGTAAGTGAATTAAGTGATAATGTTGTGACAAAAATCGGTGAAGCTTCAAAAATTATTAAAACCAAAGATGAAGCTGAAACTTGGAAAAAATATACAAATAAATTTATTTTACTCATTTCAAAATGTATTACGAAAAAAATGGCAAATGAAACCTTAAGTAAATTAGATGGAAATTTAACTATATTGAAATTTTATCGGGAAAAACTTTAAAAAATTAGTGTGAAAACTAGTGCGGGTTTAAAAGTAAATAAAAAATTAGTGTGGCAAGATGTAAAATCTGTTTTTAATAATAGAATAAAAACTGGTGTGATCATAAATTACAGTGAAATAAAAGATCCAGCAATATTTTTCAAAAAAGCATTAACCATATTTAAAAATCGAATTAAAATGTGTTTAAAAGAAAGTATTTTAAAAGTGAATGTGATATTTAGTGCTGATTTCATTTTACCATCAACAGGAAGCACAGAGATAAAAACATGTAATACGCGGAATGAAATTATTGATAATTCTACAAACATTACTGAATGGTATAAAAATAATGTTATGAATAATATTTTACGAGATCTTGAGGAATTTCAAGAAAGAGACTCTGGATGGCCGTTGAATGAAATTATGAACCTAAAAGTAAACATCAATACATACAGACCAATTACATTAGCAGGTTATGTAGATTTACCTAAAGATATTAAACTTAAAAAAGCTATTATTAACGTTAAAAATTGTGACAGCGATCCACACTGTTTCTTATGGAGTGTTGTTAGTTGTTTATATCCAACCGATAAACATTCAGAAAGAATTACATCATATCCACATTTTTCAATCGTTTTAAAATATGAAGGTATTAGTTTCCCTATGAAATTGAAAGACATTGGGAAATTTGAAGAGATGAATAAACTAAATATAAACATTTACACACTAGAAGACATCAGTAAGGAGAAGAAGAATGAAGTTGTACCGGTTAAATTATCGACATAATCATATGAAACAACAATTCATTTACTTATGTTATACGCGAATGGGAGGGAAGAAGAAGAAGAAAACGACGATAATGATATGGAAACTGATAATATAATTGATAAAATAAAATCACCAAGAAATTATCATTTCATGTGGATTAAGAATCTGTCAAGACTATTAGGAAAACAAACTAATAATTGTGGTAGTAAAATGTTATATTGTGATAGATGTTTAAATCATTTTAAAACGCAACGTACACTAAAAAAACATGTTGAAAATTGTTTTCAACAAAATACATGCAGAATAACAGTGCCTGAGGAGTCTAATAAAATATTAAAATTCAAAAATTATAAATACCAAGAGAAAGTACCATTTGTCATATACGCCGACATTGAGTCAATATTAAGTAAAGTAAATGATACAAGTAATCACAACACAGTCATTCAAAACAAACATATCCCATTCAGTATTGCATATTATTTGAAATGTGAGTATGATGATAGTTTCTCAGAATTCAAAATAATTTTTAATGGTACAGACTGTATTAAACAGTTCTCAAATAGATTAGAACAAATCGCTCATATTGTAAACAAAGTTATGAAAAATATTATACCTATGGATTTATCAACTGCAGAAGAAATTAAATATGTAAATAGTACAGTATGCCATATTTGTGAAGAAAATATTGAAGAAAATGATATTAAAGTTAAAGATCACTGCCATTTTACTGGAAAATTCAGAGGAGCTGCTCACCAAACTTGTAATTTGAATTATAAAAAATCACATGTAATACCTATCGTTTTCCACAACTTGTCAGCTTATGATGCTCATTTTATTATAAAATCAATTGCCAAAGACATAAAAGGTAATACAAATCTTCTTCCAATTAATAAAGAGCGATATATTTCAATGACTAAGTATGTAAAATATACTAAAATTCAACTGAGATTCATCGACTCCTACCGTTTCATGGCCAGCAGTTTGGATAAATTATCTTCACACCTAACAGACTTGCTAAAGATCATAAAATGAGATCTCGAAGTGACGCTAATTCTTATATTAATACTACTGACTTAAAAGTTAATATATCTACGATTAAGTGGCGAATGAAACATATCTTTCCAGAAGATAATAAAATATTAGAACTTTTAAATATATTAAATAATCAAATACCTTTGAATATTATTTTTCGTTCTTGGACTTTGCATACAAATCCAGCTGTATTAAATACCACTAAGCACGATTGGACAGTAAAAACTTCACCAAATCTAGAGAAACCTCGTTTTATAATTGTAGGTTTTCAAACGGACATAAATGGTAACAGTAATAAAAATTCAAGTGAATTTAATCATTGTAATTTGAGATGTATTCAACTATATTATATATATATATATATATATTATCTATACTTACCTTATCACATATGAATGTATAGTATGTACTTTGTTCATGATAGCTATAGTTAGTTCAAAAATATATTTTTTAAGTGTTAGGATAGGAAATGTATTAAAACAATATTTCACTGACATATATATTTATTATAATTTTTATTTACATTTTATTTAAATTTTAATTTTTTCTGTAAATATAATATTTTTTCGGTCCGTAGCTGATATACACCCTCTTCATTCTTCTCCTCCCCTTCGTCCTCGGCTTGTACAACTGAGATGTATTTATTTAATAAGGTCTCCTTGAGTTCTTGTTCTTCCACAACATTAAATCTTTTAGGTAAAAATGTGACGCATTCTCCCAAATCTAGTAAAATAGATGGTCCAAATCTTCCATTAACAATTTTGACTTCATGAATTAAGAATTTTTTATTTAATTCAAAATTATCAATTTTAAATTTTTTTTTATAATTGCTTTTTCCAATGTTGTTGAGTTTGTCCATTTTTGTACTATTAAAAAATTCAAAAAAATAAATAAATTTATTAAAAACATGAGAAAAAATTAACTTACTAATTTTATTTGTAACTGCACACGATATTTTTACTTTCAGAATAATAAAAAATTCATAATTTACGCTTTATATAACTATATTTCCCCTCTACTATTAAGAAAAAAAGGTGTAGTGGGACACTTGGGGATTCGGATTCCGGAGTTCCACGAGGGGCTTCGACTTCAAAATAACACACACACTATTTTTGATTTTATTTATTATTTTTCAATTATTACATATTTTCATAATAAGATAATAGTTTTGTTAACAAATTTGCTAATTGTTTATACATAGGTTTCGATGGACTTAAATAATGATAGATTAAATGTACCAACTTCACAGACAGTATTTAAAAATTCGTTATATGCAGAAAGATTTAATTATGTAGTGCATTTCCTTATATGTTGAAATGTGAGTCCGCTACACCCAAGTTGTGTGAAAGATTTAATTATGTAGTGCATTTCCTTATACGTTGAACAAAACATGAATTTGAGTAGTGCATTTCCTTATATGTTGAAATGTGAGTCCGCTACACCCAAATTGTGTGAAAGATTTAATTATGTAGTGCATTTCCTTATATGTTGAACAAAACATGAATTTGAGTAGTGCATTTCCTTATATGTTGAAATGTGAGTCCGCTACACCCAAATTGTGTGAAAGATTTAATTATGTAGTGCATTTCCTTATATGTTGAAATGTGAGTCCGCTACACCCAAATTGTGTGAAAGATTTAATTATGTAGTGCATTTCCTTATATGTTGAACAAAACATGAATTTGAGTAGTGCATTTCCTTATATGTTGAAATGTGAGTCCGCTACACCCAAATTGTGTGAAAGATTTAATTATGTAGCGCATTTCCTTATATGATGAACAAAACATTAATTTGAGTAGTGCATTTCCTTATATGTTGAAATGTGAGTCCGCTACACCCAAGTTGTGTGAAAGATTTAATTATGTAGTCATTTCCTTATATGTTGAACAAAACATGAATTTGAATAATATTTTTTCTACTATCTGGAAACTGCTTCCGTTGTCGCTTATCACAAATTCATTTAATCTCTCTCGCACTCATTCTCAATGTATACAAGTTTTATATATATTTGTTCACTGCCAGCATTTTAGGTGTGGCAACCTCACATATTTTTTATCTCCATCTGAATCAACTAAAACTGTGTGCAAGTAAAACACAATATTTATAATATTTCTTTTACATTGTTTATAAGAGGAATATATTCAAATACTTTATCGTTTATTATTTATTTATTATTTATCTGGAAAATTTGAATGTGCTTCATATTCAAGTTTAATATTTATCCCATTCGATTGAATTGTTTCCATTTGTTTAGAGCAATCAATTTTAAATAATGGATATTTATTTTTAAAATCAACCCAATTAATTAAAGGGCTATTCATATTATCATCATAATATGATGTTTTAAATTTAGTGTACGCATAATAAAATAATTCATATTTATTATCAGTGAAATTTTCGTTCTGTTTTTGATATGGATAACATTGTGAATTTAAATATAGTTGAATACATCTCAAATTACAATGATTAAATTCACTTGAATTTTTATTACTGTTACCATTTATGTCCGTTTGAAAACCTACAATTATAAAACGAGGTTTCTCTAGATTTGGTGAAGTTTTTACTGTCCAATCGTGCTTAGTGGTATTTAATACTGCTGGATTTGTATGCAAAGTCCAAGAACGAAAAATAATATTCAAAGGTATTTGATTATTTAATATATTTAAAAGTTCTAATTTTTTATTATCTTCTGGAAAGATATGTTTCATTCGCCACTTAATCGTAGATATATTAACTTTTAAGTCAGTAGTATTAATATAAGAATTAGCGTCACTTCGAGATCTCATTTTATGATCTTTAGCAAATCCAAGTAATAATTTTAGAGGAACAGAAACTATAAATACACCCTTAGAATTAACAACATTTTTATTAAACCACCCACAATGATTATATTTATTTTTTTCATAATTTTTAATTGAAACATAACCTTTCATTGTACTAACAATGCCAACATTTTTACATTCGTCTATTTTATGTCCAAATAAGTCATATCGAATTTCATCAAACAGAAAAGCAAAGCCGTTATTCGCTAAAATATTTTCGCCTCCGTCTGTCAGCTCAGTACCGTCAGCTTTAACAAACTTTCCTTCAATTATAATACTGCTATCGTGTGGATATGTGTAAATATCTCGATGATTGATTGCGATTCGTATCTCATCGCTGTTATTAAATTTAATTTTGATAAGGCTGATACAGATGCCATTCTTCTCTTTTAATATCATCATCACGACTAATTGGCTTTGTGACATTTAATATATTGTTCATTTTTAATTTTTAATCCAAGCGATTTAAGAAACGAAATATTTTGTGGTGTTAACCGATAACTGGTCAATGAGTGACTGATTAAATTTGAATTATTACGACCATTTATATCAAAATAAATACCCCTTTTTATTAAACTTTTCTCAAGTGTAAACAAAATGAAATAATTTCACTTCTAAAATCAATTAATTCACCGTCTTGATCGAAAATTTGTAAAGTAATGTTGTTTATTGTTCGAGTGTTCACAGGTAAATAAATCATATTAGTAGGAATCTCTACTATTTTATAGCCAGGCGGAACAAGTGGATAAAATTCATAAATAATATGCGCCATTTTACCGGTTATGTATGATTCTGTCGCAATATTACATTCAACTAGAATTGAATTTACTTTAATAATATTTTAGGATTATCAGAAGTGTGATGAGTAAATGACGCTAATTTTTTATTTGAAAACCCCAATATTTTACCAATACTATCTTCAGGAGTAAAATCAATTTCAAATGTGCCAGCAATTTCACATTTTAACGTGTTATTGTTAGCATACATGACAAATTTTTTCACATCACTTGAATACTCTTTTTTAGTAATTAATTTACATTCATATTCATAATCATCATCTTCCACCGATCCCGAATAATCCAATTCTTTTTGAATATATTTCATTATATCAACAAGTTCATATGAACCAGTCGGTAGTGTAATACACTTATCTCCATCATAATAAAATTTGTTATTTGTTTCGTTTATATTTGGTATAGAATTATAAGTTTGAAAATTTACCAATCCAATTTCGTATGAACAATTTTTATCTAATACAATTGGTGGAAAAAAATTTATACTTAAATCTTTCGAAACACCGGTAAATGTAAATGTTTTAGACATTGTTTAGAAATTGCAAGCATAAATATCTGCACTTGAATGAACTAAAACTCTGATCTCTCTTATAATTATAATTAATTTGAACATTATTGCCAAAATAATTTATTAACTCTAGTGGTGGGGGTAAATTACCAAAACTATCATAATAATTAACAAGATTATTAACTTTTTTATATGCAACCCAATGAGTTCCAGAATTTGAATTTATATCCAAATTTACTATAGCACATTCATATTTTCTAGGTTTTAACGGTAATGTGTCACGCATATAAACACCTCTAAAATATGGAATATTTTTTGAATATAATAATAAATCTGTGTTAGTTAATGGTCTGTTAGGTAATTTTTTTATTTTTTCTTTTTTTGAGATTTTTTTTTTCTTAATTCCAGCACCTCGTTTGTATGGAGCTAAATACAATCCTTTACCAAATGCTTTTTTTATCCCCATAGATGCTGCACCACTAACAGCACCTGTTAACTAAGCTTTACCGATTAAAGGTAAAAATGGAATAAGTGCTGGTAAAATTCCACCAATTTTATTAGGTGTTTTAATTTTTCTAGTTTTTGGTTTTTTATTTTGTTTCTTCTTCCCCATTCCAATTTTTCTCTTAATTTTCATAGATTTTGACACAACTGCTGCTGCTACTTTTTCACCCAAAGATGCGTTTTTTGCTCTCACACGCTGCCAAGCTTTATCTTGTAATATTTTATCAGCTATATGACGTTTTGATAAGTCATCCGGATTTAAACTGTATGCGATGTCGTGTTCTCTACACGCAGCGTCAAGTGGATTAATTCCAATGTCTCCACGTGCTAGTCTTTTCTCAAGTTTCGTTCCGGGGCCACAAAAACTATATCCGGGTATATGTAATTCTACAGGTAAATTATTAATTGCAGAATTTAATAAACCTTTGCCACGATGTTGAACCATTGGTAGCCGAATATAAAGTGATATAAAATCGAATGATTTTCGGTTATATATATTAGTTTTAAATATGATGTTCACTAAGCAACAACAAAATATAAATATTCATAATTTTGATAATATTGTTCAAACTGAAGATGGTTGTATTAAAAACAAACATGGCGATTTGTTGCCTAATTCTATAAGAAGTATTATTTGTGGTCCTTCAAATTGTGGAAAAACAAATGTAATTTTAGGTTTACTAACACACGAAAATGGTTTATGCTTTAAAAATATTTACTTGTACTCAAAATCACTAAATCAACCGAAGTATAAATTTCTAGAAGAATGTATAAACGGCATAAAGGGTATGGGTTATTTTTCGTTTAGTGACAATGAAAAAATTTTAAAACCTTTTAATGCAAAACCAAATTCTATTTTTATTTTCGATGATGTAACATGTGATAAACAAGATACCATGCGTGAATTTTTTAGCATGGGCCGTCACAATTCAGTAGACTCTTTTTATTTATGTCAAACATATACTCGTATACCGAAACATTTAATTAGAGATAATGCAAATTTTATCATTTTATTCAAACAAGATTTTTTAAATCTCAAACATGTATATGATGATCATGTTAACACTGACATGACGTTTGAACCATTTAAAGATTTTTGTACAGAATGTTGGAAAGACAAATATGGTTTTGCAGTTATAGACAAAGATAATTTTTCAAACGGGCGATATCGTAAAGAATTCAATAATTTTATGAATTGGAAAACATAGCTATATATTAACTGATTTCTATATACATATATATATATATATATATATATATATATATATATATATATATATATATATATATATATATATATTAATCATTTATATGTTATGCATAGCATGAATAACATGTCTCAAACATCGTTATCAGCTGAAAATATAAATTTTATACAATAGATATATAATCGATTTATTTCATTTACACAATTGTGTTGCAAACAAGTTCTTATTTGTTTAGAACAAGCTCACAATAAATGTAAACAACTTGCTGACTGTTTATTAGTAACATATATTTCATGTAAACAATTAATAGATAAAAAAACCTGTGACAATAGTGAAACTGAAGAACAGTAAAAAACATACAAGAACACTATCTACACTCTTATCTCAACTCAAATGTGATAAAGCATTTATATGTATACTGTGTGTTTTATCATAATAGAATAATTTTACTAAGTATAGTTCATTCCATTTTTTAATGAAATATTTTTTTTGTAAAACAAGTGTATACACCTGGTCATAAGGTGCTCACAGGTTGTTTGCAGGCTGTTTGCAGGCTGTATGCATGCGGGTTGCATTCAAAGTGTATGCTAATTACATATAAGATTGAATAGTTGTGAGGTGTTTGCAAGCGGGTTGCAAGCTGGTTGCAAGCGGGTCGTAAGCGGGTCGTAAGCGGGTTGCATGTGCTGGTCCAGTGATTAAATTGTAAAAATGAATTCCAATGAAAATAACACTTTAAAACAAATTATAGAAGTGGGAGATATTATTCGTAAAAAATATAATTCTCTCAAACATAATAGAATTGAAAAGGAATATAATTTGCAAGAAACATTTAAACCAATTACCACACCTATAAAAGAACTAGTTTCTATTTCTTTGAAAAAAAATATTAGTTTTATAATACCCAAAAATTAAATTATTACACCATCGAAAGATACACCCGAAATTTCTGATTTTGAGCGACAACATTCACCACTTCAAACACCAATAAATCAAAAACATAATAGTGGTAGAAGAATAGAACTTTTAAAAGATGAACAACAAATATCTGATGAAAATAAATCTTCTATTTCTGTAGCATCAAATTATGTAACTACACCACAAGGTCAAAATGAAATAAATGATCTTAAAAATAAATTTGGTAATATTGCTGGTAAATATATGGAATTTTTTTTAACCGGAGGTAGACAAGTTGATAAAGAATATGGTATTAGATATGTTGATGTACGTGATCAATTTTTTATTGGAAATTTGCCAGTAACTATTGAACACAATGATATAATTATTGATAATCGTGAGTATGAAGGAACTCATGGACTATATGAATTATTATTTAAAAAGAAACCTACAGAAAAATATGTTACTAAAAAGGACAAAGAAGCTTATTTGGACATTGCATTAAGAACAAATGTTCATTTAAGAAATTTTACACCTCGATCTCAATTAAGAGGTTCTTCAAATTGGAAATATCAAAATATTATAAAACCCGCTTTAAAGGATCACAGATATCGTTTAAGATCACAATCTACTACAGGTTTTGGAATTTTACTAACAAGTATGAAATTATTAAATGAAAAAAATAATTACACATATTGGGATAATCCGAATGAATTAGTCGATAGATTACGTTTGCTCACAGCTTCTAAACAGGCAGGAAATACAAATTGTGATAATGAAATTTTATCAATTTTAGAAGAATTACGTGAAGCTAACATTATACATTAAATCAAACAACAATATTTTATGAATAAATAACTCATTTTGAATATTATATATTATTTATTAACAAACACTCTGCTAACAACAATGTCAAAATTAGATATTATCAATGAATTACATAAGCATGCAAGAAAAAATTATCCTCGTCGTAGGGTAATAATGCGGGGTATATATGACTTATGGCAATGTGACTTGGTTGAAATGATCCCATATGCTCGTGATAATAAAGGTTATAAATATTTACTAACTGTTATTGACACATTCTCAAAATTTGCATGGGTTGAACCTATAAAAAATAAATCTGGAGTTAATATTACTGAGAGCATGAAGAAAATTTTTAAAGATGGGCGAGTACCAAAAAATTTACAAACTGATAACGGAAAAGAATTTTATAACAATAATTTCAAACAATTAATGCAACAATATAACTTAAATCATTATTCAACTTATAGTAATTTAAAAGCGAGCATATGTGAACGTTTCAATAGAACACTTAAAACAAATATGTGGAGAGAATTCAGTTATCAAGGGAGTCGCAGTGGATTAATATATTTAAAAAATTAGTGTACAATTATAATAATAAATACCATAGAACAATAAAAATGAAACCCATAGAAGTAACATTGGAAATTGAAAAAAACTTATTAGACACTGTGTATAGTAATATAAAAATAAGTGGTAAAAATAAATTTCAAGTAGGTGATTATGTGAGAATAAGTAAATATAAACATATGTTTTCGAAAGGTTATGAACCTTCATGGACCACAGAATTATTTGTAATAAGTAAAATTCAACATACAAATCCAGTTACATATAAACTAAAAGATTTGGATAATAATTCCATTGATGGTGGTTTCTATGAGCAAGAACTACAAAAAACCAAAAATCCTGACTTATATTTAGTTGATAAAATATTACAAACAAAAGGTTCAAACGTATTAGTAAAATGGCTGGGTTTCGATGAATCACATAATTCATGGATAAGTAAGAAAAATTTACAAAAAATATGAGAATTTTGTATGAGTAATCCAACATAGAGATAAATGTATAAAAATAAAACGGTTATCGCACAACAACTCATTCATTGTAATCAAGTAACACTCTGTAAACAATATATAAAATGGAATATAAAATACTTACTTTAGATATAATTGCTTTAGATATAATTTTTAAATATTTAAACATCAATGACTTAGTTATACTGAGTACATTAAACACTAATTTTGAAACTTTAATATTTGCATATGTGAAAAAAACAAAGTGTGGTCAAATATTTCTCAAGGAATGGTTGAAAATTCCAAATAATTTTAAAAAACAATGTTTACATAATAATATATGTTCAAAACTAGATTTATCTTTGTATTATTTAGATTTTTTAAGTTTAGAAGATATATATATAATATTTTAATAAGAAATATTACATATTCAAAATTTTTATTTAAATATTTAAATAATAATAATAAAATTTCACGAATACAATTTATTTATATATGGTTTAAAAATTATAAACTGCATAAAGAACAATATGATTTAATAATAAACAAATATTTAAATAAAACAATTTATCAGGCATTAAATATAGATCCAATTTTATTTAGATATTATTGTATTTTTAATAAAGAATTAACATCACGTTATAGATTAACATACCTATGTTACTTAACTATAAACATAGATTATAAGTATGAGTAAGAGATTGTTGAGAATGTTTTAAACAATATATGTTGAAATGTAGAAAAATAAAAATTGTATGTCAAATATATTATATTTTACTGTGTATTAATGAATAAAAAACAATTTTTTTTAAACAATATTTTATTTTTTATTTCAAAGTCCTATTACCTAATTCCTACAACAATAGTACTTATTATTTTTTATAAATGTAATTTCCTAAACAGTACAATCATATTTCGTTTGTTATAATAAAAGTTTATATCACGTTTTAACTTTTTCATATTCCTTTCGTACATTTTTCTTCTAATTGTGAAAAAATAAAATAAATATTAATGTATAATAAAATCAAATTATTATTTTTTTAACATACCTTAATTCATATAATAATTTTTTACTGATATATTTTCATGCTTATTTTGTTGTTCAAATGCAATTTTCTTCCTTACCGGTGATAACAATTCTACTGAATATTTTCTTTTTCTATTATTTTGCACCGTATCCATGACTATCAAGTCAACTTCGAAGCTAAATTTTGCATTCGAAGTTAACTTCGAAGTTGACTAGGGGCGGGGGACCCCCCATCACCATCCGGATTCGGATCTGGACGCGCACTTCGAATCCTTTTTGAACTTTCGCGCGCGCGCCCAAGCATCGCAACGCCATGAGCGCGAGCATCGCAACGCCATGAGTGCGCGCGCATCGCACGCTATTTTTTATTTTGCGCGCGAAATATTACAACACATTGCGTCAGATTTTTTTTACCAGATTTCCTCATGCACAAGTGTGTGATAAGCGCCCGCAAGCCGCCATGAGCGCGCGCATCGCAACGCCATGACCGCAAGCTATTTTTTTACCAAATTTCCTCATGCACACGTGCGTGATAACAAACCAAATTCGCGGAAATACGCCCACCAAATTCAAGGTCCAGGATGTACGCCCACCGAATGTCCCGATAACACATGATTACGTCATCTGATGTGTGCATGTCTTGCTTACGTCATCGTGCGCTCTATGCTTCTAGACCGGATGTCGACTTCCTGGGCCAGAATCACCCTATTACCCCTACTGAGGATTATTTCGCTGACCATAATAACTTGGAGTTGGTCTATTTTCTAATTCATCATAGAGTTTTTCATATTCCTTGATTCTTGATTTCTTGATCGTCGGTGCTTTTCATCGCGCTACGTCGAATATATCTTTTATATTCCGGTCGCAAATTATTGTACAAGCGGAAAATGATTTGGAACTCAGAAAATCCACCGTGACAACGAGTAAGGGTTTTCAAGGTCGTAACGTAGTCTCTTCATTTTTTTCCAACTCGTTGTCGTCTATTATTTATCTCTTCTTCCAGGTTGTACATGTAGTCATTTGGAAGATAAAAATTCATACATCGTTCCACGTTTTAATTAACTTGGAAAAAAGATAATGAATTTTTATGAAAATAGGTAGCAGGGGTTTTTGGGTCGCTGATTACGATTTTAATGTCAGATATTTCCTTAAAACCGCAAAAACTACCCCTTTTTAGGGTATTTTTGCAATATTTTGGAAGTAAATCTATAAATGCCATGTTCAAGAATATTTAAGAAGAAATTAAATTTATTTAATTATATGCCAAAATTGGGTTAAGTTGGCTAATAAAAGGGGGTTAAAACTACCCCCAACGTAAGAAAACATTGAAAAAAATTATGAGTATTTTTCTTACTTTTTATTTTTGAATCAAATATTTGAAAATCTTTTGACTGTATTATTATTTAGGGGGTGAAAACTACCTACCCATAAATTGAAAAAAAATAAAATAAACGTTATTAAATTTTTTTCAGATTTTTGTTTTATAATCGAAAAACTAGAAATATTTTAGTTAAAAAAATTGTTCAGCCTCCCCCGCCACCCCTAGGGGGTGAAAAATATTTCGAAATTGATAAAAAATAAAAAAGTCTTAAAATTTTCTAGAAAAATAAAAACTAATTACTTAAATTTTGGAAAATTTGGTTACGTTTTTTTAAATTTAATTGTTATTTATTATACAAATTTTATGCATCTAAGTTATTAAGTTGACTTTATAATCAATTTCCTCGTCACATTCGCTGAAAATTTCTGGTTCTGGAGGAGTAACATTACTATTATTTCCTTCATTTGTTACAACATCATTTTCTTCATTTAATGACGAATAGTTTGTACAACTACTTCCACGGCAGTGAAGTAGTAGTAGTAGCCTTTCTTTCTGCAACAGCAAGCTTTACCACAACCTGTTTTGCAGCCGCAAACAACAACATTTAATACATTTTCAGGAACAGCTGGATTATTCATTTTAGTACGTTGCAAAATGCCATCGTTTTTAGGGTTTAATGGATTATTTGTGTGTAACCATTCCTGGACTTGGTAATATAGGTACCCTTTAATATGCTCACCTACAGCATCAGCTGTCGGGGGTAACGTAGCAAGATCTACACTTTTTGATTTTTTTTTGTTTTTCTTGTAGAATAACATCTTCTTCTGTCAGGGTTAAGGTAGCATCATTTGCTGTTTTTTTTTCTTAGGTTGGAATTCATTAATTTTTTTGGTATTTTTTTTTGTTTCACAAAAGTTGTGTACCTCAAATAATTCAATTTATCGAGATAGCTTAGATTCAGACGTTTTGTATCTTCTAGGCTTCTGTATAATGCATATTATTCGACTTTAATTAGTTTATCGACATCTACGTTAATGAACTTAAAAATTTCCACCAACGGACACAAATCTTTACAAGCTTCAAATATGTCAAAAAATTCCCTCTGTTGTAATACGCACTGGTTGTGTTGCAACCAGTTAATGCGTGCAAGAATAATAAATGTTTACTACACTCTTTTAATGTAAGACTATTTGTAGAAAATTTCTTTTCCGGGACTGCATAGCTACTGGGTACTGGTTTTAAAAAGTACAAAAATTTATTATCTGGAAGGTGAAACTCGTGAGTATAATAAGAACATTAATGTCCTGGGAAACCACAACAGTTTGCCTTTCAGGTAACGAATTGCTCATTGCTGTGCTTATGATTAAGCTATCTGCATCTCCTTCAGACTGTACACAGAATATACCATTTTCTATCAATCTATTTTTAAATAAATCTATAAACTTTTTTATTTTTATCATTTCATAGAAATTTTTCCTGTGAGACCTGAAGTTTCTAATAATAATTTATGCTATACTCTGCGCATAAATATTTTCTCTTTCGTCAGCTTCGTTACGAGGCATATAAACTGACCGTAAGTTTTCCTTAATTTTTTAATGTAATTATTATTCATTATGTCACTAAACATTGTTCCAGTTATCCATTTTGTTTGATGTAATAGCATTCCTCCATCGATGACGTAGATAAACTTTTCAGTGTCATGCAAATCTTCATTAATTTCTTCAAAGAAAACATATAAATCAGATTTATTATTTTTTCGAAATCCACATTCGTCGAATAAAGTTTGAGGATAAGGTGATACTTCGTAATCAAATAAATGTTGCAATTCTTCATCTGTAGTATTCATCAAACATATTCTTTGAAAGAGGTTCTAAAAGTGCTTAAAACAAAAACTGCAAAAGTAAAGGTAAAAGCTGTTTTAAAATTTATCTTTTCCTAAAATCAAAGAATTAAATATCAATTGTAAATATACAACACTCATTATCTAATCAAAAAAGATACTGGATTAAATAAAATAAAAGCGAAACAACCAAGGCCATCCCAATTACCGCATGTCGCATGCTGCATGTATCTCAAATTCAAGTAACTACAGTCAGCGCGCGCAACCTTGAATTTAACAAACAGTGTTCCCAACCCTGTGAAACTAAAATAAATTTCACAATAATGGCTAGCATACAAGAAATTCAAAAATTACTAGATCAGCAAACTCTTCAATTAAATAAGAAATTCGATACCTTGGAAACAACTATCAATGAATACAGCAACACTGTAAAGGAAAACAGTACCAAGTGTAGCGAACTCGAAAATGAACTAAAAATAAAAGAAAACAGGATTCAGATATTAGAGAGGAAATTGAAAGAAAAAAATATAATTATTTTCGGAGTCCCAGAAGAGGAAAAAGAAAACATTGAGACAAAAGTGCTAAACATACTTTTAAATAATCTAAACATCAGCTCGACGACACCGGATAACATAGAGGATGCAAGAAGACTGGGACAAATCAATACAGGCAGAAGACCAAGACCAATTTTAGTTGAACTCAGTAGTAAACGCCTAAAAAGGCAAATTTTTAACAATGTCAGACTTCTTAAACATACAGGTATAATAATTGATGAAGACTACCCAGCACAAGTTGTAGAAGTAAGAAAAGAACTCAAGAAACATCTCAAAAAAGCCAAAGACGATAAATACAAAGTAACCCTAAAATACGACAAGTTGATAGTGGCAGGCACTCCCTACACATTGGCAGATCTCACCGAAAGCACGGATCCTCTTGTTATCCAACAAAAATCTCAATGGCCTGCAAAAAGTCTTATTAGACGTCAATCTATATCTCTGCAAAACCTAAACTCAAATATTTCCGAGTCGGATAGCGAAAATGGAAATGACGGAACTCCTGAAGACTCAGCGGAAGCAAACGACGCTAACGTAAAAAAAATGCAAACTGTCAAATCACAAGAAAGACCTAACGGAAACACTAACATTACGGAAACAAGCACTAATAAAAATTTGATTCACAAAGCAAACCCTAAAGAAGATAAGTACAAAAAAAACAAAAATATTATTACGCCTTCAGGCCCACTTGATAAACACGTCCAAAGACAGACACGCTCAAACTCAGTTTCAAAAAAAACGTGATAGACCGCGACCTACCAACTACACAAAGATAATCCTCTGGAACACAAACGGCTTTAAAAACATTAACAACCTAACAGCAACCGAACAAAACGTCTTCGTCAACCATGATATTATATGCCTTTGCGAATCATGGTGCAATTTCGATATAAAAACAAAACCCCACTTCCTAAATGAATACAAACTTTTCCAACAAAAGGCAAATAAAGTTCACAAAGTAGGCAGAGCAATAGGCGGTCTGATAATTTTTACTAAACTTAATGTTAACAGCATAAAAGTAATTGAACAAGATTTTCACTGGATGTTCATCGAAATAAAAGCTAACACAGTTGAAATAATCATCGGGCTAATTTATTTGTCACACAGTTATGATTACAACACACTCCTTGAACTACTCAAACTAACATTAGATAACATAACTAGTACGTGACTTACAACATCGTCAGTTTCTAACAAGTAGTGTCTAATTTCTCAATAAAAAAAAACTATAAACTAACTCCTAATTCTTAAAATATAACCATAAACTAAAACAGTGCACTAATTTTGAGTGATAGTTCTCGCGAATGGCCTGTTATCTTGCGTCATCGCCCATGACCAAGGTGTAGTGTCTGTATGTACATTTAAAGTGAACGCACATTGCTCCGAACTCTTATTCTTCCAACCTAATACATACGAGTATAATCAAATTAGTGAACGAACTTATTTATATTTCAATCTCTGTTTACTTTGTAAATATTTTAAATAACTATATTTATAAATACAATTATATGGTACCTCCTTCCTTTGTAATGAGCATTGCTCGATATACAAATAAATATTATTATTATTATTATTATTATTATTATTATTCTTTGAAAAATAAGGTTGGGCTCAATAGCAATAACATCATCGTGAACAGTTATTATTCCAATCATGTGTTGTAGCGTTAATACTTTATTTATCTTTTTTAAATGTAGATCTCGAAAATTGCCTTTAGATTTATAAATCTCATTCATAATGTTAAATGATTCTAAGACGTTTATTCGATCATCTGCGACCACATTGATGGCTATAGAAACGAGCTGATTGTGCAAAAATGGATTGTGAATTTCAAAATCTTTTAGTTTTTAATGCTGCTGCGTCGACTTTTTGCCTAGCATCCGTTGAATCTTTGTGTTGTTCTCAATTCTCAAACGAAATTCCACAATATTACATTTGGCCTTCCAGAAGATCTTGTGTAGTAATAGTTCCTTGAATCAACTGAAAAACTACACTTTCAGTAGCACCACGCTTAAATGGCCCTCCTTCGACACTTAATAATTTCATAAGTGTTTGTTCGATTGTTTGATCTGTAAAATTGCCAGACCAATATTTATTTTTACGTCTTACTGTCCAATATCCTTTGATAGTAAAATTTTCATAATCAGAAGGATCCATTGTCATTTTTTGATCTTTCATATCTTGCAAATATACAGTAGCTGATATAGCATAAGGAAAATGTCCCGAAACATGAAAGGACGGAATCATTAACTCCACACTTTTTAAATGAAGATTGTCATAAATGTTAAGAGCCGTTTAATTTTTTTTATGATTTGATATGCCAACGTCGCTATTTTCCAGATCTGCAAAAATTAATGAAGCAACTGCTTGTCGCACAAGAGTGTGAGCTCTTACAGCTTTTGAATAAGCATGACCTGTCAAAATACGATCAACTGTTTTTTCGGCATATATTTCGCATAAAAGTTTTTTCAAACCACTTCCTGCCATAATATATCCGATACATCCCATGAAGGACATAACGGTGTGTAATCCACCAAGTCGGGCAATTATTTTAACGTCGTAAGGTAAATTTAAATTTAACTCTCGTTCTAATTTATCTCTAGATAAACTCTCAGAATAAATTATGTCGATCATTTTACCAATAAATAATCTAAATAATCATACAGAGGCTGGTCAAATGTTAAAATGCAAGTTTTCATTTTATAATATTGTGTTTTTGTATTGCTTCTATACGCTTGACCCGTTCCTCTCAGAGCGACGCGAACGCCGCTCTAGCGGCCGCGCTCGGCAAAAGTTGGCTGAGAAAATTCAAAAAGTAAATTGACGTTTACGAATAAATATTAATTTTATTATAAAACGCAGGTATCATAACTAGATATAATGACTTCTTACATTGTAACTTGCGGTTTTCAACCAGTTAAAATTGATATATTTAGAAAAAAAACTTTAAATAAAGGAGAAAACTGGTTGACAGTTATCATGTCAGCGATGTAAAAGAAATTCAAAATTCATATTTTAGAAGAATTTCTGGCACTGTTTTGCGAGAAACACCTGGAGCGAATAGTAATAAGAAAAACACAAATGTTTATAAGCCATTAATTGAGGTAGGTACTTATAAGAGTAATAATTCTCAAATAAATAGTTGGAAACTGCGTTATCTTGGTACTTTTTTCGATTTGAAAAAAATTTAATAATTAAAAATTATTTATTTCTTATTTAAATTCAAATAGAGAAGTAATTGATACCTACTGACTGCAACTGCAAATGTGGAAAGGGATACTGTAAACATGCTGCAGCTATTTTTTGTCGTGTCCAGACAATTCATCGCAGGAAAATTCATCGCGGAAAGTTCATCGCGGAAAGTTAATCGCAGGAAAATTCATCGCGGGGAAAATTCATCGCGAGGTAAATTAATCGCAGGAAAGTTCATCGCGGTAAAGTTCATCGCGGGGTAAATTCATCGCGAGGTAAATTCATCGCGGGCAAGTTAATCGCGGGAAAGTTCATCGCGGGGAAAATTCATCGCGAGGTAAATTAATCGCGAGAAAGTTCATCGCGGGAATGTTCATCGCGGGGAAAATTCATCGCGGGGAAAATTCATCGCAAGGTAAATTAATCGCGAGAAAGTTCATCGCGGAGAAAATTCATCGCGAATATATTTATTGTAGTAATGTGGAATGGTATGTTGTGTTATGTTAATCCTTATTGATCACGAATTATTTTATAATATGAAATTTAATATTTTCCCTTACAAACTGCACTTGAAGAAAGTTCATAAAATTCTAACGTTTGCAGGTGTTCTTTGGCTTACAATTTCTATAATAGGATTAAAAAGTCATTTACCATTCGTTCACAACATCAATAGCTAAGAAACAAAAGTGTAATACTGCAAATTTCGAAGAAAGATATAGAAACTCAATAACATTTGAATATATTTAATACCTCAGGTATACCCAACTGGTGTAACAAAGTTCTGTTGGACTCAATTAGGGTTTTGTTAGTATTGATTAGTTTATGTCAAAAAAACGGAGTTCTGTTGGACTCAATTAGGGTTTTGTTAGTATTGATTAGTTTATGTCAAAAAACGGAGTTCTGTTGGACTCAATTAGGGTTTTGTTAGTATTGATTAGTTTATGTCAAAAAAACGGAGTTCTGTTGGACTCAATTAGGGTTTTGTTAGTATTGATTAGTTTATGTCAAAAAAACGGAGTTCTGTTGGACTCAATTAGGGTTTTGTTAGTATTGATTAGTTTATGTCAAAAAAACGGAGTTCTGTTAGACTCAATTAGGGTTTTGTTAGTATTGATTAGTTTATGTCAAAAAAACGGAGTTCTGTTGGACTCAATTAGGGTTTTGTTAGTATTGATTAGTTTATGTCAATAAAACGGAGTTCTGTTGGACTCAATTAGGGTTTTGTTAGTATTGATTAGTTTATGTCAAAAAAACGGAGTTCTGTTGGACTCAATTAGGGTTTTGTTAGTATTGATTAGTTTATGTCAAAAAACGGAGTTCTGTTGGACTCAATTAGGGTTTTGTTAGTATTGATTAGTTTATGTCAAAAAAACGGAGTTCTGTTGGACTCAATTAGGGTTTTGTTAGTATTGATTAGTTTATGTCAAAAAAACGGAGTTCTGTTGGACTCAATTAGGGTTTTGTTAGTATTGATTAGTTTATGTCAAAAAAACGGAGTTCTGTTGGACTCAATTAGGGTTTTGTTAGTATTGATTAGTTTATGTCAAAAAAACGGAGTTCTGTTGGACTCAATTAGGGTTTTGTTAGTATTGATTAGTTTATGTCAATAAAACGGAGTTCTGTTGGACTCAATTAGGGTTTTGTTAGAATTGATTAGTTTATGTCAAAAAAACGGAGTTCTGTTGGACTCAATTAGGGTTTTGTTAGTATTGATTAGTTTATTTTTTTTAAAACGGAGCTCTGTTGAACTCAATTAGGGTTTTGTTAGTATTGATTAGTTTATTAAAAAAAAACGGAGTTCTGTTGGACTCAATTAGGGTTTTGTTAGTATTGATTAGTTTATTTTTAAAAAACGGAGATCTGTTGGACTCAATTAGGGTTTTGTTAGTATTGATTAGTTTGGGTACAAATGTGCAAATCGAAGTGTGAAAATTGGTATATGGGTAGCTGGACATTGTGGTGCGGGAACTTTTATACGCTGTGGTTTTTCGGACGTGTGGTTATGGTTTTTATACGCTGTGGTTTTCGGTGGTGTGGCATTTACTCTTCGAGTAAGTTAAGTTCAGAAAAATGTTAGGCAAAAATATTTTCTAGTTTTAAAAAATTCAAAAAATATTGTTAAAAATACCTACTCTTCGAGTATGTTGGGGTTATGTTCAGAAAAATGTTAGGCACGAATATTTTCTAGTTTTGAAAAATTCAAAAAACCTTGATAAAAATACTCCTCGAGTATGATGTTAGACAAGAATATTTTCTAGTTTTAAAAAATTCAAAAAATCTTGTTAAAAATACTCTTCGAGTATGATGGGGTTAAGTTCAGAAAAATGTTAGGCAAGAATATTTTCTAGTTTTAAAAAATGCAAAAAAATATTGTTAAAAATACTCTTAGAGTATGATGGGGTTAAGTTCAGAAAAATGTTAGGCAGAAATATTTTCTAGTTTTAAAAAATTCAAAAAATATTGTAGAAAAACTGTCGTACCTACAATCCCTAAAACCATCGTGCTTTTCAAATGTGCACTTCTGCGCTTATGCAACTGTTGTGTTAATATCACGCAACATTGTGATTTATTTGTCTGCAAAGAAGAATTTACAGATCATGAATATGTCTGAAATTAATTTTTTGGCGATTAATTATCATCGCGATGAACTTTTACGTAATTAAGTTACCTCGCGATGAATTTATTTCGCGATGATCTTTCCCGCGATTAATTTACCTGGCGATAAATTTTCTCCGCGATGAACTTGTCCGCGATTAACTTTCCCGCGATTAATTTACCTCGCGATGAATTTTCCCCGCGATGAACTTTCCCGCGATGAACTTGCCCGCGATGAATTTACCTCGCGATGAATTTACCCCGCGATGAACTTTCCCGCGATGAACTTTCCTGCGATTAATTTACCTCGCGATGAATTTTCCCCGCGATGAATTTTCCTGCGATTAACTTTCCGCGATGAACTTTCCGCGATGAATTTTCCCGCGATGAAATTTCCGGGAATCAAAACTATTATTTCTTACTATAGTCCATATACTGCAATTGACAGCTCTCAGCACATAACTTACGAATTTTACCACGAGGTGTCACGTCAGGCGCTACGGGTCAAGCGTATAGCTGCTGTGTAAAGTGTATCGTAGTGCATTAATAAAAGGAGCAAAGTTGATTGCAGAAACTCTGTATTCTGTTTTACCTTCAGTTATTTTGTCCATGAATCCATTCCAACCACTCACATTAGAACTTTCATAAGCATACCTTAAATTTAGTCGCATAAGATCTATAGAACCTTTCATCCAGTATATAAATTAAACTTTCCATAAAAACAAAATAAGTCCTGCCTCCTGGTTTTGCGACTATTAAAAGCTGTTCATTTGTATAAATATCTCTCAATCTATCCTTAATTGTTGCAAGTGCTGGTACTACTTTTCCTTTTTACCTCTCGCCTCATATTCTATAAGAGAGTGTTACGTACCTGAGAGGTGGTAACAGCGATCTCACAAGGGTGAGGTGCCGGCTTCTCAGCGGAGAAGGGGGGTGGTTCAAAAACAAAGGCTGCCACGCAATCACCAGATCATACTCACCCGCTAGATTGCGCTAGTCGCGAAATCGCCGAAAGCCACTGAAATTTAGAGAGGGCACAGGAAAGTGTGGGTATCGATATTCTAAGTAAACCACGCTATTGACTTAACTAAGAGATTTATTTTAAATAAATATTAATCGAATAAACGGCTGAGTAAATAACAAATCAAATAAGTACCTACGGGACGCGGATGTCCACGGCGCTGAAAAAAACAGAAGAAAATAAAGGACTAAAGCAAACGGGCGCGTGATCCAAGCCTCCGCACAGGCCCTGTTAAACCTAACTCCCTATCGTGGGTGCTATAAGTGCCCTTACTACCTAACTGGCCAGAAGGTTTACAAACTAGACGGTGGGAGCGGTCGCGCAGAACGAGGGGATTCTCGGCGCATGCGTACAACACGCGCATCAGCTATATGAAATGCTCTAAATTTAAAACAGCGCACAAAACGCAAACATCCACGCTCACAACGTAAAATAAAATAAATGTAAATATGCTCTTGCCTAATGCTAAGAGTAAGCTGAGGGCTTTGTAGAGTCGTAGCAAAAATAATAATAATTATTATGAAAAAGGTAGTCACGTGACCTAGTACTTAGGGCACGTAGGTATCGTTACAGTTTACAGTACAAGTATCAATAAATCACGAAGCACGAAAATACATCCACAAAACACAAAAACCACACTTATCTGGCTCTCCTCTCTCCTCGACAGGGCACAAAGAAAAACGGGCGTGGCCTGAAGACTGGGTGCAGAAATCCAGCAGGACGGACGAGGGAACACGTAGGGCTCGAACAGCTACTACTACGTTCGCAGTGCTAGTGGCTGGTGGGCTGCCGCAGTGGAAGTTGGCGAGCAAAGCTCGATTAAGAAGGTGTCACAAGTCGATGACGTGCACAAATCCCCTTGCGGGTATTTCGCCGCGGTAACGCAACTTTACTACGAAAGAAACGCGCACGAAACTAATAGTTTTCTCGGACCCTTAAATCCCGATTAACGGAATGCGTTTATTATATAAACTTGCCGAAGAAGGTTTCCGATAAAACAAAATCACGTCCTTGACTTAAGTCGACTACTTATCTTGCAACGAACCAAGACTACTCTGCTTATTCCTGCACAAACGCACGCCTATGTAGTAGCATCCTATGCGTAGAAAAGGACCGAAGAGGGTAAAAATGAGATAAAAGAAACTCAAAATACGCGCCAAGGCGACAAGCGGAGAGCGACAGAAAAGAGAGAAAGAGAAGGACTGATACGCTGAAGTGAAGGGGTGGGGCGGCACAGGGACTTCGGCATCTGCCTTACCGACATGAAGTAACAACAAACTCACTAGAAAACAAAAGTAAAATAACTACTATTAAAATAAACAATGACAATGACAGATAAATAAACATAACCAAACTTATAATTGAAGCATATGGAAATAATACTACAATAAAAGTTGAATTTAACATTTAATTTTAATAGAATGAATAAACAAAGGTAAACTGAATATTAACTTAAATAAAACAATACTGATTATTTTCATATAGATTTTAGCGGACGTGAACGAATAAAGAAAAGACAGCAAGATGAGTTATTTTATATTGAGGCAATAATTAGAAAATGAAATAAAATAGATTAAATTTTATTTTATTTGATTTTTGGGCACGTAACAAGAGGTATTGTAATGGGTCAAAATGTTCGAGTATTAGTTTTTGGTGGATAAGCACGTTTCAGGGTCTCTAGAATATGAATTTAATATTTTCACGATGTCTGTGTGTGTGTGTGTATGTGTGTGTATTTGTATGGACATATGGACTGACGATTTTTCGTCCACGATAACTTAAAAAGTAACAAACCGTTTATAACCAAATTACATATTTAAGGTTTTAATAAGTATCTTAACACCGGATAAGATTTTGGTAGAAATCCGCAAACCGGAAGTACTACTTTTTGAAGCTTGATAAAGTTGTCCTTAAATATATTGGTACATTATTTATTTATGACAATTTTTGCACTAAAAAATAAAAGAAAATATAATTAACTATGGGTACAGTTAATTATAAATACAATTTGCTGAATCTGGTAGTATTTAACAATAAAATAAAGTACAATTAATATTCTTTTTTTTAAAATTCCAGTATCTTGTTGTCCATGATATGAAATTTGTTTCTACATAAAATTTGAATTATTATGACAGTGACAGTACAGTTGACATCTTTTGCTTGCATCTTGGTTTACATTATCGTTTGCATATTGCATGAACATGAAACTATTAAAATTATTAGATTAGTAGAATAAGCAGAATTAGGTGAGAGGTCGTGTGCTGGCCACAGCAGATTTTTTCCCACGCAGGTAACCTGAAACTGAAAAATTTAATTTAATTTTGAGTTGTGTCACTGTTCTTGTTGCTGCATACTCACACTTGCAGGATTTGCTACACTTATGTCACTTGGTAATTTGGGGATTTGACAATCCCCAAGCCAAAATAAAGAAGAAGCAGACTTATACCACCGAGGTAATAAAGATGTTCAACACCACATAATAAAGAACTCAATTTTATTTGCAAATTTCGCCATCTGTTAAATGATAAACTAATACAACATTTTCACATAAAAAATTATATTTGAAAAATTCACAAAAGTAATGAACATAAGAACTATAAAGAAAAGTTAATAAAAATGTGGATGAAAAGAAAAAGGATTTTTTGGATTCGTAGACAACTACTCTCTCTGTTATTGGAATATATGTTCATAATAAGGGGCATAAAATTTTGGAATGTGATTATGTCTCAACAAATCCAAAATATCCTTTTTCTTTTTATCCGCTATAGGCAGTTTGTTTGAATATACTGGTTTCAAAGATGTTCTGGGTGAAGCTTTTCTTTTATTGTTATTTACAACAACTTCGTATAAGTATTTTGTGAGTAAGAAGTTTTAAGAAGTAACTTGCTGGGGTTACTTTTCAGGACTTTTAATATCTTAATGTCAGTAATTTTAACGGTTTCGTTTTTTTTCTTTTTCTTTGATGGAACCATTCTATAGGATTAACTCTCAATTACAAAATGGTAGATGTTATTATAGTGGAATCCAACCACTCGGACCCAGTGGTATTATTGTCGGTTGCGCAGGGTTTTCAACTTTTTGAAAAATTGGTTCCAATAGAATTTGATAGAGCTTTCAAATCGTAAAAATCGCCGTGTCCCATTTCATTGATATTGAACGGCATACCATTCTTACTAGCCCCACGAATAATTGGTATGTATTGAGCTGGAACGTATATGGATCCACTATTTAACTGATTTTTAATCTCCTTATCAATTCTACTATGAATACTATCGCCTTCATTTTGCGTGTGTCCGGTAATTAAAAATTTATGCGTGATGGACTTAATTTTAAGAGTCTGAACAGCATAAATGTACATGGAAAAGAGAAACCTATTTTTTGCTGCCCGCAACAGTTATCACTATAAAATATAATTTCTAAATCATCACTGTTTACCAAATTTGCTGTTTTTTTCAGGTATTTCCAAACGCAGGTTCCAATCTCGTTTGCCCCTCTATTTCCTTCGCCTTCGTTCCAAGTATAACACTCAACAACTTGAGTATTTAGTTCAGAAATAGTTAAGTTATAACAGTTGAGCTTTGATTTATAATAGAAGAGAGACACGTTACCTCTGGGTACTTGTAATACAGCTTGTAAATCGTACATGGCAACTTTCAGATTCTTATTTGTTTTAGCCTGTTCTTTGTCCTGATTTTTTTCTTGTCTTGACAGTTTTTTCTCAATGTGATGAGTGTCATGGCGAAGTCTTAGGGCTTCTTTATCTTCACCCGTGGCGTTAGTAAACGCAGCACACAGTTCACACTGATCTTTCTTCGGGCTAAACCTGGATATGTTATACTCCGTTTTGAAAATGAATTCGTACATGCTTAATTTAGCTGCTGGTTTTCCTTCAGCCGCACACCTTGTAGCATAATCTCTGTACAAGTCAGCAACTGTTTTGCTTCCTTCAATATATTCTCTCTTGGTCTGAGCTCGCAGATAATGGCTCTCTATACGAGGTATTGAGTCAATATGATTTCGCACATTCTGTTTTATTGTTTCCTCAACCTTTTTGTGGTTTTCGTGACACCCCCTTAAATCTTTCTCAGTAAAACCGTCCACAGTTTTTGAAATTACTGTTCTAATAGGTCTATCGTTAATGTCTAAAGTAGCTTTAAAGAAAAATTTGCATACCCTGATGCGTTGACCATCTACCTCAAAATAAAATGCATGGTTTAGAGATCTAGTACTTCCTTGTTGCTGATATCTGTAAGTAGATTTCACTTTGCTAATGTGCTTTGCAATAAAATCGCGTTGTCTCGTTAGGTTTTGTAGATCCAATATTTTTAAAAAATATCCTGGCGAATTTCTTGGGTTATTTTACTTGAACATTTCAGCCTACATTTATCATTGCACGGGGGACGCAATACTTTTCCCCTAACTGTATTGCCAACTCTACTTGTATACTCTTTACCAGCATTCCGAAGTAATTTAGCTTTATTTTTTTTCCATAGTTTTCGTGTTCTCACATTATCATTTACGGTTACATTTGCACTAGAATTTACAGCTTCTCTGTCAGAGGTATGGTTATCAATTGAACTTGATGAAGTAGGGGTATCGGTGTCACTTGAACTTGATGAAGTTGTTTTAAAATGAACATCCGGATCGCCCGTGCTATCATCAGAATCAAAGTCTTCATCTGAAGATTCAGAAGTACTTGGAGTTGAAATTTTCCGTGTACCTGGAGATACTTTCTGCTTTTTCAGCCTCAAACATGTTCTCGACACAAATTTCGAATTCCATGCTGCCTCTACATTTTGTAAGTCTTGTATATCTGTAGTTTTAGAATTTTCTTCTTAGTATATTTCTAACACCACATCTTCACTAGTTTAAGTTTCATTATTATCAACTCGTTCAGGCACATGATACCCCTCTCTTTCTATCTCTATTGGTGCCACGACACTTTTCGTTTTAATAACTTCTCCTTGGAATGTTTCTAACACCACTTCTTCACTAGTTTCAGTTTCATTATTATCAACTCGTTCTGGCACATGATACTCCTCTCTTTCTATCTCCATTGGTGCCACGACACTTCTCGTTTTAATAACTTCTCCTTGGAACACCACTTCTTCACTAGTTTCGGTTTCATTATTATCAACTCGTTCAGGCACATGATGTTCCTCTCTTTCTATCTCCATTGATGGTACGACATTGCAAGTTTGATTTGTGTCCACTCGAATTTCTGATAAAATAGACCTTTTAATACTCATAGCAGTATCACGTGTATCGTTTTTAGTTTCTTTCAAATGAGATTTTAAAGCCGCTTCAACCATTTTCTTGCCTCTTGAGAATGCCATTTTAATACTCACCCTGAAATAGAGAAAAAAAACTCAAATCTAAAGTCCAAAATAATGTCAGAAACAGTGTCACAACTCAAAATGAAATAACAAAAACTACCCATTTTTCAAGGAACAGTGACATAACTAAAAAAAAATCTTGTGTTTCAAACCAACATTAATCCTATTCGGAGATACAGTGACACATTTTGAGTTCTGACGCAAAAAAATAAAAATTTTAGTTTACCTTCTGGTAGAACACTGTCACTTTTTGATTTGTGTCGTTGTTTAACTAACGTTGCTTATAACTGCACTGTACCAAATCACAAGTGACACTGTTACCCTGGAACACGTGTACAAATTGGGTTAATGCAACAACGACACTTGTGCTATCTAGCGACCATTTCTGAAAAACCAAGTTATGCCGTTGTTCCACTGGATAGAGATGGTGGTGCTGCTATCTTTCGTAAGTTATGCTCAACATTATTGGTTTTCGAGTTGTGACACTATTCTTCTAGGAGTGCGATTTACTTGATAAACAATTTCTCTTTTCGGACACCTCTTGTCAATGCGCTTTGCGCAAATGACGCAATTATTTAGGTACATAATCAAAATAAGAATGCTCGGACCTCAATCTGACCCTTCCTGGTAAATTTTCGGTTTCTTTTTTTCGCTTATTCAAATTAGCTACTGCTTCTGTAAATCTTACATTTGTGTATTTAGCTCAACATGAATTATGAACAAATTTAGTGTCTTCTAAACAATCAAGATAAAAATTAAAATCATCTTCCCATTCTTGAGTAGCTTCTTTCAATGTAGCCAGCCCTCTTGAACATAATAGATAATATACTTCAGCTTTTGGACTTTTGAATTTACCATCAAAATAATTATGGTACACTTCTGAATTGTGCCAGTATTTTCCATTTTCCTTGTATGCAACGCTGAAAAAAAACATACGATATACAGAAAGCAGTTACCTGTCAAGCCCCTGCGCATAATGCAAGATGCACTAACATTTTAAACAACATCTTTGACAACCGTGTTATAGGAACAAACAAGATATTTTATTGTAATTTATATTCATTGTTGACAGGAAACTGCTTTCAACTATTGTTTTGTTTACTTATTTCAGCGTTCCTAGGTGCATAATTTAAGTGCCCGTAATGTAATATTTTAATAATGCAACATATGACTTTTTTATACCACCGTAAAGCAAATGTAATGTACTTTTTGTACTCATAACATTGGAAATGACAATTGCCACACGTTACTGACAAACGGGAACTTCAATTTCCCATTGTTCATAAACGGGAAAAATTAGCAAAAACACTGGCCTTTCTGGACAATGTGAAGTAAAATCATCTTGGAAATAATCTAATTTATTCTCTTAAAAGTTACTTCCCGCTATATTAAATACACAAAAATCATCAATAACCGCCAATATTTAAATATAAAATGTGTGATCAGCGCCATCTGTTTACGATCTACAAAAATGTCATACATAACCTCAAATTTTAATTGGGACTGTTGAACACAACGTGCCACATTGCCACATACCATTGTAGCATTGTGCACAATCATTATTTATTAAAAAATCTGGTAAGTAGTACACAACATAATATTTATTATTATACAATTTATTTTATTTACAAATACAACAAACAGCTAGCAACTACAGTTTCCCAGGAAGATTCAGACTGCTCATAGTTTAGGCTCTGAAGAATAATTGTGATTTACATTAACATTTATTGTACACTGATTGCCAGTAGAAATTGAAACTCCTGGAACAACTTCATTTGGTTGAGTAAGTCTTGTAGAAACATTTAAAGTTTCGGATGTCGCATATGTTACTGTTTGTTTGTTTGCAGATGACGTTCCTGGTTGTGTTAATGTTTGCGCCAAATTTATCCTACTCTGTAACGAGTTTTCTATGTAACCTTCAGCCACCTTTGAAGATTTCCATCCTCCTTGCTGTTTAACAGCTAATAAATCGCTACCATGGTTGGCAAGTAAAGTGGCTGAAGTTCTTCGGAAACAGTGTCCAGTAAATTCACTAGGATTGTCTAACTTAAGATAGGCAGCAACTTTAGATGGTATTTTACCAAATGTATTAATGCCAACTGGTGAATTTATACATTTACCATTATGGTAAGTTAAAAAAAAACGTGTAATGTTCGTTTTTGGCCTCAGATTTAGATATTTTTGCAGCACTGTAATCCACAATTCCTTTACAATCACAAATTGTCGGCTTACATTAGTTTTTGTGACAGGTATAGTAACTATAATTACACCTTGTTTAAATTCGACATCGTTTATGGACATATTACACAGTTCTTCACGTCGGCACGCACCAGAAATGCCCATTATTACAACAGTCTAAATTAAAAGGTAATATAAGTTAATAAATAATTAATTGAATTTACCACTAAATTTACCTTCATTAACAGGAACGATGAATCCGGAGCTTCATCAATAAATTTATTTATGTGATCTTCATCTAATACTCGAGATTTTTTTGGTGTGTTGTTTTTAGTCTCTTGTTTTAAAAATGCAATTAAATTATGGAACTTGGATATATCAATTTGGTCATGAAATTTTAAACAAGCCTTCAACATCGAATAGTTTGACCATAATGATTTCTTTCTTGTCATAGAAAGAGTATGAAAATAAGCAAGAAAACAATTTTCGGAGAAGGTACGGATTTTTTTTTACTCACACCACAGTCTCAATTTTTTATATACCGATTCGTATCGTTCTTTCGATTTTTAGGGTATAACCTTATATCTTGCAATATTAGCACCTTCCCGAACATCGGGAGGAGTACAATAAGAATCAGAATCTGAATTAGACATTCTTGAAAATCGGATAAACTACACAAATATTTTTGAGATGTTTACAAACAAAACAGTTGTCAAAGTTACTTAGCAACCTGTGATTGTTGTTGAACACTGCTGTATTTAATTATTGTATGTTCGCAAATACATGATTATTTTAATGAATTATGTTTCGTTTTATTCGTTACAAAAAACATTGTACAACACTCTTGCGGGAAGACCCGTCCCAGCATTCGCGTTAATGAAGTCCTCGCTTCGCTCGTGCTTCAAAAAGCCGCACATGTGGGACAATAATCTTCCCGCATTTGTATCGTAAATAACTATTTCAAATTCGTAAAAAAATACAATGTTCCATTTGAAAGTTGCTATAACTTCCTCAAAAATCGGAAATAATACCAAAGATCCGTTATCCGTTATCATTTACTACACATGATACAAAAAACTCTAAATCAACAAATAAGCGAGATAAATGTTGGTTCATTTATAAACAGACACCCTGTATATTTTATCAAATTTTTTTGAAGGCGAAAATTTTGAAAAATTTAGGTATGGGATGTTAGTTTTTCCCGTTGTCAAACGAAAAGTTTCAAAAAGAAAATGTTATTACTTTTTACTTCCTTGTACGAAGTAAAGAAGTATTGTAATCGCGAAAAATTTCGGTTCTCAGATTTTGACGGAAATATCCGTTTTGACCTTTTCTGAATCCATTATGACTAGTTTCGACGTGACGTCTGTACGTACGGACGGACGTATGTGTGTCGCATAACTCAAATACGGTTAGACGTAGAGAGTTGAAATTTTGTATTTAGGACTGTTATAGCATCTAGTTGTGCACCTCCTATTTTTGGTTTCAATCTATAAACCGGAAGTAGTACTTTTTAAAAATATTTCGATAAATATTTAATTTAACACAAATTTTTTTATTTTAAATGAAAGATTATGTGATTATTACCTACAATCGGTATTTTATAAATATTTTTGTATCTGGTATTATTTAGGAATAATTAAAGTATATATGTATAATTTAGTATTTCTTTATCTTGTAGTCCATGATCGATTAACATTTGTTACTACGTAAAATTTAAATGATTATGACATGACAGTGACAATAGTAAAATATGCTTTATATCTTCTTCTGCAGTTTAAATAAAATGACTAAAATATATTTGTGAGTATACTAGTATAATAAGTTAAAAGAATTTTTTATATTATTCTACATTTTAGTTATTAAGAAAAGTATGAACACACAAGGCGTACAAGGAAGTCATGTGGTGTCCACGTCAGATTTTTTTATTTTTCAATTTAGGAGTTGTTTTCACCCCCTAAATAATATTACAGTCAAAAGATTTTCACATATTGATTCAAAAATAAAAAGTAAGAAAAATACTCTCATATAATTTTTTTTCAACTTTTTCTTATTTTGAGGATAGTTTTAACCCCCTTTTATTAGCCCACTTAACCCAATTTTGGCATATAATTAAATAAATTTAATTTCTTCTTAAAATATTCTTGAAAATGGCATTTATTGATAATCTTAGCATTACTTTCAAAATATTGCAAAAAATCCCTAAAAAGGGGTTGTTTTTGCGGTTTTAAGGGTGCTCCGGAAATATCCGACATTAAAATCGTAATCAGCGACCCAAAAAACTCCCCGCTACTTATTTTCATAAAAATTCATTAACTTCTGCCCGAGATATTAAATATTTTTTATTTTTGGCCAAAAATATAAAATTGGCCAATCTCTTTTCTTATTTTGAGGATAGTTTTAACCCCCTTTTATTAGCGCACTTAACCCAATTTTGGAATATAATTAAATAAATTTAATTTATTCTTAAAATATTATTGAAAATGGCATTTATTGATAATCTTAGCTTTACTTTCAAAATATTGCAAAAAATCCCTAAAAAGGGGTTGTTTTTGCGGTTTTAAGGGTGCTCCGGAAATATCCGACATTAAAATCGTAATCAGCGACCCAAAAAACTCCCCGCTACCTATTTTCATAAAAATTCATTAACTTCTGCCCGAGATATTAAATATTTTTTATTTTTGGCCAAAAATAAAAAATTTGCCAATCTCGTACCAATTCCGCATACCAGAAGTTGTTTAAACAACTTCTGGACACCTTTCTTGACAAATTCCAAAAAGTTTTAAGTTAATCTGAGACTTCGGTAATAACTTCAAGATTTTACAATAAAATTTATTTCCTTTCTTGTATTAAGTGCCATTTACAAAAAAATCTATGTATAAATCTATCATGTAGATAATTTTGTCCTCTACATTTCAATTTAACAGTTTTCTTCGTAATGTAAACAGTTTGCAAGATAAACTAAAAAAAACTAAAATTTGTTACTACGTAAAATTTAAATGATTATGACATGACAGTGACAATAGTAAAATATCGTTTATATCTTCTTTAGCAGTTTAAATAAAATGACTAAATATATTTGTGAGTAGTAGTACCTATATATTAATATATTTGTATTATAAGTAAAAAGAATAAAGTTAGTATATGGCGGGAGGTTTTGTGCTTTTCACATCAGATTTTTTTGTAAATGAATATGGTATGTAGGTATAATATTTCTTTTTAATTTACCTATTTCTACAATTCTACATTATAAAAAGTGTACAAAAATTTGGTACACGTAGTATAAAAATATATTATTAAACTAATAATATTAAATATTGTACGATATACAATTTCATATAGCATAACTTACATAACATCATATTGTATCACTTACAATAAAATATTGTAAAATTTGTATAAAATTCATCTTGTATATCGTACAATGGTTTAATTGTTGTCCCTAACGTATAATAACTTGTTTTATGAAATATAGTAGGTATTTATTGTATGTGTTACAATGGTTATCTCTCCGTTATTTACATAAATTGTTCCAAATTGCCACCGTTCTCTTGAGAACCACTAGTTTAAAAAATATTTTATTTTATAATCAAATGACCCCCTTGGTCTCCTACAATTTCGTTTTTTAGTATATTTTTGTATCTGTAATAACTTCCGAGTAAAACCATGAGCCCAACTTTCGATTTCACACTGTATATTATTAATAACTTATTATTATTTGGGTTTATTTGTATTTTGTAAACACATTCATTTGTTACCTGATAAAGGGAACGCGAAGTTCCCGAAACGTCGTAAATAAATAAAAATATATTAACAGAACTAAATAATTGATAATTTATTAAAAATTATGACTATTTCGATCAATATGAAGTTATGGCCTCCGGCAACTAATCAGCAGCACACGTGCCACAAGATATACGAAGCAGTTTACTTCATTTAAGAAAATGTAAAACGTGTAAATAATAATCCGTTTTTATGTGATTATTTGTTTATCATATTTGGAAGAAAAATTGATACTTTCTTTTATATATCATCTTGCGGTACATATTCACTTTTAGCTTGAGAAGAACCAAAATCTAACTTAGTAGGTATCTAACATGTTCAATTTATTAATAATTAAGCTAAGTACTAAATTAGAAGCAATTATAATTAAATTCAAATTTATTTAGGAATTTATACGTATAGATATTTAATAATTTACTGCCTGTTTTAAGGTTGTGAAGGTTTCAACTTTCAAGGTTTGCTTTGATATAAATAAACTAATCATCTCACACTTGCACTGCATTACGCAACAACTTAACCTAGTGAATTTGTAGTTCTGCGTAAAATTATGCAACTTATAGATACCAAGTTTTATCTTTCTCGATCATGAGTTATTGCATACACACACGCCCACATACACACACATAAATTATTGAGACCTGGACAAAACGAAGTCAAATGGCATAATTTTATTATTCAAAAGTGTGCCGCTTTCCTCTGTTCATAAGATTAGAGAAAATAAAATTGGATTCTATATTAAAGGAATACTTATTTCTTTTGTTTTTAAATTTTTAATCAGAATTTTTCTATGCCTAGGAAAAAAGTTATATAAAAAACTGTTTTTTAAACTTTAGTACCTAGTGAAAAAAGGTAACTATTACCGGCAAAAATTTGGGACGTCAAAACCTCAAAATCGTGTTCAGAGCCCCCAAAAAATATAAAAATATAGAAAATGAAAACTTTCTAGGTAAAAGTTCCTATTCTCGGGACTAATACGGTAAGTAGGTATTTGTAAATCTGGAAAAAATATTTACATTAATTTGTTTTAAATTAGCATTAATATTGTTAATAAATATTGTTTAGTAAATGGTAATGCAATATGTAGAGAATAATTCTTGCTTAACTTATTACGATTAACGAATATACAGTATTTATGTGTTGTATTAGTAATTCAAAGTACACAGAAAATTCTAGTTCACTAACTCATGGAGTCCTACCGAGTTTAATTGCATCTAAACTGTTTAAAATTCCTGAGACGTCGAGAAGCAAAACGGATTCGATCGGCTCATAATCTGGTCCGGACTGGAGGCCATCGTAGACTCATAGCAGGCCGAGCGTTCATTGTCTCGATTTCGTCCACTCCGCCACTCGCTTCACGGAGGACGGAGCTGATAGCACATCGTGTCGATGTGAGGTCCGTGAAGTTGGCGTATACATTAAAAGATATTGGATAAACGAATAGTTATATTATATTTGCTCATTTTTTGCTAAAAATTGCTAATAGTTTTACATTTTTTGCTCTGCCCGTTTTAAAGTTATTTCCCATTTAACCTATATACGCTAACTTCACGTGGCGTATACATGGGGAAAAATTTCAAATTTGTTAACACTATCTTTTTTGCTCATTTTTTGCTATTTATTGCCGTATTGATGAAATTTTTTGCTGTTGTCCTTCATTAGTTATAAACAAAAAACCTTTGTATACGAGTAGTAATATGGCGCCTATAGCCAGACGTCCTGTGAGTGCGAGAGAGACAGACATACAAAAAACAAATGCGTGCGACAAGGATGCTATCCCTCGTGTAAGACGAGGACATCTGCTTCTCACTCTAAAAAAGTCAGCGGCGCCCGTGACTTGGGGTATATGAATTAACGATATTGTACAGAGTAATTATAATTGTACGCTATAGTTATGGGGGGCCAGAGCCATGTTAAACTTGCATTTTGCGATCTTGAGGGGGGTGGTGGGGTGAAGAGAATACTTGTGAACTAATGAAGAGGTGTTAATAGTGAAACATAGAAATTACCTTTAACAATTCGCCGCCACTGGCGACTGCGATTGATAACGAGATGTTATTGTTTTTCTTTCCACTGGTGTGTATGATACTACGTCGTGAACGCGTATGTACTTAGAAGATATTAAGATGAAATATATTTTTATTGCTGCAGTATATATAATTACAAACTCAAGTGTATCTAATAAGGTATAAAGAAGAAGAAATAAACGTTTGTTGAATTAACATATGTGTACTTTATTGAACATTATAAAATATAAATTGAACATTAATACACTTATATCTTTATTATTTATAAAAAGTTTTCTTTTGGTATCCAAGAATTAAAGGCATGATCAAATCCTAGCCATTTAACAAAATACTCATTCTTTCGACGTTTTATAATTTTCTCAACAAGATAGCTGTCGGGAAATTTTGTTTTCTGCAGTTCTTCTTGATAGAATCTACCTTTAATACGGTTACCTTGCCAATCTTGTAATATATAAGTTACTGGTATTGTGTACTTAACACTGGCGACTTTAAAAACTTCTGTTGTCCAATTTGGCGTGTATCCTTTCTCAAATACATGTTTATATTTACTGATACGTACTTGATCATTCACTTTGAACAGTGCTGGCTTCAGTCGCTTTAAAATATCTGTATTTTTACTGTACGCTGCTATATGTGTTGATGCCGTAACATTAACAGGTTTCATTTGTATAGTTCTATGTTTAGAATTATTATATTGTTTAACAAGACGTTTTAAAATATTTATCCATTTATATGATCCTTGATAGCTGAACTCACGCCACATTTTTCCCTTTAAGGTTCCTCTTCTGCAAACGTGCACCATCTGTGGTTTTGCAAGTGTAAAGGGGGAATGCGCTGGAAAGAGCCCAGAAGGCTGGACGCAAACGTTCCCCCACTCTTAAAGCTAGGCGTTAGAGCACGCTAGAGGCGGAGTGTCAGTACTCAACGTTCACGGGAAGTGGAATGTTATTTCTACTGTTCGTTCTACGATGTGAATATACACATACATGCCTATACATTCTTAAATAACGCAAAATATAACCATAATTAATAATAATTTGAATAATTTTTTTAGAAACAATTTACAAACGCATAAATGTCATTTTTTTACATTTTTACTAAACTTATCTCCCCAAGCGCTTTAAGTTGATACAAAACTCGATATAATTTGAATAATTTATAATAAAAAACAATTGACGATCGTTTAATGTTATTTTTGTTTTTCTACTAGAATTCTTTTCCCGAGAGCTTTAACTTTGATATCACACACGATAGTATTTTGATAAAAATAAAAAAGTTATGTTTATAAAGTTGGTACCACTGGTTGAATAAAGTTCATTAACGAACTTGAAGTCAGATTTTGGCTCAAGATCTTATATAAAATATGACGCTAGGCTATGCAATTTACTTTGGTCTTATTCCTGATCTATCTCAACTCCAGGGATTGTCATAAATCGATTCAAGGAATGTTATGTAACAATAGAAACTTTATAAATCATTTCGATATTAAGTATATTTTAAAACCTTGGACACACAAATTTCATACACTATTTTTGGCAACATGTTAAGTTACTATTTCTTTATTAAAAATAATATAAATATATTCTGACGAGATTTGTGTTTTAATTAAAATAATCCGAATACATTGAGTCCCTTTTTCTTTGACAAAAACAAAAATATCGAAACATTTCCAATCTCTGTATGTCAAACTAACTGTCAATTTGATATTTAATAAATATTTTAAGAAAGTATGACCAATACAAATGAATGTGAAAGCGATGTACCTACAGTTACTTGAAACATAATAATAATAATACTACACTTCTTCTAAGCTGGGCAAATAATTTTTTTTCTACATTTCTTGCAGATTGTTAAAAATAATCACATGATTTTTTTAGTTGTAGTAGTAGTGTAGTTACTTACTAAATTCATAACGCGCCCATTCGATTGCTCAAAATTCGTAGTTTACCAATAAATCTTTTGTCGATTGGAATATTTTTTTCAAAAAAATTACACATTATCTATTATAGTATCTCAACAGCGGTACATCGCTATTTTGTCAAGAAACGTCCCTCATTTTAAATTAAAAAATAATCAAATTTTGGATTTTCATTGTTTCGCAAATGTTCAAAATTTTAAAATGTTCCGCTGTTAAGCACAATATTATAGAGAATTTTTGTCAATAAATTTTTTCTCTAAAATTTACCTAAATCAAGTTATTAGTAAACTACGAACGCCTGTCTGTGTGAAGGTGAAGTGTGAAATATAATTTTACAATCAATGATTTAAATCAAAATGTAAAAATTGAATATAATTATTTTTTTTGTTTCCATTACCTATTATGGTTCTATCACTGTTAAATTGTTCATATAAAAAATATAAAGTTTTATTGTACATTATAAAATATTTGACAAGAACTTACTGTTGAAAGAATTTTTAACACTCTTAATAATAATATCATTATTTGTAACCTGATGATGGAATTACGTCTCAAATAACTGAAAATATTTGCGTACAATTAATAACTAAACCCAATAAGAAAAGTACCTAACTATGTTTTCGATACAGAAAATCTATAAGTATTCCGTTTTTTATAGCATTAAATTAGGTATTAAATAAACAATGCGAATAGAATTTTGGAATTTGAGTAATAATTATAATATTTTTGAAAATTTGAATGCTTTTTACCTTCCGCCATACCTGTAAAGGAAAGGTATTGGAATCATGCTAAAAATCGGGTAGTCAGTTTATAGTGGATGAGTATACGAATTATTTTTATATTTTAAATGGGTACCGGATTATACATGGAAGTCTAGATATGGCGGAAGGTTGTGTGGTGGCCACATCAGATTTTTATTGATATAGTTGAAAAATACGAAGAAATGTAATAAGCATTTTGATATGCGACAATGCGACTCGAAAAATAATTTGAGTAAAATAAAAAAATTTGTACATTATACTTAAATATTGTATTCTTATTATTATATAATGTGTACAAGTAGGTAGGTAACAATAAAAATACTGTTGTTAATAATTAAAGCTACTTCCTTCATATTAATAATAATAATATATTTTATTCAGAAGACATGATAATATACACATGTATATGAAACGTCATAATAAATACATTAAAAAATACATAGATGCAAATTTGTACATGATTAATTTTTATTGTAAAAATACTCATCCAAGTTATAGAAATTATTTGACACTAAAAATTGTTTTAAATGTGTATTGAAAGTTTTTGTTTTATCACAGCTAGTTATATGATCTGGTAAATAGGCGTTAGTAGTTTATTAAAAACTTGATTTAGGTAAATTTTAGAGATAAAATTTATTGACAAATTTATTGAAAAAATTATTTTAAATTAATTAATAGGTATTTCAGAAAAAAATGAACCCGTAAAAACAAAGTTTTCTACTATAAATCCTTTATTTATGAAACTCGATCGATATTTATTTATATTTTTGTTTTCATTGTAACTCTTTCTTAGATAGTGTGTTTCAAGAAAGAGTTAAAAAGAGTAGGGTATGGCGGGAGGTCTTGTGCTGGCCAAATCAGATTTTTTCTTGTGCCAAAGTAAATGTTTGGTCACAACGAATCTATGTACCAAATTTTAGATTGATTGGATATGGGGAAATGAGTATGCCGGGAAGTCTTGTGCTGACCACATCAGATTTTTTCTTGTGCCAAAGTAAATGTTTGGTCACTAAGAATCTATGTACCAAATTTCAGATTGATTGGATATGGGAAAATGGGTATGGCTGGAGGTCTTGTGCTGGCCACATCAGATTTTTTCTTGTGCCAAAGTAAATGTTTGGTCACAACGAGTCTATGTACCAAATTTCAGATTGATTGGATATGGGAAAATGGGTATGGCTGGAGGTCTTGTGCTGACCACATCAGATTTTTTCTTGTGTCAAAGTAAATGTTTGGTCACAACGAGTCTATGTACCAAATTTCAGATTGATTGGATATGGGGAAATGGGTATGGCGGGAGGTCTTGTGCTGGCCACATCAGATTTTTTCTTGTGCCAAAGTAAATGTTTGGTCACAACGAGTCTATGCACCAAACTTCAGATTGATTGGATATGGGGAAACGTGTTTGGGGCATGGCGGGAGGTCTTGTGCTGGCCACATCAGATTTTTCTTGTGCCAAAGTGCATTGTTAGGTCACAAAAGTCTATTTTCAAAATTTCAGCTCGATAGGATCCCGGGAAGTGGATCATTTTTTACTTTTGTTTTTTTGCCGTATGTATGACGGTGAAGTTAATATAAAAGATTTAAAAATTTGTTCATTTCGAAAATTTTAAAATGAATATGATCATATTAACAAAAAATGTTCTTATTAGATATTTTCTAAAGTAATCCTACGAGTTAAAGTTCAAATTTTTAAAAAATTCGCAGTTAAACATGCTGATGAATATCTGAACGTTGAAAGTAGAATCTGAGTATTCCAGCTAGCTAGCGAACCAGACAAGGCGTGGAGCGGGGAGGAGTGTTTAGATTTCCATGTTTACCGCGTGTCGGCGCCACTTCCCTATGCGGTAATTCGACGTTCGTAGAGGTTCACGAGAAGTCGGTTTTTTAGTCTAATACTAAAAATTGTGTAATTTTTTCTTAAACATTTGGAAGATAAAAGTCTTAATTTTGGCGCTACATAACGATAGTTTTCAAAATTTATATTTATTCATATTTTACAATGCGGTAAAAATGACAATTTTTTCGAGTTTTGTTATAGTCATATTGTTGTTATAAATAAATAATATTACAAAATTACGCTGTAGCGCCAATCTTTAAACCTTTGTCAACAAGATGAATGCTTTTTCAAATCAATAAGTTCATAAATATGGTTATAAAAAGTAAACTCGCAAAGCTGTGCAAAGCACTGTATTTCATAACTCGAAAGGACCCTTAAAGTTCGATTCCATCGTTCCACAATGCTGGCTTTCAGATGTGAAAATGTTGAATAGTGATTAATGCCGTGTTGTTGCATTAATGTTTTAAAATGGTGATTATAAAACTCCTTGCCGTCGTCTGTTTGTAAATTTCGTGGTATTCGACCTTTGCTAAAAATTGTATTCATTGCTGCAGTAACATCTAATCCAGATTTCGTTGCGACGGGTACTGCCCACGCATACTTAGAATATGCATCTATAACTGTTAGCAAAAAATTGACTTTGTTATTGACACTAGCGTACGCTGTCATGTCCACCAAATCCGCTTGCCATAAATTGTCAAAACCTTGTAATATAACTTGACGTCGTGGAAAATTGCGACGAGCGGGTCTATGCAGTTCGTTTGTCAGTAACTTTTTAACATTAGTAGCCATTATGATGTGCCTTGTGTATTAATAAAATAAGACATTTGTTCTTTTAGAGCCGAAACATCTTTTGCTACTGTGCGAAATCCTTGTAACTCTCTATTTACGTGCTGAAGTTTATCGTTAATATATTCAGTAATTAGTTTATTTAATTCTATATTCTTCATATCTTGAGTTTCTTCTACTACAGTAATTTTATTTATCACTTCTCGTGTTTCATGTTCTAATCTCTGAATAACGATAGCCACACTATCACGCACTGTTCTCAAATCTTCTCGTAACTGCTGACTTAACGTTCTGATTAAATCATCAACATACTCTTTAATAGTAACATCTTTATCTGAGCGTGGAAGGGCAACATTAATTAAACGTTTGTTTTTGAAATCAAAATCACCCTCATAGCTCAATGAAAATGGAAGTTTATGTTTGTGAGAAATATCTCTAACACTACTATCGGTGACAGATGTATGCGAATTTAAATAACGTCCAAACTTATCAATAGACATGATATGAATGAGTTTATTTAATTATGTTCTCTTCTCTTAACTCCTCTTCTATGGCTGCTATTTCGTTGTTCAGGCCAGTGTGACCAATTGCTCGTGATGAATGGAGTAAATATAAACGATCAACTAACTCATTAATATTATTCCAATATTTATATTCAAGAGAATTGTCAGAAGCAGATAGCAAATTACTTCCGCCACTACCAGTTACCACTGATTGTGTTGGTATATTTTCAATTTTTTTCTTATACTTATGTTTCTTGACATTTTTACCAAAAGGTAAATAATTTGTTCTGCGTGCATGTGTGTTCGTAACTATATTGTTATCATTAGTCAAGTTATCTTGGCCGCTAGCTGATTGCACTAAGACGTCAAAGTGTGGAGGAATCTTTTTAATTTCTTCGTCTTTAACTTTGTTCACAGCAGGCTCTATTTTAGCAATGGCACTGGTTAATGGCTCCACAATTGGGTTATATCGTTGTGTTAAAGCATTATTTTTACTGGTTTCATTTCGTTTTATATCTTTGTATTTACGTCGAATGTTCTCAGCTGTTTTCTCTATGTCCAGTAGCAGTTTCTCATTGTTAATTGATTTGAATTTCTTATTTAAAACTTTATGTTTTACACTCTTCTTATTTTTCATCTTTCTCGCTTCTCTCTCTCTCTCTCTATACTCGTGTTACAGCACAAGTGATACTAAGATAACATACTAATGATTCACACTTATGTATGAGTCGAAACCTTTGCGGTATCGTCCTTCATTTAAGTTCTCATCTTTGTTTATTACTACAAAATCGTAATTATTATCTCGCCAACAAAGTGAACATAATTCCTTAAATTTTTGAAATGTCATATCAGTATTGACATGATCATTATATATGTGATGTAGATTCATGTCATCTTGTTTGAAGAGTATTAGAAAATTTGTGTTGTCTCGAATTAAATGTTTCGGTATATGTGCGTATGTTTGACATAAATAAAATAAATCAACTAGACTATGTCGTCCAAGACTAAAATATTCACGCATAACATTTTATTTGTCACAAACAACATCGTCAAATATAAAGACCGAGTTTGGTTTTGCTGTTTGAGGGCTCACTATATTTTCACTACCACTGAAACAATTATAACCAATGTTCGGAATATGTTTTAATATTCTGTCTAATAGAATGTATTTTGATTGATAAGGTGTTTTTGAATACAGATATATGTTTTCAAATTTCAATCCATTTGGATCAGTGATAAGACTTAACATTACATTGGTTTTTCCACAATTCGACGGTCCGCATATAATACATCTTAATGTATTTGGAAATAAGTAACTGTGTCTGAATGAATGTGGCTTATCAGTATTAGATTCATAAGGATCTATATTTTGAACTTTCAGTGATATAGGTTGTTTAATTAACTTCATTGCGACACACACTGACAAATTTATTCCAGTGTCAACATTTATATATAGGTATATAATCAATTCGATTTTAATTTTAATTTTAGTTCGTTACTGACTATTGAAATGTCAAGATCTCGATATACTGGCAGTGGTTTGGTGAATTCAATAATCAATCGTCTTCCCGTTGAATTCCACATACCCGGTTATCAATATTGTGGACCTGGTACCTGGTGGTAAACGTTTAAAACGTGGCGATCCAGGCATAAACAAATTGGATGAATATTGCAAAGAACACGACATAGCATACTCTGAAAATAAAGATAATTTAACTCACCGACACGAAGCTGATAGCGTATTAGAAAAGAAAGCATTAGTACGTGTACTTGCGCCTGATTCTTCGACTGGAGAGAAATTATCAGCATTTGCTGTGGCTAACACAATGAAAATAAAACGTAAATTAGGTATGGGTCTCAAAGTGAAAAATCGAAAAAATAGAATGAAACCAACTTTCAAAAATGTAATTAAAATTGCAAAATCCGCAATAAAATCAAAAAGGAAGATAAATAAAAATATTGATGACGTAACTGCCCGAAGTATTATTAAAACTGCACTTAGAGCTGCCAAACGTGAAGTTAAAAAATACAAATCACCGATACCAACAACATCAGCAACTGAACTCAAAGAACGTGTAATACCGCTACCTAAAGTTGGCGGCATTTTGCCTTTGATACCTATCTTCGCGGGATTGTCAGCACTTGGGGCTTTGACAGGTGGTGCAGCTAGCGTTGCTAACGCAGTACTTAAAGCAAAAGATGCTAAAAAACAGTTAGATGAAAATAAACATCACAATCGTACTATGGAAGCTATTGCTATAGGAAAAGGCCTTGAAGTAACACCCACAAATAAAGGTTATGGCTTGTATCTTTCACCGTATCCAAAAAACCGTTAAATTTACCGAGAGTTCCACTGAGTAACGTGGATTTAATTAACTATGCTCAATATTATAATATTCCATATTTTCGTAATGTTTACATGCGCAATACATTACCGCGGCGACCAAAATACAATGAATCTGCCATTGTAAATTTAGATAGCGATATAGGTAGAGGAACTCACTGGGTCGCTTATAAGAAACGTGGTAAAAATGTAATCTACTTTGACAGCATAGGTAATTTACAACCACCTGCAGAGATAAAGAAGTACCTCGGTAAATACAATATTCATTACAATTATAATAGTGAACAGTCACCTAATAGTATAATATGTGGACATCTTTGTTTGAAATTTCTTTTGGATAAAAATAGCGTTATATAGAGACATATTATTAGTATTCTAACTATAACCGTTGAGTGAGAAACGCGATGTCGATAACAGTAACTTTAAACGGACACAGTTCATTGCTAAGTACAAATTTTTTCCCATCAATTGAATTGAAGAAAAGCAATGATTATGTATTGGGCTTAATTTTATTTCAAACGTATAATTCTATACCTAACGTTGATAAGACTAATAATTGTCTGTATTATGGTGACTCAGTCTTATCGCTTCCAGAAGGATCGTACGAGATTAAAGATATAAACAAATATATTAAAAATAATATTCCCAATAATATTAGCTTTGAGTTGAAAGCAAACAATAACACATTGCAGAGCGAGATAAAATGCAGTGAACCGATACATTTTCATAAACCTAATAATTTGGGATATTTGCTGGGTTTTACATCGCAAACTCTTGAGCCGAACAAAACTCATAGTTCTGCTCAATCAGTGCAAATTATTAAAGTTCATACAATTCGCATAGAATGTAATATAACTACTGGATCATATACGAATGGAAGTTTATCACACACAATTCACGAATTTACGCCCATGGTTCCGCCAGGATACAAAATTGTGGAAGTACCAAATAATATTATTTATCTTCCACTTCGAGTAAATACTATTGACAATATAACTATTAAAATAGTGGATCAAGAAGGAAATTTGGTCAATTTCCGTGAAGAACTCGTGACAGTTAGACTACACGTTAAACAAATATAACATGCTGTTCATGAAAAAGAGAAAAATAATTATAAGAGGATACGGCCACTTATTACAAAAACATCCGTATAAATATAATAATTCATGTGACAATAGGATCAGAAGTGCTTCATCCACGTCAACAATAACAACACGTAGTGAAAATATTTTAAAGTCGCTAGGCTACAAGTTAGAAAATCACGATGAATAGTAGTACATTTGTGACGGATGACATTCTGTCTGTTGGCGAAGAGATTGCATTCGATGAGTCAATTACACGCATAGCATTTCACTCCCATCAGCCCTATGTTACTTCAACTTATAATAACAACGATGAAATACGTGTACCAATACAACAACAAGACATATACACATTACCATCGCAAAGTTTCATTTACATAGAGGGTAAAGTGGAATCGGTCGTAGCAGCAGGTCAACCACAAATTCCACAACAGAGTATAAAACTCATAAACAATGGAATATCGTATTTATTTGACGAAATACGTTATGAACTAAATGGCATTGAAATTGACAAAACAAAATGTTTAGGCATAACATCAACTGTAAAAGGGTATGCATCATTTACGGAAAACGAAGTGAAAGCACTAGAAAATGCGGGCTGGAGAATGGAAAATGCAAACAATTCAATTTATTTAAACACTAATTTCAATGTATGTGTACCGTTACGAATTCTACTTGGATTTGCAGAAGACTACAATAAAATTATCGTAAATGCCCGTCAAGAACTAATATTGGTACGATCAAAAACAGACAATGATGCTCTAATTACTACATCGGACGCAGAGTATAATGTAAATGTTAAACTTACAAAAATAAAGTGGTGCGTACCATATGTGTACGTTGCAAATCCAGAACGTTTAGCATTGCTGAAATTACTTAACCAAAATAAACCATTATACATGAACTTTCGAAGTTGGTCAACATATGAATATCCCTTATTACCAGCAACTAATAAACACACCTGGACAGTGAAAACAAGTGCTCAATTGGAAAAACCTCGATTTGTTTTACTTGTTCTACAAACGGATAGAAAAAATTCCATTAAAAAGGATACATCAATTTTTGATCACTGTAACATAACGAATGTTAAGTTGTTTTTAAATTCTGAATATTATCCTTATGACAATTGGAATTTAGACATGGATAAGAATAAATATGCATTAATGTATGACATGTATGCACGTTTCCAAGCATCATATTATGGGCGGATCAGCGGAAATGGAGAGCCATTATTAGGTGTTAATAACTTTAAATCGATTGCTCCCATTTTTGTCATTGACTGTTCGCGACAGAATGAATCCATAAAATCTGCACCAGTCGACATTCAACTTGAAATCGAATCGAGCGAACCATTTCCCGATAAAACTAGTGCGTACTGCATAATATTACAGGATAGAGTGGTTGAATATAATACAATGACGAATGTTGTTAAAACAATGTAATTTACTATTGATAACGTCAGTTTACTTTGAGCCAACGTAGTAAGCGCAAGAATGAATGAGTTCATCGTTGATATTCAAGGTTTCAATTTGGATAAGAATCGTTTTGTCGCGAAAGAAATCGCTGTACTAAGTCGGACTGGATCATCAATTCAACACATGCTAATTCGACCTCCGTTCACATGGGAAGAGATGACAAGTATTACATTACGGAAGAGAATAATATGGTTACAAAATAATTATCATGGCCTATACTGGTCTGACGGTCATATACATTATTATGAAGCTCAAAATATTATTAAAAAAATATTCCCTTCTAACTGTACAATATACGTAAAAGGATGTGCTAAGAGACGTTACTTGGAGAAGATTCTCGTAAATAATTCAATGTGCATAATTGTTGACCTATCAGAAGACGAAGATGAATACGACGAACATCCGCCGCTATTAAGAGTTAACAATAAGTATACATTAAAATACTCTTGTTTTCATCATCGACCGCTTATCAAGAAACTATGGAATTCAAGAGATGTAACGACAACGACGACATCAGCAACGCCATCGTGTGCATTGAGAAATGCATTTACATTGCAAAATTGGTTATGTAGAGAACAATAACAATATTATTATTATATTTTTTTTTCTATTATTAATCTATTTTTATGTTATTCACAATAATTATTATAAATAAAAAAATATAATTTAAATGATTAATTTTGTGTATTATTTAGTGATGCCATCTATTTTTTGTTTTGCAGATAGGTAAGATAAAAAATAAAAATACATTATTCTTATACATACATATTTTATTTTAAATTATTATTTGCTTCTAACAAGTACTTAAATTCACTATAATTACTAGGTACATAATACATATTTGTTTTTAAATCATCCATAATAAAATTAGAATAAAATGTTAACATTTCTTTGTATATTACAACTAAAATATTATTATTATTAGTACTAGATATTAGATTTTTTATATTGTCAAGCGAATTTCCAGGTGTAAAATAAGCTTGTGTGTTAATATCATTATAAAATTTTGAAAAATTAATAGATTTTAAATAGTTTGCTACACCAAATACATTATCTTGTATCTTACATATGTTATTTAACGATGTTTGATTCAACGAAATTTGCTGTTGCATCCATTGTACATGAATTTTACATTCTTTCTTTACAGCATGAAATTCAATTTGATATTTGTCGTTGTCTTCACTACTAGTTGCAACAGTTTGAATATATTGTACAAAAGTGCACCAGTCAGACACATTAAATATAATATTATTTTTTGTTTTGGAATTTACTACTTTAACAACAACTTCTAAATTTATTGGATAAATTCCGACTGTTAATATGTGTTTATATTTTCCATCAAGTTGAAACACAAACGAGATTCGTTGTTATCCACCGGATTGATTACTGACGATTGTTGAGTCATTCTGAAAGAAACAAAAATAATAAATCATATTATTATTATTTACATTTTATTTTAAACATTAGGTACCTTTTTGTTCTCGGTTTTTTCAATTTTTGCTTGCGATTTTAAGAAGTGCAGATAATCTTTAATGTCCTTGTCTAAATACTGACTAATATTGGAGTCTTCAAGTTCAAGCCACAAATTAAGACTTTTGAATTTAGTGATCAATTGCACAATATTTATCTCACTATTGAGGTAACTTGCACAAATATTTCCACCTTCAGTATAAAGTTCTGACATTTCTCTGTAGAGTCTATCAGGAGGTATTTCTTGATCGAAACGCGCATTCTTGTACACTATTTCGTTATAATGTTCCTTCGCGAAATGACGAAAATATTGTTCTAGACTTTGTATAGCTGATTCAAGATTTACAACACCAATAGTACTGACGGATTGATTATTGACGTTTGTTGAGTCAGCCTGTATACAAAATAAAATAAAAATTAAATTTACCTATTATAAAATTCCTACTTCATTTTTATATTACCTCTTTGTTCTCGTTTTTCTCAGTTTCGACTTGTGATTTTAAGAAGTCTAGAAAATCTGTAACTTCTTTGTCTAAATACTTCCTGACTTCGTCATCATCGTCAAGTTCATGTAACAACTGAATTCTTTTGAATTTGATAAGAAATTCCACAATGTTAATTTCACTATTGAGGTAACTGGCACAAATATTTTCTCCTTCAGTATAGCGATCTGCTTGTTCTTTGTAGAATTTATCAAGTTCCTCTTCATACTCTTTGTCGAAACGCGTTTTCTTGTACACTATTTCGTGATCATAATCCTTCGCCAAAAAATAACAACGTTGTTCTACGCTTTGTATAGCAGATTCTAGATCTACTACACTAACAGGAGTAACGTATGCAGCCCACATACTTTCACACATTACACTGAAATATATTATAATATATTCTATATAGTTCTAAAAAAAGTAACGACAACCAATTGAATTCATTCTTATTTTAGCCAATTAAAAATCGTCTTATTATATCCAATCATATTTCACATTAAGTTTAATTCTGAGAAATTATAATTGATAAATAAGGGCAACGTAGTGAGAAAAAACGAGAATGATTCAAAGATTCCAATAATCATTTTCTGTTTATTTATTTTTTTGTCTAACCAATTTTCCGATATCCAATCAATAACAAACGGCAAAAACAATAATATACAATTATTGATAAGTAAGTGCAACGTAGGGAGAAAAAACGAGAATGATTCAGAGATTCTAAGAATCATTTATGTTTATTTATTTTTGTCTCAGCAATTTTCCGATCTCTAAACAAAAACAACTGCAAAATACAATAATATACAATTGATAAAGAAGGGCAGCGTAGGGGAAAAAATCCAGAATGATTCAAAGATTCTAATAATCATTTCTGTTTATTTATTTTTGTCGCCGCAATTTTCCGATATCTAGACAATAACAAAACCGCAATATGCAATTGGTAAACAACGAAGTTTGAAAAAATGAGAAGATTTAAACGTAGTTAGACAAAATGAGAGGGGGTTAAAAGGTATGACCAATATATATGACCAATATTATATCTTTTGGCTCATATCTGCATGAACTACCTATTAGCGTTGTTAACTTGTATAACTCGTCGTCGTTTGTTGTCATCACCTCAAGTGTTGATAGATTTTTTTTCTTCAATATACAACAAGGTAAGTTCTTAAATTATTCCTTTTACAACTATTTCAATTATTCACAACATTTTTTTTTAAATTTCCTAGCAGCAAAAATGCAAAAATTAAATGAAATTGGTCAAATGACCACCTTCAATAAACCAGTCAAACGTATTCCAGAGTTACTTGTGAATCAATCGTATAAAATCAAAAACTTGAAGCAAGTTACAACTCGATCATTTGGTGTTAAAGTCATATGCGACTTGGGAGCATTCACCGTGTTCTTACCAGAGAGATTTTCGAATTTGTCGAAAAGTGAAATTAGCGAAATGAATGAAACGCAAAATATGGCAATGGTATATTTGGGTCCGAAAGAAATGGGTTCAGGTCGTAAAGCAGCGTCAATAATTGAATTCAAAATATTAACTCCGGGGACCGATGAATTTACTTCAGCTGAAACCGCTGCTGAGACATTGATTAAAAATGACCCAAAACCAGGTCCGTCTTCAGCAACATCATCAAATAATGTGAGTTATTTATTTCATAAAAATTATATTGTTATTTTTTTCTTAATTAGATTTTACTTTCAGCAGTAAAACCACAAACTACAGTTCAACATCAAACACAAACACAGTCAACGTCATTTCCATCCACATCGCAGCAGCAGCAGGAAACTTCAACACAACATATCAACGATAGTAAAAATTTATTTAAAGTTATAAATGTTCGGCAAAGAAGTATGAAAAAATTTAAATCTACATGGCGTGAAATTATTATTGCAATTGACAAATATTCAGCAGACAGAGAACCTTTAGAGTGGTTAAATTCTGTTTTTGATAAAATACTAAATTATTTGTCTAATGATATGCAAATTGCACCTTTTGATCGAATCGGTTTAGAAATTCATAGTGATTCGTCACCGGACAATCCAATTGGAATAAGTTATAAAAAATTTTCAGATTTATCAGCTAGTATTATTGTAAACGCTATTGAAAGTGTTATGCAAAGTAATAAAAATTTTCTCGTTAACGGAGAACTTATGTTATCTGTAGCACATACAGTCATGCCTGCCGGTAAAGGTAAAACAAATACAAAATATATTCCGTTTGAAGATTATTGCCGTCGCAAACATTCAATAGTACATATTCAAAATAATGACAATTTGTGTTTAGCTAGAGCGATTGTATTAAGTATGACACATTTAGAAAACAATAAAGATCTGTACAAAAAATTACGTTCATCTGACAAAGCATTAAAATGTCATGCTGTTAAATTATGTCGTAAATATAACGTAAATTTAGAAAACGGTGCAGGTATAGAAGAATTACAAGAATTTCAAAATAATCTTATTAATTATAAAATAACTTTGTTCGGTGACGATCGGCTAGGACGAGAAATTATTTATGAAGGACCAGATGGTGTTAATGACGTTGAAGTTAAATATATAGATATTTTATATTATGATAATCATTATAATCCAATTATTAATATAACTGGGGCTTTTAATGTGCCCCATTATTGTCGTAAATGTCATATAGGCTACAAGGTAAAGGGCTCACATCGTTGTCCATTTACATGTTCACGCTGTAATACCTATCACGAAAACAATATAATCAACGAACAACTTATAACGTGTTCTGAGTGTCACAGAAAATTCAATGGTCCAATATGTTTTGAAAATCATACGAACAACAAATCATATTCAAATAGCAGATCAATGTGTGAAGTTGTCAAATTTTGCATAAAATGTTCGAAAACTTATAGTTTGATTTTAAGGAAGACACCGCACAACTGTTATGAAAAATTCTGCTCAGTTTGCAAGGTATAATAGTACACATACATTATTTTAAAATTATTTCTCACATTTTTGTTTGTTTTGTTTAGGAATACGTTCAGTCCACACATCAGTGCTACATGAGAAAGATTACGTGTGACGAGGAATCAGCGCCTGCAGTTCTATACGTTTTTTTCGATTTGGAATGTTCACAAAATACGCCGTTCAAAAACAAAACCACTGTCATACAAGATAAGAAAATCTCTAATGAAACGTCTTTACTGGAACACATACCTGTACTTTGCGTTGCACAACAATCGTGTTCAAAATGTATGTATAGTAGCACTTTATTTTGTAATAACTGTGGAATTCGAGAACATGTATTTAGTGATAGTCCAATCAAAAAATTTTTCGATTATTTAACGTTACCTCGTAATAATTTAAAAGATATAATTGTAATAGCTCATAATCTAAGGTCCTATGATGGTCATTTTATTTTAAGATATATGGTTGATACATTAAAACTCAAACCAAATGTACTCATACGTGGAACTAAAATATTAAATATTCGTATAAAAAATATAAATTTTATTGACAGTTTAAATTTTCTACCAATGAAACTGAGTGAAATGCCAAATGCTCTAAATTTAGAAGGTGAACACTGTAAACAGAAAGGTTATTTTCCATATTATTTTATTCAGGAGGAAACCATGAAATATATTGGTCGTATACCGTCAAAAAAATATTACGCTATTGAGAGTATGAGTTCTACAGAATTTACAAAATTTCAAACTTGGTACAGACAAATGAGAGAGTCAAATTATGTGTTTGATATGCAAAAAGAATTGGTAGACTATTGTAAAAATGATGTCACTATATTGCGTGAAGCTTGTTTAAAATTTAGAAATCTCTTCCTGCAGAATAATAATGTAGATGTATTTAGACGGTCAATTACTATGCCAAGTGCATGTTTATATACTTATAGAAAAAATTATTTACCGGAAAATACAGTTGCTGTTGTTCCAACAACTGGATACAGATGTAGTCGGAGTAATAATTTCTCATATGATGCAACAGTTTGGTTATTGTGGGAGGAAAAGGTTCGCAATATTAAAATACAGCATGCTTTTCGTAAAAATGAACACGTTGTGTTTGGACTTAGAGTAGATGGTTATGCAGAAATTGATAATAGAAAAATAATTTTCGAATATAATGGGTGCTGGTTTCATGGCTGTCAATTGTGTTTTCCACAGCATCGTAACGATGAATTGTGCGATACAGGCGGTGATACCATAAATTTACGATTTGAATCAACTGTTAGAAAAATTGACATATTGAAAAGTGCTGGCTATGAAATAGTAGAAATGTGGGAATGTCAATTCAAGAAAAATTGTAAAACTAATGTTGATTTACAACATTTTTTAAGTTCAAATGATATTATTCAGATAAAACCATTAAATCCACGCGATAGTTTTTATGGTGGACGAGTTGAAACAATGACAACATATTACAAAGTTGATGACGCTAAAAATGAGAAAATTTTGTATTCCGACATTTGCAGTTTATATCCTTTTATTAACAAATATGGTCGCTATCCTATTGGTCATCCTACAATATATATATAGGCGATGAATGTCCGGAAATAAGTGATTTTGAAGGTTTAATTAAGTGTACGATACTTCCACCTATCGATTTGTATCATCCGGTAGTGCCGTTGAAACTAAATAAAAAATGTATGTTCATTTTATGCCGTACGTGTGGTGTGAATATGAGTCTCGACGAATGTACACATTGTGACCGTGATCGTGAAATTACATCTACATGGGTTGTTGATGAAGTACGTTTAGCTGTTAATATGGGTTACAAAATTGTTAAAACACATGAAGTTTGGAAATTTAATACTATTCAGTATGATGAGAAAACAAAAACCGGTGGACTGTTTGGTGATTATGTGAATAAATTTCTAAAAATTAAACAAGAAGCAAGTGATTGGCCTGCTGAATGTCGCGATATCGAAATGTTAAAAGATAAATATATTCAAGATTTCTTTGACAGAGAGGGTATACAATTAGATAAAGATAAAATTCAATATAATCCTGGTTTAAGATCTGTATCAAAATTACAATTAAATAGTTTATGGGGCCGTTTTGGTATGAGAGAAGATGTAATACATACCAAAATCATTTCTACGTATGAAGAACTTGTAACGTATTTTTGTAATCCAAATTATGAAGTTGTCTCATCGATACCTATCAACGATGATATCATGTACATTACATGGAAAGAAAACGAAAAAAGTCTGCAACCTTCTCCTACCACAAACATTTTTATTGCAACTTACACTACAGCACTAGCTCGCATTCACCTTTACAAGTATCTTAATAAACTGAATACTCGAGTTCTCTATTGTGACACAGATAGTATTATCTATACAGATAAACCCAATGAATGGATGCCTACGCATGGAATATATCTGGGTGATATGACTGATGAACTTGAAAAGTACGGTAAACATTCTTATATTGACACATTTGTCTCTGCTGGTCCAAAACATTATTCTTTTCGTGTGCGAGTTAATGGAGATAAAAATAATCTTAAAACAGAATATAAAGTGAAAGGTATAACAATAAATGTTAGTACTGAAAATATTGTCAATTTTGATACTTTAACTCGCATGGTTACAGAATACACGGATCCAATAGTTTTAAAATACCCAAATAAATTCATCCGTACGAAACAATGGCGAGTAATGAGCCAAGAACAAACCAAAACTTATCAACCAGTGTATCTTAAAAGAAAATACAGCGAAAATACTTCAAATCCTTTTGGATTTCATAAAAAACAAAAAATATAACTTTATTTGTATTAGTGTAATGTAGAGTACATAGTGTATGTACTATTTTAAAATAAGTTAGTCATAAGTTAGTATTGTAATTATCCTCTGTGTTTGTAAAATGTTGAAAAAATAAAAAATCTATAATGAATAATCAATAATTTTATTTATACATTCATTATTCCAAATTCACTTATTACATCTGGTTTAGAGCATTAAAGTTATTCATGTGTTATTAATTCTACAAACCTCATTAATTAGATACATCTTAATATCACGACGTAGTATCATACACACCAGTGGAAAGAAAAACAATAACATCTCGTTATCAATCGCAGTCGCCAGTGGCGGCGAATTGTTAAAGGTAATTTCTATGTTTCACTATTAACACCTCTTCATTAGTTCACAAGTATTCTCTTCACCCCACCACCCCCCTCAAGATCGCAAAATGCAAGTTTAACATGGCTCTGGCCCCCCATAACTATAGCGTACAATTATAATTACTCTGTACAATATCGTTAATTCATATACCCCAAGTCACGGGCGCCGCTGACTTTTTTAGAGTGAGAAGCAGATGTCCTCGTCTTACACGAGGGATAGCATCCTTGTCGCACGCATTTGTTTTTTGTATGTCTGTCTCTCTCGCACTCACAGGACGTCTGGCTATAGGCGCCATATTACTACTTATACGCTAACTTCTCGTTGCGTATACATAGCGTAAAATTAATTTTTTTTCTATACTATAATAATTTGCTCATTTTTTGCTATTTATTGCTGTATTGATGAAATTTTTTGCTGGTGTCCTTCGTTTGTTATTAACAAAAATCCATTGTATACGCTAACTTCACGTTGCGTATACATAGTGTAAAATTAAAACTTTTTTAACGCTATAATATTTTGCTCATTTTTTGCTATTTATTGCTATATTAATGACATTTTTTGCTGTTCTCATTTATTTGTTATAAATTAAATTAGCTGTTGTATATGCTTTTTCTCGGTTCTCATATGCATAAATTAAATACACAGATAGTATAAAATTAAAACTATCTTAATGCTATATTTTGCTCATTTGATTTGCTATTGCTATATTCATTATTTATTAGTTAAGTACTTATAATTATAATTTTAAATATAATTCTTTATTATTTTATAACATTTTGCTCATTTTTGCTATTCTCATTAATTTGTTATAAAATAAAATATCCATTGTACGCGTTTTCTCCGTACTGTAAGTAGCTATGCAAAATGCACGCAGCCATAGTGTAAAATTAATACATTACTAATATTAACGTTAAACATCACTCCTATTGGCGTGAGTTCAAGCATACATTGGAGCAGTTATATTTTACCTATTTTAAACCTGTAAATTATGTACGAAATTGGATTTTTGTGTTACTATTATATAAAAGATATAACTTTTGACAATATCTCTAAAATTATGAAACTATGAACAAATTAAGTATTTTTTACAATTTTTATTAACTACCTACTTAAAAACCAAAGCAACGATTTTCTTTATATTTTCATATCTTATATAGATGTATCTTGCCTGTTTGCACAAAAATATGAATTCATAAGACCACTATACTTTCAAGTTATAGGTAAAATACTTTAATTTTTGAAATCTAAATTACGATGAAAAATTATATTTTACCTATATTAACTTGAAAGTATAGTGGTCTTATGAATTCATATTTTTTATGCAAACAGACAAGATACGTCTACATGAGATATGAAAATATAAAGGAAATCGTTGCTTTGGTTTTTAAGTAATTAATAAAAGTTGTAAAAAAAATATTTAATTTGTTCATAGTTTCATAATTTTAGAGATATTGTTAAAAGTTATATCTTCTATATAAAGCTAATATTATCATTTTTACTTCCTCGACCTATGTAATAGAGGGAAGTATTGTAATCGTGATTATTTGACAGTTCGAGATTTTTGTGAATCTTCACGTTTTAGACCCTACTGAACCCAAAAAACATAATTTTAAAAAAAGTCGGTCTGTCGGTCTGTGTGTCTGTCGGTCTGTCTGGATGTTGCATAACTTAAAAACGCGTTGGAATTTTGGACTGAAATTTTATATTTAAGATCTTGAGCCAAAATCTGACTTCAAGTTCGTTAATGAGCTTTATTCAACCAGTAGTACCAACTTTATAAACATAACTTTTTTTTATTTTTATCAAAATACTATCGTGTGTATTATCAAATTAAATCTCTCGGGAAAAGAATTCTAGTAGAAAAACAAAAATAACATTAAACGATCGTCAATTGTTTTTTATTATAAATTATTCAAATTATATCGAGCTTTGTGTCAATTTAAAGAGCTTAGGGACATAAGTTTAGTAAAAATGTAAAAAATTACATTTATGCGATTGTCAATTGTTTCTAAAAAAATTATTCAAATTTTTTTATGCAACCAGTGGTAGGTACCAACTTTATAAACATAACTTATTTTATTTTTATTAAAATACTATCGTATGTGGTATCAAATTAAAGCTCTAGGGAAAATAATTCTAGTAGAAAGATAAAATAGTATTTTGTGCACCTAGGGAGGGAAGCGTGCTATTACTCCCGCGGGCGAAGCGGCGGTCCGAGCGAGGGCGCCGGCTTCGCTCAAGGGTGTAATAGCTATTACTCCCGCGGGCGAAGCGGCGACCCGAGCCGAAGGCGAGCCGCAGGCGAGTCCGAGCGAGGGCGCCGTCTTCGCCCAAGGGAGTAATTGCTATTACTCCCGCGGGCCAAGCGGCGGCCCGAGCGAGGGCGCCGGCTTCGCCCAAGGGAGGAATAGCCTTCCCTCCCGTGGGACACACAATATTTTACGTCACGAGGGCCTCGAAATTTTTTAAATACATTATTCAAATTATACTTAAATAGTTTGGGAAAAAATATACATTTATTTAAATTTTGCTGAATAAAGCATAAAATTAAAGGCGTTACGAAATAAGTTATTAAAACTTATATAGTCGGGGAAGTACTGTGGTGGAAACAGCAGATTTTTATAATAGTAATACTAAAATCCAATGTCGTACATAATTTACAGGTTTAAAATAGCTAAAGTATATCTGCTCCAATGTACGCTTGAACTCCCACCACTAGGAGTGATGTTTAACGTTAAGCTCCTTTTTACTTCCCCGATCTATGTAATAGAGGGAAGTATTGTAATCGTGATTTTTTGACAGTTCGAGATTTTGGTGAATCTTCACGTTTTAGACCCTGCTGAAGCCAAAAAACATAATTTTTAAAAAAGTCGGTTTGTTAGTCTGTCGGTCTGTCTGGATGTTGCATAACATAAAAACGCGCTGGAATTTTGGACTGAAATTTTATATTTAAGATCTTGAGCCAAAATCTGACTTCAAGTTCGTTAATGAGCTTTATTCAACCAGTGGTACCAATTTTTTTTTTTTTTAATCAAAATACTATCGTGTGTGGTATCAAATTAAAGGTCTTGGGAAAATAATTCTAGTAGAAAAACAAAAATAACATTTAAATGATCGTCAATTGTTTTTTACTTCCTTGTACGGAGTATAAAGGAAGTATTGTAATGGCGAAAAATTTCGGTTCTCAGATTTTGACAGAAATATCCGTTTTGACCTTTTCTGAATCCATTATGACTAGTTTCGTCGTAACGTCTGTACGTACGTATGTATGTCACATAACTCAAATACGGTTAGACGTTGAAAGTTGAAATTTTGTATTTAGGACTGTTATAGCATCTAGTTGTGCACCTCCTATTTTTGGTTTCAATCTACAAACCGGAAGTAGTACTTTTTTCAAATATTTCGATAAATATTTAATTTAAGACAATTTTTTATTTTAAATGAAAGATTATGTGATTATTACCTACAATCGGTATTTTATAAATATTTTTGTACCCATCTGGTATCATTTAAGAATAATTAAAATATATATTTATAATTTAGTATTTCGGTATCTTGTAGTCCATGATCGATTAACATTTGTTACTACGTTAAATTTTAAATGATTATGACATGACAGTGACAATAGTAAAATATGCTATTCTTCTGCAGTTTAAATAAAATGACTAAAATATATTCGTGAGTATAGTAGCAGTAGTAGTAGTACTTATATATTAATATATTTGTATAATAAGTTAAAAGAATAAAGTAGGTATGGCGGAAGGTCTTGTGGTGGCCACGTCAGATTTTTTATATTTTAGTTATTAAGAAAAGTGTGAACAGTTTAATAGGCGTACAAGGAAGTCATGTGGTGTCCACGTCAGATTTTTTAAATAAATTATCCAAATTTTTGTAAAAAAATCTGACGTGGACACCACATGACTTCCTTGTACGCCTTGTGTGTTCATACTTTTCTTAATAACTAAAATGTAGAATAATATAAAAAATTATTTTAACTTATTATACTAGTATACTCACAAATATATTTTAGTCATTTTATTTAAACTGCAGAAGAAGATATAAAGCATATTTTACTATTGTCACTGTCATGTCATAATCATTTAAATTTTACGTAGTAACAAATGTTAAACGATCATGGAGTACAAAATACCGAAATACTAAATTATAAGTATATACTTTAATTATTCTTAAATGATAGAAGGTACAGAAAATAATCACATAATCTTTCATTTAAAATAAAAAAAATTGTCTAAAATTAATTATTTATCAAAATATTTTTAAAAAGTACTACTTCCGGTTAATAGATTGAAACCAAAAATAGGAGGTGCACAACTAGATGCTATAACAGTCCTAAATACAAAATTTCAGCTTTCTACGTCTAACCGTATTTGAGTTATGCGACACACATACGTCCGTACATACATACGTACATACATACGTACATACGTACAGACGTCACGACGAAACTAGTCATAATGGATTCAGAAAAGGTCAAAACGGATATTTCCATCAAAATCTGAAAACCGAAATTTTTCAGGATTACAATACTTCCTTATTACTCCGTACAAGGAAGTAAAAAGGAGGCCATTTGGGGATTGTTTATGATCACCATAGCAATGGGGTACTTGCATGGTACTAAAAATTAGATTTTTAACACTATGCACATAATGTTAGGTCTAAAACATTGGTAAAAATACAAATTTTATTTAAAAAAAAATATATGTTTTTTAGTAAATTGAGATTAAATTTTCTGTGACGTCATTTGTGTGAACACAAGGTAGGGGAAGCATAGTTAAGAATGTAACCTGTAGATAGCGTGCGAGTCAGTCAACAAATGTTTGAATTGACATTTGCTTGTCAAAAATACACATAAAATTTAGTAACAATACATTATTTTATAAATGTAGACTATTTAGTTTATGAAAACACAAATACTTACTTATATTTTACAGCATCAAAACATGTACAAAGTACAAATGTCAAACACATCTAATCTGTCAGCTTGACAAACTCGTTCCTGCTCCAGCCGTAGTTAGGGGCGTTCACAAGTACAGCCGTTGCTATGGCTTAATGGCCACTCATTGGTTGGGTTAGTTTTTACGTCACATATTGAATATTTAAGTTTAAATAATTTTTTTTGGGCTTGTAAATAAAAATTTTGTCAAAATAAAAAATACGAGTCCCAAGTTTTGATCTCTTCTTCAAATATATTTAATTAAAAAAATACATGCAAGTACCCCATTGTACCGAAAAGTAATCTATTCTTCCTAATACAAAAAAACATTGTAGTTGTCATGGTTATACATTTTAATTTTAATTGTTGCGTAATATGAGTATATGTCAATTTAAATGAAATTATAAAATAACATCTATTTAAGCGACTAGCGAAAAAATATTATGTTTCATTCATACAAAAAATGCTATTTTGGGACTCGTAAGATCGCCGAACTCCGCTGCGCGTCGCTCGGCAACCGTCTTACTCGTCCCAAAACCATGCATTTTTTGTATTAATGAAACAAATAACTATTTTTGGCTTCAGTAGGGTCTAAATCGTGAAGATTCCCCAAAATCTCGAACTGTCAAAAAATCACGATTACAATACTTCCTTCTATTACATAGATCGGGGAAGTATAAATGAGCTTAATAGTATTAGTAATGTATTAATTTTACACTATGGCTGCGTGCATTTTGCATAGCTACTTAGTACGGAGAAAACGCGTACAATGGATATTTTATTTTATAATAAATTAATGAGAATAGCTAAAATGAGCAAAATGTTATAAAATAATAAATAATTATATTTAAAATTATAATTATAGGTACTTAACTAATAAATAATGAGAATACATATCTTTAATTTATAACAAATAAATGAGAACATCCAAACTTTTCATGAATATAGCAATAGCAAATCAAATGAGCAAAATATAGCATTAAGATAGTTTTAATTTTATACTATCTATGTATTTAATTTATGCATATGAGAACCGAGAAAAAGCATATACAACAGCTAATTTAATTTATAACAAATAAATGAGAACAGCAAAAAATGTCATTAATATAGCAATAAATAGCAAAAAATGAGCAAAATATTATAGCGTTAAAAAAGTTTTAATTTTACACTATGTATACGCAACGTGAAGTTAGCGTATACAATGGATTTTTGTTTATAACAAACGAAGGACACCAGCAAAAAATTTCATCAATACAGCAATAAATAGCAAAAAATGAGCAAATTATTATAGTATAGAAAAAAAAAATTTACGCTATGTATACGCAACGTGAAGTTAGCGTATACAAAGGTTTTTTGTTTATAACTAATGAAGGACAACAGCAAAAAATGTCATCAATACGGCAATAAATAGAAAAAAATGAGCAAAAAAAGATAGTGTTAACAAATTTGAAATTTTACCCCATGTATACGCCACGTGAAGTTAGCGTATATAGGTTAAATGGGAAATATCTTTAAAACGGGCAGAGCAAAAAATGTAAAACTATTAGCAATTTTTAGCAAAAAATGAGCAAATTTAATATAACTATTCATTTATCCAATATCTTTTAATGTATACGCCAACTTCACTGACCTGTCGATGTGAGGACATTTCAGCTCCAAGAGTCCGAGTTACATCTTCCACACAAACAATATACTCGCCGCTTCCTTCTTCCGTTCTCGAGGTTTCGTTCACTCGATCGTCGTTGCCGTTCCCTTTTTCCTCCCTGCTTCCATTTCGTCGTTCCGGGTTCACTGTATCTAACAAGGAGGCTTGTTTTCATATATGTGCTAGCTAGTTGAACTTTTGCTGAGCACAGCAACTTTGTATAATGTGGGTTATGGAGTATGGTTACGTTGAGCGCATTTTAAGGAGTAATGCATTTAACATTAGATTTTCCTTCTGTTATATTTTTAGAAAATTAATATAAGATTATAGTTTCGTTCCAAGAAAGGGTTACTACTTAAGGCTGAACTTCAAATTATTCTGCATTAGCCATTAGAGACCTGTACTATATTTTGTACTTGCGCAACAAGAGCGATACATATTTGTTAATGTAACAAATATATGGGAAGTACTCGTATGTCTTATATTGAACAAGACAGGTTGATTTTCATCGAAATATGCGTTTCATATTTATTCGTTGTTACAAGAAATTTTTTATCCTGCTAAATGTCATTGTGTGCCTGAAAATGTCATTTTGAGAAACATTTCCTAATTTTGAATGTCTGTCTCTCGGTACCTATAGGGTCCAAAAATACGTTTGACCAGTGGAATTTAAAGGAAATTTAATGTTCTTTCCAAAAAGTTCGTAGGGACCACAGTTTTTGAGTTATAGGCGAAAAACCGAAAAAAGGTAATAAAAATCGTGATTTTTCCCGCCTCCCCAAGTTAGTACAGGGCCATGTAGGTCGAAAACTGTTCGGAATACTTTCCAGGGTAAAAGTGCCTGCCGACTGGACTACTAGTGAAATTAGAAATTTTAGTATTTTTATTTATTGACCTGTCATTTTTGAACTACTTACTTTTTTATGAAAAACTTTTTAAAGCTTTAGTAAAATCGATATTTAATAGTATAGTATCTGAACGAATCAAAATACCTATTGACTTGAAATTTTCTGCATTCTATTTTTCGACCTAATGCTGGAAATTTCAAGTCAATATTTTAATCCGTTCAGAAACTACAGCTGATCCAACACAATAAATAAAGCAATACTAAATTTTTCTATTTTCTCAAGGAAAACATCATTACAAAATTACGGTTTTATTAAAAATGACTAGAATTTGTTCATGTGTATTTCCATGATTTTCTCGAAAACTACCACTTACATAAAAAAAGGATACACCGTTTTATAGAAAATTTTATTAAAGATTGAAAAAGTTTCTTGTCACAATTTCGTAAAATTTGAGTATATGTGGAATTTGTCTTAAATAATATTAAGAGGAAATTTTATTTTCTACAAACTTTTGTATAGGGGTTAAATCGAATATATTCGCATTATATTCAAAGCTTTATTGTATTATCGACGATGTAGATGTTAAGAGGCTAGTTCGGAAAATACCGAACTCTTCTACCGAAGTTGTCATTTTCAAAGTGTGGCGGGTTCAGGTGACGTTAGGGCATTCTTTTGCAGTCAATCGAACAAAAAATTTAGGTAAAGAAAACTGAGCATAGAATGTGCTGGCTAAATAGAGAATCTACAATTTCAACAGCGAAAATATAGCATCGTTGTCCATATCTCACTTAATTTATAATAATTTAATTTATAATACAGACGAATGAAAAAAGAACTTCTTGTTAACAAAGCTTCAATTTATATGTCCCTCTGTTTTCAGAAATTAAAATTTGCTTTTTGTTCACCAGAAAAAAATCATAAAAAATGATAGAAAAGGCTGATTTCAAAGTAATTTTTTCCAAAATCATAGGTTAAAAAGAAAAACAGAGAGACCTTCTAACATCCTTTGGTAACATGTCCATATGTTGTAAATAAAGAAAAACCTTCCACATATCAATTGATCATGGGACGCGCACACCTCTGTTTTGCTATAAATTTAACTACCAGACGGGGCCATTAAAACAAATCAACAACTCTATCTGTCATGGAAATACAATTAGGTACCTACTTATTAAGATCGTAACTAATGTATTATAAGTAACTAACATATTATGTTGTTTATAATTATCTATTAATGTTTAATATGAAAGGGTTATAATAGTTGATGATACGATAATAGTTATTTGTGTATTAAGAGCGTAATGTGACTCTTACTCGCGCATGGTAATTGCAGCGCGAGCCGAAGGCGAGAACTGCAATAGTGCAAGAGGAACAAATACACTCTACGCTCGTAATACACACATCATTTTATCTACGACTGAATTAGTTTTTATTAAAAATAATGGTATTTAGTTTTATTGTATCCATGCCGATACCAATAATATCGAAATTGTCATTTTCTTTTATTTTTTGTAGGTAAATATAAAATACTTTATCTACGACTACTATGAAAAGTTTATATTTATGCTTTAAATTGTCAACGTAAAGTTGATTGTTACTGAGGACCAAGCAAAAAAACATTTTATTGCGCGTCTCCTATGACAACGCGCAATAAAGTACTTTTTGATTACATAAAATAAAATGAAAATCAAACAAAAACATTTATATATTTATTCCGATATTATTGGTATCGTGTTGCACTATTGCAGCGCGAGCCTTCGGCTCGCGCTGCAATTACCGTGCACGAGTAACAAAGAGTCACTTTACGCTCTTAATGCACACAAATAACTATTAGCTCGTGTTGTCATAGGAGAAGTATTTTTTGCTCGGTCCTCAGTGATCAACTCTACGTCGATAATTGAAGGCATGGGTAAATATAAACTTTTCATAGTAGTCGTAGATAAAAATATTAAGTACCTACATGTCCCAATTTTCATTTCATTTTGTTTGTTATTTATTTTAATTTCTACTCGTGAAATAATCCAGGCATTTTAGATAATGTTTTGGCAAATAGGGGAAAAAAATGATAGACAGCTGAATTTTGGTATATACGCTCATAATGGCTTCTAGTTTAACATACTAAAAGTCCTAAACGATATCGCGTGTGCTTCCATTGCTACGACCTTGTAAAGACCTTGAGGATGAGATTTTTGCATATAACTCACGAACGGTGACACCAATTAAAAACTTTTTTTACGAAAATGTTGGTAATTTAATGTACTACAAAAAGGCCCTTACCAATTTTATCGTCAGTTTATTTATTTCCCTCAAAATCGGGAAAAGGCTAATCACCGTTTTGGAATCGTTGAGAGCCCGTGGATTAGACTTCCGATTTCAGAAAAATAGCTGCCATTTATGAATGGAATATACTATCGACTTCCGGTTTGCGGCATTCAATTCCTTGCATATTTTTCTATTAGACGTATATATTTTTTAACTTCATCAGGCTTTGGTTTAGCCGGAATTTTAAGTTATTTTAATTTTAGTATATTACTAATTTTTTCATTTATTATGTTTAATCGAGTGTTATTTCTGAACGAATAAAAATACTGTAGCAGGGCTAATTTATTGTATTATATCAATAATTATTGTTTTTGTAAGTTGAAATATTTTTGTAAAAGTTCTACGGTTTTTCCCACGTGTTTATCCGACTTCTAAGAAGAACATCTGGTTTTAATGTTAAAATCCTAGTTTCTAAAATGTACATTTTGGCATTTCGGCAGATGTCAAAATGTAAGATACGGAAACCGTTTAGTTCAATGAAAAGTATTTCAACTTCATTTGGAAATGTTTGAGATTCACTGTAGCAACGGTCAGTAACTATTTTTAGAATTAAGGGATGGCTTTGACCATAGAGTTTTGTAGCATTTTTCGTTTTGTAAAATATATAGTTTTAAGATCTCGAAAGAGAAAGACGCTTTTAAATATTGAGAATAATTTGTCTTGTTGTAATCGTTGTTTATTTGTGCTCAAGTGAATCTCAATACTCTCCGTTTTTATTTGTTTATTTGTGAATGTGAAATTACGTATTTTGAGTAAGTTAATATTTTATGTTTTATGTGTGTTTTGTTATCTGTGTGTTTTCCGTAATTTTTAGCAATATATTAGTTGCTAGTTAATCTTATTCTAAAATTCATCACGATCTTTTGTTTAGTGTTTTATCCATCTAATTAATTAGTTAACAAATTAATTAGTGGTTTTCCTAAACGTTTAAGACAAATGTCGAAAGTATCGTTTTATTAAATTCAAGTATTTTATTTAAATATTAGTTTACATTTTTATTAATATAGTTAATCGTTAATTACCGCTGTGTGTGTTTTATTATATATATATTCCTTTCATTCTCATTTATAAAGCATCACCCAAGTGTTATAATACCGTTTGGCTTACGATATCGTGGAGGTTGTTCGATAATAAGTAATACTGACTTAGCGTTACGATTTATCGAGCAAAGATCTAAATATTAAAAACGTTAGATCCCCCCTCCCACAACTGGTGGCAGCAAAAATCTTGAATCAGTACGCCTTAATGTTAAAATTTATATAAATAAATAAATAAACCCCCCGTTATAACTGGTGGCAGCTAAAAAAATCTTGTACGCCTTGTAAAAATTAAATTTAAAAAAATGTCTTATCGTTGTCGATCTAATAAAAATAATTATTATCAAAATCAATATAGAGGAACTGCTGGATTGTACGAGTGTTTACGCTATTCTGGACATCCAAATGTTTCTTTGGAAAATTTTATTAATTGTTTAGAAGTAACGGGAACGAATTACTATTGGACACAGGCAGATATAATTAAAAATTGTTTAGATTTAATTGTGGGTGATGCCGAATTTGTAAAATATGATCCGTTTGTTATTAATTCAAATTCTTGGAATGACTTAAAGTTTAGGCTGCAGAATTATTTTTGCAGCAGAATACATACTTACGAACCGCATAAAGAGAATGAAAATTTTTTGGAATATACTAGAAGAGTTATGATAAATAATTATAATATTTTTGGTGGTGCTAGTGAATTTGATACTAAAAGAACACAGTTTGAGAACATAAGAGAATATTTGCATGGGTTGTTACCAATCATAAAAGATGAAGTGTTGCCCCGCGGAGACATTACTTTTGCCAAGTTACTAGACGCGGCATATACTGTTGCAGAAAGATTAGGCATTTTAAGAGAAAAATTTAAAAAATCAGGGAAAAGCACAGATAACAGTAGTATTTTAGAAAAAGAAATTAAAATAAATAACGCGGTAGAAATAAATAATAGTACTATCGAATTAGAATCGTGTAGCGAGAGTATTGAGCAGATTGAGGCAGTAGAAACAAAAATTTGTGTGGCAATTGAGAAGAAAACAGAAGATTTAACGTCGTTTGAAGAAGTAAAAATTGAAAATGTAATTGTTGAAAATGTTGTGCACCGTAAAGAAGAAAAGTACGAAGTAAATTGTAATGTGGAGCCAGTTGAAGAAAAGTTAGATATATTAGAAGAGAAATGTAATTCATTAGAAGTAAAGTTGGAGCAAGAAGATAAGTTAGAATCGGTAGAAGAAGATTTAAAGTCCACAGAGGATATTGTGTCGTTGGAAGTAATAGTCGCAGCTGATGCTATTTATGATGATTTTTATATTATTTTTGAAGAAGTTTGTCCCAGCCCAGAGGAGGTTTTGGAGACGTGTTGTATTGATATTTTTGAAGAAGTTTGTCCCAGCCCAGAGGAGGTTTTGGAGACGTGTTGTATGGATATTTTTAAAGAGTATTGTCCCAGCCCAGAGGAGGTTATGGCGACGTGTTTTATGAATATTTTTAAAGAGTTTTGTTCCAGCCCCACGAAAGCGGCTTTGGAAGTGTTGGCGCCAGTTGCGCAGAGAGTTATGGTTGAAAATGAGTATTGTTATTATGAAGAATCATCAGCTGTTACTGCTACCAAAGAAGAGAATTTGGAATTTGATATTGAAGATGATGTATTAGAAACTTTGTTTAATGTTCCTGAAGAATTTACGGTCCACATCAATATGAGTATTATTAAAGAAGATATACCGGTTGCACTAGAAGAGAATATTGAAAATGAAAATGAAGTAAATGTATTAATTGAAAAAGTAAATAAAGACGAAACAATTACGAAGAAAAAACAGCCACGGAAGAAAAGAAAAGGAAATGTGAAAAATTATGATTCAAATAGGAATTCAGAAAAAGAAATAAAGGAAATAATAATTGAAACAAAAGAAGAATTTGAGATCAAATATGCGAAAATTAAAGAAAAAGAAGCACAAGAAATCAAGAAATTAATTTTATTGCGAGCCCTGAAAGAAGAGATTCGCCGCGCCCGGAGTCGCGAATCAAATTCGGCGGGGAAGAGAAAATACCAGAACCAGGAGCCAGTCAAACGCGCCCGTTCCCGCGCCCGAGGTCACATGCAGCCGAATTCACCGGAAACAGAAAAATCAAGAGATGCAGGGCCAAGTTCAAAACAATTTACAGGTGAGCAAAATCCATTTTGTTTTCTTATAAATTATAAAAATGCATGGAATAATTATTCAAATAATTTTAACAATTTTATCGGAAATGAAAGTAAATATGACAATGCTAATGATATTAAAATGAAATTAATTAATGCAAGCAAGGCTATTTTAAAATATTTGACGTTCAAGAAACGTAAGAAAAAGAAAATTAAGTAATTGAGTTTTTGGGATTTTTTTAAATTGGAGATAACAATAATTATGGCATATGGAAAAGGTTACGATTTATTTAATTTGATTAAAAATAAAATTTTATTATGGACAGCATGAAGTAAATATAAATTAGAAGTGTAATTAAGCATGTTTATATAAATATAAACAATTTGAGATTATTATAAGTGAAAAAATGAAAGTAGTTTGAATTTATGTTACGAGTATATTATTATTGAGTATGAACAAATGAATGAATTTTTTTTTAAGCAGTTAGAAACTGTTGTTGTAATTGAAAGAAAGAGATACTGCTGTGGATAATTTGTTGTAGGTCTTTCAATGCAACCTAGTTTGTACCTGCTACTCACACCCCAAGAAAATACGTCTCAGCCAGAGAGAGAAATAGTGGACCAGTCATCAAGTCGAGGACATCGCAGTAACCAATGTAGGATTGAGCTACTCCATGTCCAGAACAGAATAATTATTGACATTTCGTTTAGGTTCGATTCCTAAACTAGTCGTTGGTCATTTTTTTATATGTAACATTAATCTATTTGGAGATTAAGTTACATCGTAAAGGGGGAAGAGTTGTAGCAGGGCTAATTTATTGTATTATATCAATAATTATTGTTTTTGTAAGTTGAAATATTTTTGTAAAAGTTCTACGGTTTTTCCCACGTGTTTATCCGACTTCTAAGAAGAACATCTGGTTTTAATGTTAAAATCCTAGTTTCTAAAATGTACATTTTGGCATTTCGGCAGATGTCAAAATGTAAGATACGGAAACCGTTTAGTTCAATGAAAAGTATTTCAACTTCATTTGGAAATGTTTGAGATTCACTGTAGCAACGGTCAGTAACTATTTTTAGAATTAAGGGATGGCTTTGACCATAGAGTTTTGTAGCATTTTTCGTTTTGTAAAATATATAGTTTTAAGATCTCGAAAGAGAAAGACGCTTTTAAATATTGAGAATAATTTGTCTTGTTGTAATCGTTGTTTATTTGTGCTCAAGTGAATCTCAATACTCTCCGTTTTTATTTGTTTATTTGTGAATGTGAAATTACGTATTTTGAGTAAGTTAATATTTTATGTTTTATGTGTGTTTTGTTATCTGTGTGTTTTCCGTAATTTTTAGCAATATATTAGTTGCTAGTTAATCTTATTCTAAAATTCATCACGATCTTTTGTTTAGTGTTTTATCCATCTAATTAATTAGTTAACAAATTAATTAGTGGTTTTCCTAAACGTTTAAGACAAATGTCGAAAGTATCGTTTTATTAAATTCAAGTATTTTATTTAAATATTAGTTTACATTTTTATTAATATAGTTAATCGTTAATTACCGCTGTGTGTGTTTTATTATATATATTCCTTTCATTCTCATTTATAAAGCATCACCCAAGTGTTATAATACCGTTTGGCTTACGATATCGTGGAGGTTGTTCGATAATAAGTAATACTGACTTAGCGTTACGATTTATCGAGCAAAGATCTAAATATTAAAAACGTTAGATCCCCCCTCCCACAATACTGACTTCCGGTTTTCGGCATTAGATTCCTTGAACATTTCTCTATCGAATACATTATACTAAAAATGTTGAAACATCTTCGTTTAGCCGAAATCTAATGATATTCTTTAAGAGAACACATGGATATTATGGAATTTTTTTAAATTTGTTGTGTTTAAACAAGTGTAATTTCTGAACGAATAAAAATATCAACTTCCGGTTTTCAGCATTCGATTTATTGAACATTTCTCTATTAAATACATTATACGAAAAATGTTGAAACATCTTCGTTTAGCCGAAATCTAATGATTTTCTTTAAGAGAGCACAGGAAAATTATAGAAATATTATTTATTTGTCATGGTTGAACAAGTGTAATTTCTGAACGAATAATAATACAGACTTCCGGTTTTCAGCATTAGATTCTTTGAACATTATACTAAAAATGTTGAAACATCTTCGTTTAGCCGAAATATAATGATATTCCGTAAGAAAGCACAGGGAAGTTATAGAAATATTTTATTCAATATAAGAAGTATAAATTTATTGAATAATAGTATATTATTTAACGAGCAAATAATGTAGGCTATAATTCAAGAGGATGAAAGTTTCTTCACGAGCCGAAGGCGAGTTAATAAATCATCCGAGTGAATTATAGCCATTATTATATATAGTCAAATACGATGTTATATCTACGACTTTTTAAATAAAGCAACATTTCTTATTTACAAATTTGTATTCATATTTACCTAACCTCAAACTTTGGTGTGAAGACAATTGACAATTCATCCGAGTAATTTAGAACTATTATGGGCTAGTCATACACAGCGTTTTACAAATTATTACTATTTATTTAATTATTTTTACTGTTTCTGCTTACAACGTCATAAAACGATAACTTAATGTAGTACTAATAATAATTGTAAAACAGGTATACTATAATGTGTTTAATAGAGAAATGTTCATAGAATCTAATGCTGAAAACCGGAAGTCTGTATGTTTATTCGTTCAGAAATTACACTTGTTCAAACATGACAAATAAAAAATATTTCTATAATTTTCCTGTGCTCTCTTAAAGAAAATCATTAGATTTCGGCTAAACGAAGATGTTTCAACATTTTTGGTATAATGTATTTAATAGAGAAATGTTCAATAAATCGAATGCTGAAAACCGGAAGTTGATATTTTTATTCGTTCAGAAATTACACTTGTTTAAACACAACAAATTTAAAAAAAATTCCATAATATCCATGTGTTCTCTTAAAGAATATCATTAGATTTCGGCTAAACGAAGATGTTTCAACATTTTTAGTATAATGTATTCGATAGAGAAATGTTCAAGGAATCTAATGCCGAAAACCGGAAGTCAGTATTTTTATTCGTTCAGAAATAACACTCGATTAAACATAATAAATGAAAAAATTAGTAATATACTAAAATTAAAATAACTTAAAATTCCGGCTAAACCAAAGCCTGATGAAGTTAAAAAATATATACGTCTAATAGAAAAATATGCAAGGAATTGAATGCCGCAAACCGGAAGTCGATAGTATATTCCATTCATAAATGGCAGCTATTTTTCTGAAATCGGAAGTCTAATTCACGGGCTCTCAACGATTCCAAAACGGTGATTAGCCTTTTCCCGATTTTGAGGGAAATAAATAAACTGACGATAAAATTGGTAAGGGCCTTTTTGTAGTACATTAAATTACCAACATTTTCGTAAAAAAAGTTTTTAATTGGTGTCACCGTTCGTGAGTTATATGCAAAAATCTCATCCTCAAGGTCTTTACAAGGTCGTAGCAATGGAAGCACACGCGATATCGTTTAGGACTTTTAGTATGTTAAACTAGAAGCCATTATGAGCGTATATACCAAAATTCAGCTGTCTATCATTTTTTTCCCCTATTTTTTTTATAATGCCTGGACTAAAAGAGCAAAATATATGTAATTTCCCCTCTATGGAAAAATATAAACTTTGACCCAAAAAGTTTTATGCCTGCGGCGCTATTTTTACATTATCTTGAGAAGACAGCACTTCGGTACCGGTACTTTTTATAGAACTTCGCCCCCTCATTACAGATTTTCTGGATTCACCAATCAACGAAATTTTGTTATAGAAATGTCATCATGTTACAATTAAGACAACTAAATTTATAAAATGCATCTATCCAATTTATACATTTTCTAAATATATACCTGTCGACCTATATAATCATACAAAATACTTCATGTAAAATTTCATTTTAGTAAATATTACAGTTAAAGTTTATTTCAATGTGTACAAACAGCATTCAGACAAAAAAAAACATACATAGTTCGCGTGCCGTGTCGCAAGCCAGGAGTCGGACATAGACACGACGATATTGTTTCCTGGTATCCCGCAGACCACACTAGAACCCGTTACTGCTAGCTACCGGCGCTTCCATAATACATGAGACCAATACAGGAAACCACCGCTAGCCCCAAGCTCTTCAAACCTCCGCCCGGAAAAATAAACGACGCTTTAAAACGCTTCCCGTGTCCGTGCTGCATTCTACTGATCAATATGTACTGCTCAACTTTTGAATCTATAACTTCGTTAACACGTCCGCTGCGTTTTCTCGCTCAGATTCTTTACCTGCCTGGTACCAAAGAATCCGTCTCCATCTTCTGTGCTTTTGTTCGAGCGATTTAGTTTTTTTTCCACGGTTTTTATGTTTTGATATAATTATTACATAAGGATAATGTATACTCTCTAGTCAAGCATATATATTTGTTACAAAGTTCCTATATTGATTTTTTTTGATATAATGGAAAACATATTTTTGTGTTATAGGAGGCATTGTGCAAACCTAGCAGATAACTTTTATCTTTGATGCTAAACTTTGAGCTTTCTCAAATACATATTTTAAAACTTTTTTATACAATTATTATTCTGCAACTTTTAATGAAAAACCTTATTTAACAAGGGAACGTAGAATGTATTCATTAATATTGATTAGGATAATTATATCAGCCTTGTTACAACTTTTCATAAAATTTTGAAAAAGTAATATTTTCTAGAATTTTTTTTTCTTAAGAAAATAAAATAATAATCGATGAACAACATAGTTCCAGAAATTTAACGGTATTGATAAATTTTTGAAGTCGTGGGTATAGGAATCTTGATGAAGGTAATAAAGTTTTTGGCATATTTGTCGACTTACTCAAAGCTTTTGATTGTATGAATCACAATCAAGATTAACTTATTATGTCTTACGATCTTACAGATATTTGTGAGGATTGAATAAAATCTTATTTAAGTGATCGATATCAATTTGTATGTTAAAATAATCAAAGATCATATTTACAACCTATAACCTACGGAGTAGAATTGAGCGCAGGAGTAAATTTTTGTTTACGATCACGCACGCTCACGAAATCACGCTCAATCACGCATGACATTTATATAGTCACGCTCGAATTCGCAAAATCGTAGTGAAAAGTACAACATAAGCTCCAATTTTTACTCACGCCCGAAAATAATTCACTCACGATACATTAAATGTCACTCACGCTCACGCCTAATCATGATTCAAAATTGCTTACGTTTCCGCAAGTCACACCGTGACCCAACAAAATTCACGAGCCGCGCTCAGCTCTATTTAGGACTAGTACTTCAAAAGGGTCAAGATTAATACCTATATTATTCAGTTTACTTTACCTATATATTAATAATATAAAAAAACTTGATTGTACGGACAATATTTCTTTCCTCTTGTCTGCTAATATACGAAAGTTTGCTTTGACAAGAAAATTTTCACGTTAGTTACCGATTGTTGTGCGGATGTATAATTAAAAAATTTGCGTGTTTTAAAACTTTAACCACTCGTTGCTGCGCAACCCGTGACTAATGAAATCTTGCTATTAAACAAATGTTTTACAAACTAAAAACTGATAACTAATTGTCAATTTTACACACTATCGTAGATAAAACTTATTTAAAATATCGTATTTTCTATGAGATTAAGTGAAATGCATTTGACATTATATATAGCGGCTTAACACTCCCGTGGGAGTAGCGCCGCTTCTCATGAAGCTTTCTAGATCCTTTTATCGGAGGAGATCAGTCTCCACTTAGTACAATCAGAATCTCAATTCGTGTGGTTTCAACCGAGTTTCAACCACAGCGGCAGCGGGGATATTCTTTGTGCAACTAGGACTACATTTAAGGTGAACAAGTGGATAGCTTGTAACACCTTTGGCGTTTTTAGTTTTACGACAAATCACAGATTGTCGTCCGACGGAGACTCGAACCATCGATCTCACGTTGACTGACGTCACAGTCATTTGACATTTGTTCTAAAATTTTATTCTGTCAAGTAGTATTAAAATAACTGCTAAGAGATGTCGCCAGTAAGTGTCACATTTAAAATTAGTCTGTTTTATTTATTTTAGACTCTGTTAACCAATAAATTTTTGTAAAATAGCACGCTCTCTTTTTTTAATAAAAAGCAATTTTTAATGGCTTATTAAAGCAATAAAATTTGATGCTCTTTACCGAACAATATGCGAGTCATGACATGTGTAAAATCGCAACTACCACATAGACGTCAACAATGTGTGATTGTTAAAAAACATATTTATAATAAATTATATTGTTACATTCAAAACTCGCTTCGCGCGAAATTCATAATTTTGTATTTTTATTTGCTCAATTTTGATTTCTTTTCTGATTTGTTAGATTTAATTTAATTAATAAGCTAGTGAGTGCTGTGTAGTGTAGTTGTGACACTGTAGTCAGTGTGTGTTGAGTTCGGCCTCGAGCGGTGTTGATTGATTCTGAGTCACCAATACGGTGGATTTATAAAATAAAGTTAAAAATTGGTAATCAATTATTACCGTCGCCGTTGTGCGGATATAATGTTCAATGATAGTTAATGTTGAACCAGTTATCGTCGAAAAATTAGCAGTTAATTGTCTTTATTTGGAGTATACTACTGCTCCATTTAATTCGTAATTATTGTGGGGCATAGCGCCCCTCAATATTGTCACACCGCTCGAATCAGACACCTCCAGAAGTCCAGAATCTGGAAATTCGGCGAAAATTCTTCCGTTCGCGAGGTCAACCAGCCAGGGCCGGACTTGCCCACTCCACTTCATCGTCATCACTGCATCGTTGTCATCTATGGGGCCCCCATCACCATCGTATTCATCGCTACTTAGATAAGTAAGATTTTGATCAATATTTGTAATTTCATGTATTCCAAATTTAGAACTTTGATAATTATTATTCGTATTAATATAAGAATTCGTAATTTAGCTAACGTTAGGGACAGATTAGGGTGTTTTTCTTTGGATATAACTAAATTTAAGAATAAAAATTGTTCATACATCGATTTTCATACACAAAATTTTGCAGTATTAATAATTTATAATTGCCTTAAACTCTCCTTCTCTCAGAAGTTTGATTTTTCAGACGGATTCTCTGTTGCCGTAATTAACAGAGTGGCGCTCAACACAGTAAGTGAACTTATTTATTTTTTTATGAATTTATTTTTGATCTACAAATTTTCAAAGCCACCCCTGTCTCCACTGAGGGTAGCCGGTGCACAAGCCTACGAATTGTCGTAGCAATATGATTATATAAAAAAATTCAAATCTGAAAATTACTTTTTTAAAATAGCATGAAAACATTGTTCGTATATAAAGCCAATTACAATAATTTAAGTGATTATTTACATCATCTGCCATCTTCAAAAAAGACCAATAAAAATGCAGAATATTGAATTTCACAGCCAATGAAAATCAGTAGACTTGCTTATTTTGTACTAGTAGGGTTGTGTGTCGACTATTCACTACTAGTATTTTAGGTGACTATTTTTTTATTATAATCTAAATTTCCATTGTTAATGCACAATTTCTGTCTACGGTATTACTTTAAGGTTCTAGAACATGCTTCACTTAAAATTCACTATTTTATTTATAAATAAACACCAAAAAACAGATAAACACATTTGACATTGACGTCTTAATTTTATAAAAATTTATTTTTTTCTGAAATCATGGATGACCGCATTTTTCGGCATTTTAATTTAGAATTAATTTAATTCGTATTCATAGTTAAGTGGATTATTTTTCTGGTGGTATATTATACCTATACTCATGTACCTTATGCTTGCGAATATTACTCGTGCTGCGCACTCCTAATATTCATATCCAAGTACAAGAAAAATTATCGATATAACTATGATTACTTATGGTATTATAAGTGAATATTTTGATAATACTTTTCAATTTATTGTGTGAAAAGAAAATGGTATAAGAATCGTACCATGCAAGTAAATGTTCAAATAGGTATTATGTATCTCAAAAGATTAAAATATGGTAATGATAAACCAAAAGTTGAATATCGAGATAAAGTTATATTGCATTAGTTATAAGTTAAAGTTAGAAGGTGACGATAGTAAGAAGAAACGAGTTGGAATGTGACATCTGTTTCCAGCGTTGTATTTGAATACGGTTCGGCGAGAAAAACATCTTCAAGCCAGCGGCAGTCTAGAGCCTAATTCCATTTATATTAGCACGGGACACGACTTGGTTTTAATTAAAATCGATGATGTCAGCATCTTGTCCTTGTCGCCCCATATGCAGCGGCCGGGCTCCAGCGTCTGACGAGACGTCTTAATGAGCGCAGCAGTGTTCGCACCCCCGCATAAATAACAACAACAACCAGAGGATGCGACTGTTTCCCCTCGGTACAAACATTACAAAGTTCTCTCGTAAAATGCAGCTGTGACGAGCTTCAGCCACCACGCCACCAGCCAGCCTCTGCTGCTTGTATATGTGTTCATTACTTTCAGCTGTCGGTACCATGGCGCATAGCACTAACCGTACCCCGACCGTGTGCTGTATTCTATATGGTTGTAGACTGACCATCTTTGTAGATCGGAACATATACGTGACATTCGCTTGCATGTTAGGCTTAGGTTTCTATGTCGGCTTTATTCGTTTACTGATATTGTTTCACGGCCTGAATATTTCAAATTCTCTCCTCAATACTGTGATCAAAGATTTACAACTGTCTGACAATTTGCGAACGTAAACGATTTCAGGCTTCTGACTTTCAGAAAACAGTGACATACGACATGAAAAATGTATATTGTTTCATGTCGTTACAAAAGGAATAAATAAATTGTGCCTGCATAACAAAATTTTCCGTGCAGTATGTTTGTTAATATTTTTACACGTTCAATCTGAATTAGGGACTCGAACCGAACCGAATACGCAATTAGAAAACACCTAAGCAAACCTATAACCGGAATCGAATCAATGGGACCGTTAGCGCAAAGCTTAGCATAGGTGGCAGCAGGGAGCTAGTTTCCGAAGTACGTATTACACGATACATACTTAAATAATGTTACTGCGTGTAATTATGTCTTCTCTGTTGAAGTTTTTACAACAATACCTGTGACAATACTACAATTTATTATAACCTTGTCATATTATCAAAGTTGGAAAGTCGAAGAGTTAAAAATGTATTGTTTCAAAGAGGTGCCAAAATATCGCGACGAAAAACAGAATTAATAGAAAGATTACTTAAAATTTAATTTGTATAATAGTTATTTTAATACATAAATCAATTGTAGACAGCATCTTTTTAAATATTAAGTTTTTTTTTTTAAATATTAAATTATTTTCTCCAATGAAGTTTATCCAAATTTGTGTGCTATGTTCGTTTGGGATTTTAAATCGCGAATTACTTTTGCCATTGCAGTGTACAATACAACATTCGCGCATTTTGACTTTCGTTAATTCGTTTCATACACAGCATAATACACAGGTTTGACGTTTCTAAGTCATTTGAAGGTTAAAAGAAATTAGCTCCCTAGCGAACCTGTCGGGAGAAATATTGCGCTAACGGTCCGATTGTTGTGGAACAATTCAATAATAACGAAAATTTTACAAATTTTCATTAAAAAATTCAAACTAATTCGAAAATATATTACTAAAATAATCACAGAGAGTGCTTACAAATTGTTGCAGTTCATTTATCAATGCATAAAAAACAGGAATATGCAAAAAATGCACGTTTACCACCAATCTATTGCTTTGAAACTGTGCAATTAATCCTAATTCACAAACCAATAATATCAATATGTCAGTGTGAAATACTATGCGGTGTATGATGATAAGTAATGAATATGTAGGTAAATAAATATTAGTCGTAGAAATTTAGCGTTCAACACGGGTCACAAATGCTCTTACCATATGTGTAAGACATTAGGCACTAGGTACATAAAATAAACTTTAATTTCATAGTACTTACAAACTGAAAAATAAAACTTTAAAGGCCTTAGGATTTAAAAAAATATGCGGTCTAGGCCTTAATATGACTTACAGCAAGGTCATTGAAATTTATTGAATATACAATGGCTCCGTGGCAATTTGTTAAATGAAGCACAACTCTCAAAGAAATAAATAAAATAAAATTTTGTAAGTACCTGAGACGAAAAGTGTCATTATGGTATTCGCAAATAATTTCGACCACGGCTAAATACCTCGGCCGTAAACAACTTGCTTGTACTTACCCTTAATATTTCACTTTTTGTTCTAGAAAAATAAATCACTATGAAAAATAATTTACAAAGAAATATCTACAAAATATGATAACCAGAAAAACACTAGTACCTAGTGTAAGACATGTACAAATGTACATAATAGATCTTATTTATACAATATTTTAAAGGGGGTGTAAACCAAAAAGCAACTTGCACTAAAAAATAGGAAAAACATATCTAAGACCAAAACCTGAGTTTAGAGCTCGCGCACTGAGAGATGATGCCACCGACGTCACATGCGCAGAAACACATTTTTGTCGTTGCCATAGCAACCTCTCCGACCTTGTACGCCGAAGTCAGTGTAGTTCGTTTTAGAGTGTAATTTTTTCTTTGTGGAATTTGTGCGGTTCAAAGTTGTTTGGTTTAGTTTATTTTTGGTTATATTTTGGTACGATGTCAAAAAAGTGGGTGTACAGGGTGTAATCATACATTTTTAATTGTAAATACTGCATGAATTCATTATAAAATAATATGGTACGCCACTGGTCACAGATTAGGAGAGAGATTCGATGCTTACGTCATCAAGTTCGCGCATGTATAGATCTTGAGATAGAGTATGAAGTCATACCGACACGAGTCGGTTAAGCTAGCCTTATTAATACATAATGTCTCTGAAATAAGTGTACACGGCTTAACCACAGTTTCCTGGGCCTAAAATAAGACGATTTAACCAAACTTACCAATATCCGAAAGTGTACCATTAAGCCGGTATTCAGCTTCAAAATTCTTGTACAAACAAAATTTTGACTATAACTAAAGAATGCTTGGACCGATTTAGATGAAATTTTGTATGGCACTATACATGGCTATAAGTTATCTTTTGAAATGATATTTGTTATTTTTAGTGCACTAATTAAATAAAATTTTAGATCCCCATATAAATTCTTACCTGATGTGAGGTGGTCAAAAATGGTACCTATGGCCATCCTATTAAATACAATTTTTGATTCCTTTATAAATTCTTACCTGATGTGAGGTGGTCAAGAATGGTACCTATGGCCATCCTATTAAATAAAATTTTTGATTCCCATATAAATTCTTACCTGATGTGAGGTTGTCAAGACCGGTACATATACCTAAATAAAATTTTTGATTTCCACATAAATTCTTACCTTATGTGAGGTGGTCAAAAACTCTACCTATTAAATATTAATTTTTGATTCCCACATAAATTCTTACCTGATGTGAGGAGAGGTGGTCAAGAACGGTACCTATGGCCATACCTATTAAATACAATTTTTGATTTCCACATCAATTCTTACCTTATGTGAGGTGATCAAAAACTCTAACTATGGCCATACCTATTAAATAAAATTTTAGATTCCCATATAAATTCTTACCTGATGTGAGGTGGTAAAGAATGGTACCTATGGCCATACCTGTTACACAACATTTTTTGATTCTCCCATAAAATCTTACCTGATGTGAGGTGGTCAAGACTGGTACCTATGGCCATACCTAATGCAGAATAATACCGTACCAGATGTTAACCAAGATGAAGATTTTTCCTTGAAAATTTGGAAGCCTTTACATTAGAAAATCTTCAAATTAGCTTTTAATACTTAAAATCATTTACTTCTGTTTGTTATGTTTTACTGCTGGTTTTTCAAAATTTTTATTAATCATTTGTTATTTTAAAATTTATTATTTTGTATAATTTATTAAATAATATGTATTGTGTTAAAAATGTTTTAATTTTATTTCAACTAAGTACCTAACCATTCCAACATCTTTTTAAATAGGTAGTCAATTGATGGAGTGCGGGCCACGGCGTATAAAATCACCGTGTCGACACATGGGGCCACGGCGTATAATATCACCGTGTCGACACATGGGTCCACGGCGTATAAATTCATGGCGTATAATTTCTATCTCCACCACAGGGTCCACGGCGTATAATTTCACCGTGTATAAAAGCACTGAGGGCCACGGCGTATAAAATCACCGTGTCGACACATGGGGCCATCGCGTCGACAAACGGGTCCACGGCGTATAATAACATGTTCATCAGTCTTGTCACTTTTTCTGTGGTGGTCAATAGCAGAACTAAAATAGTATGTACTTATAGTAAACTGTTTTACCCTATTGTTATCAAATTCACGTTTAAATTTACTGATGGTTAAGGGAAAATGGGACCCGATTTATATTTGTTTTTAGCTCTGTAGATGGCACTGTCGTCGACCATCAGAAAAAATATTGAGTAGCTATTGCAACTTATGCTCTATAGATGTCGTAACTAAATTTATTCAGCTAGTTAGCATAGAGGTCCTTTCAATTTAGTAGCGGCTTTCGGTACGTAGATGGTGAATATTCCAATCTTATTTTTCCCGGGAATTACAAAATCCAAAAGTTTTTGTTGTTCTTTTACGCATTATATGAAAAGATTATGATAAATTTTGTTACGTGTCACATGCACCAGATCACTTATCTGGCAATAGATAAAATATAATATTATTTACTTCCATAAATCAATATAAAAATAAAATTGAACAGTTTATTTTATATAAATATAAGTAACACATAAGATAAATTAAATAAATACAATAATTATTATAAGTACATTTTAGGTCGCGAAATTTATAATCTATATCTCATTCGGGCCGGTAAAGAATGCAAATTTTATTAAAAAATATAATGAATAGTAAATGATTATATCATTGTATCTTTTTGTAGGAAGTAATGATAAAAAACCAAATACCATTTCTAAGATTATTGCAAGAAATTTGCATTTAAAACAAGATAAAAAATAAATATAATAATATTATAAATATTCAGGTAACAATGGCAGTTTACAAACGAAATACAAACCGACCTACCTAAATTCTCAGAATAAGCAGGAAGGAACCGAGAATCCGTGCAACAACTAATTGTTTTGGTTAGCATAACAACAATCAACAACAATGTATTAGACCAAATTAATACTAAATATAAATGATTTACTCGTATTTATTTGGGAATTAGTTCTGTATCATATTTTGAATACGATGAATATTGGTAGATATTTGTTTTTTAGAGATGACGCGACAATTTATTTTAAATTATCTCTATATATTTATATTAAGAAAAGCAAATCATACAAAAAAAATTTGAAGATAATTGGAGGCATGCTTACAGAGATAATAGGTTTGAAATATTTTTTCACACGGCCATATGCAAAACTAACAGTTTCCATACAGGTACCTAGCTACGAAAATTTAAAAAATATCATATATCCGTTCAAGCCGTAAGCCGTTCGATATGTTATCGAACAGGTCTTGTCAGTACAGTTTAAATTTTTGTAGTAGACGTGTGTTGTCTTTCTGACATTTGATAACTTTTTCCTGTCATTGAGTATTTCGTGATAAAATGCATTATTTCATTAAAATGGACAAACACGACATTAAAAGTGATTGATTTATCCACATAAATTAAAGTATTTTTGATTGCTGTATTATCTGGTATAATTTAAAAATTAAAACAGAATTTATATTCCTGTTATTGAAAATCTTGTATTTTATGATTGTAGTATATTTGTTTTTTCGTAAAATTAAAACTATAACAGCAATAGTAATAGACATCAAAATATATTCATGAATAAAATGTTTAATATCTATAATCGTGGGACAAATTATGTACACAACCCGCAGTAAAATGTCTATCGAATGATCGTGAGATTTCCAAACTCATCAAGCCTCGTGCGTCAACATTCTCACTCACACGATATCAATCAGTTTCGTCGTTATTATTTTACAGGTGATACTGAAATTTATTTTAATTAATCTCTATATCTTTATACTAACAAAAGCAAACAATAGGTATAACATATAAAAATTTAAAGATAATTGGAGGCTTGCTTTGAGAGATATATAGACTTGAAAACTATTTTTAATTTGACATTTTATATAAGATTATGCAGTAATGATGTAGATATTTAATTTTTTTAAAGGTGACGCTGGTATTTATTTTTCATTAGGTATTTCTACACTGTTAGAAATCGCCAAAATCAATGACGCTAGTCTAGCATTTTTTACTATTTTCCAGTGTCAATTTACCTAAATTCAATTCAGTTAAATTCATTTATCTTTGAATAAAGTCATTTTTACAAAATAAATAGTCATAAATAATATGACTATTTTACAATGACAATTTATCTTTGATATAAGTAAAAAATTTAATTCGTCAAAAGTTCAGTAAATTTTACTAATGACACAGACAATTTTACTAGTAATGCAAGTCAAAAGATAGCAAGTTTTAACTGATTTGAAATACTACCAAGGTGGTCTAGTAAATATGACTATACTCAAAATCACAAGTTCTGGCAGTGTGGCAGAGATAGCAATACAGTGTTGCTAAATGTATCCCATAAGAGTAATGTGTTAGACAAAGATGGAGAATCCAGAGGCGGATTGTTTGTTTTTCGCTTACTTGTAATTTTAATAAATTATGCTGAATATTTTTTGACAGATGGTTTAACCAATCATATTGCGTAATGATGACGTCAAATGACGTAATGCAACCAATAGAATTGAAAATGTAAAATGATGTATCTGACAACATAATTTTGTAGATTAGGTTTTATTTTGTTACGGCAGTAACAAAAAATTAATTAATTTGTCACATGAAACGTCAAAAATGATTAGCAAAATGAGTCGTTTTGGTAGTATTTTTAACAAGAAAAATATTCTTCCTAAATACCATTCGAGATAATAATTTTTTGAGAGAATTTTTGTCTATTCCACGGCAACTTATTGCAATTTCACTCCACAAAACATCATCTGACAATTCCCCTCAACTTCGTTTCGGGAAATTGATAGATGATGTTTTGTGTCGTGAAATTGTTAGAAATAAGTTGCCGTGGAAACGACAAAACAATTCTCAAAAAATTATCATCTCTTATGGTATTACCCCTGATTATTTTTTGACGTTTCTCAAAACCAATATAATGTTCAATTCATTGAATACATTAATAAGTAATCAATTGATATGCCTCCAATTTAAAATCTTTTACTTAGAGAAAAAACTCTGGTTTCTAATAATAATTCTCCAGTGTTTCAATTTATTCTCAGCATCTTTACTGATAATTTTTCTCGTTTAATATGAAGGATACGTAATTAAGTAAAATATTAAATTAATATAAATATACAATTTTATTTTATTTTTTCGATAACAAATTGATACCAATGTAACAATAAAATAAACACAGCCAAAGACGGCCAAGTCAAAATCTCAAATGGCGAGTAATACAAATATATACATGTTGTTTAAAAGACATAACAATTAATGAACAAATGTTGTCAATATATACATAGCATAAAATATAATTACAAACTTATAGAAAAATATCACATACTAAGTACATTGAAAATTTGAAGTAAGGTCCTGGACCTGTTTACATTTAAACTTCGAGGCAGGTAGCTAGGGGTAGCAGCGGTACTCAAACATGCAACTCATGCGTTACATCTTCATCGCTTTCAGTATCACTGTCGTCACTTGCGTCATTAAGATTAATAATAAAAGGTTCGATATCATCTTGCAATAGATCAGCTTCCCAAAATCTTTTTTCTTCATTTACAATGTGCCTATCATAATTTGTCCATTTTTCCTCGGAAATTTTTGAATATGCTTCACATATTAATTTTTTTACATCATTTTCTTTAAAAGTCGTATTATTGGAAGCAATATATCTTTTTGTTTCACTCCAAACGAGTTCTATTGCGTTTAATTCGCAGTGATAAGGAGGCAACCTGAGAATTTTAATGCCACATTTGGTAGCTAATTCATCCACCGCATATTTATTATATAAGTGTTTAAATTTGTTTGCCACTTCTATTAATTCGTTTTTTAAATAATCATCTTCATAATAAATTTGTTTAGAATATAACCAGTCTTTGATACGTTGTTTATTCCACGATGAATTTGGTAACGGTTCTACTTTTCTGCTGTGATAACTCGCGTTGTCCAAAACCACAACACTTTTTGGAGGAAGATTGGGAATTAATGTATTTTCAAACCAATATTCAAATAATGTAGCATCCATTTCGTCATGGTAGTCGGCACAGTTCTTCTTGGCCAAAAATGTTAACTCAGCATTCTTAATAAAACCTTCCTTTGAGCCTGCATGTAACATAACAAATCTTGGACCACGAAGAGTTGGCGCTTTTAATCCAGTTGTCAAATCTGATAGAAATGCATCACGATGAGAATTTATGGTCGTATCTGTCCAAGCCATCGATGTTGTGTGCCCAATATTCACCCACGTTTCGTCTAAATACACAATATTGTAATTTTCGGCCCGATATTTTTTAATACTACGTAAGTAGTCATGACGCCACCTAATTAAATCTTCTCGTTCCAGAAGAAGAGAACGTCTGCCTCTTTTTTCAAATACAAAACCAGATTCCCTTAGCAGTCTATAAAGTGTTGAATGTGAAAATTCAGGTAAATCTGTTGTATTTTTTATAGCTGCATTAATTTTCTTTACTGTTGGAGGTATATTACTTTTAAAAAAATCATGAACTATGCGCCTAATTAAACCACGATCTGCTTCACTGTACGTCATTTCACGAGTATTTGAATAAGTTCTTTTGCGTTTTACATCAGGCTCCTTAACAGAGTTATTGTTATTCACAGAGTCTGATGTGTTTTCAAATTCCTTTTTAATTCTATACAACTGACGTACACTGACACTTGTCATTTCTGATACAAGACACATTATGTCATTTAAAGACATTGTTTTTAAATTAATATGATACATTATTATATTATTTATAATACGTTTTTCACCCACAGAATACATTTTAGTTCACAAGATAAGAAACTCTTCTTGCCAAAGTAAAATTGATTACTAACTTTATATTATCAACAATACCACTATTTATACCTACCCTACGAGTTAACGGTAATTAGCAAAAATACACAGGTATCTTGAAAATATTGTTATTAGCTAACTCAGTGCAGATTTTCTGCGTAAATTCTTCGTTACAACAATTTAAATCGTATAATCCTATTATGGCACTGTTAATTGGGATTACATTAGATGGTAGTTACAAATAAATTACAAGAAATGTAATTAGTATATGTCTTGAAATGAGATTACAGGAGTAGGTATAGTTATTATATCATTTCTTAAGTAATGTGAAATCAAGCTTATAATATTTTCAAACTGTTTCGGAACTGCTGGCTTCATTTCCCATCGGCACCACTCCACCGCTATAAGATTTACAACCCTATACTAACATTTCATTATGAAATTTAACACTGCAAACTAAAATGTGTTAAAGCATGAAAACTGAATGGTGTACCATGAAACAATGTAAGTGTAAAACTGGCAACAAGGCCGAGTTTATCTCCATAAGAATAACATTGCCTATCTCTGCCATACTGCCAAAACTTGTGATTTTCAGTATAGTTACCTAGACAAATCTAAACTTGCGCGTAAATACTCGTATATACCGGATTTGTAGATACGCTATTTTATTTTAGTCTATCAATGTGGTGCGAGGTGGTAAGTGCTGCTGACAGTTGAAATGGTATTTATTGAAACTACCTGCAACGGTGTTGGATATAAGTGTTGCTGGTAAGTACATATAATAATTTGTGTTTAGTGTAATGCTTAACGAAAATTATTTTAAAATTAATTTTAGTGTACGAAATATTTGATCAAGTTCCTGTTAATGCAGACATAATCCTAATAGATGAAATTGGAGCAGAAATCCCAGAGCAATTTTTAAATACATACTTCTCTAAATTAGGAACAGGGGCTATTATCGAATTGCAAATAAAAAGGCCAATAAATGAAGGTAAATATATTTTGTATATATTCGTATTCATAAACAGTTTGATACCAATCAAAAATTTTTTACTAGACTTTTTATCTGTATCATCGCATACGGCGACAAGAACATCGGATTTATCCAGTGACCAACAAAGCGAAGATAGATTAGCATCATCCCTAAAATGCTTTAAGAATATTTGCAAGTCTTTGTTATTTAGGCATCAAATATGTGCTTGGCATTATTTAACTAATTTTACAAACAAGTTTATTCAAAGCGTAGGTCCTTCACATAAAGTTAAGGAAAACTTAAATTATCTAATTAATGATTATTTTGGTATATCACAGAAAAACTTAGATTTTTTCAAATGGATTCAAATTAACGGGTTAAAATTTAGACTTAATTTTTTTATTTGTCTAGGATTTGACAAATTTAATATAGTACAGTTTGTTAGAATAAGTCGATTATTTTTTTATAAGAATGAGCTTTATGTTATATATGTGTAAAGTGGAATACTATACAATTTAATAATGAGTTATTTTCTTATATTATTGAAGAAAAATCAACTAAATAATATATAGTAGTTAAGTTATAATAATAATATAATGTCAACCATTTTGTTTGTTATGCTCCAATGCAAGATTATTCTTCGGATCAAATATGCATATAATATTAAAATATGCAGTTCTTTTAGACGATAATTACATTGATCTTGCAGTGGCGCAGTAATTGTTTATACGTTTTGTAATTAATAGAATGTTTGTTTTGTTATATGTTATTTTGTACCAATTTATAGTGAACGTAATTTTTTATAATATAAATTTTTAAAAAATGAAACACAATTACCTATATATTTTTTCCCTTCCTTGTCAAATATTGCTAGTTAAAATATAATAAATTCATAGTAAAATTGACATTATTTATCAGTCAATCCGACATAATATTTTAGTAAAACTGACATAATATTTCAGTCAAACTGACAACATTTTAGTCACTATAATGACTTCTTACCATGTAAAACTTACAAATTTAGAATAGTCAATTTGTTTTAAAAACTAGTAAAAATCGACTTACGGTAATTGTCAATTTGTCTGTTTCAAACAAGATAAAATGATTATGATTCATGTCAATATTTTGACTGGATCTAAATAGTAAATAATTGTCGAGGATCATATTGTCATTTGTTTGACATAAACGCTAGTAAAAATTTGACTTTATGCGTATTAGATAATATGTCTAAAATATCATAGTGGACCTACTGGTACTAGGGCAATAGATTTTCGTGCGTGTTATTTGTCCTATCTATTTCTAACAGTGTATATCTTTGTGCTAAGATATAAAGAAATACTACCTATAATACAGTATACAGCATATACATAGAAATTTGAAGAAAATTGGAGGTTTGCTTTAGAGATAATTAGACTTGAAATATTTTTATTGGACATTTTCTTATGAGATGAATATGGGTAGATTTTTTTTTTGATGTGACGCTGATATTCATTTTAAATTAATTGTATATCTGTATACTAAGAAAAACTATCTATACAACATATAAAAATTTGAATAAAATTGGGGACTTGCTTTCAGAGATAATTAGAAATATTTTCACCGAAGAGAGTCTCGCTCCTTCAGCGGCGCGGGTGCAGAAGGTACCCGATGTACCTTGAATTGAGTGAAATATTTTTATTGGACATTTATTATATCTTTATCTTTATACTAAGAAATACTAACTATAGCACAACATATACAAATTCGAAGAAAATTGGAAGTTAGAGTTGAAATATTTAATTTTTTTAGAGGTGACGCTGATATTTCTTAAAAATTCTCTATATATCTTTATACTAAGAAAAGCTAACCATACAACATAATAAAAATTTGAAGATGATGGGGTCTTGCTTTCAAAGATATGTAAACTTGAATTATTTTTAATTCGACAGTTTCATATAAGATGAATTTTGATAGATATTATATTTTTTTAGAGACGCTGGTATTTATTTTTAATTATTTTTTATCTTTATACTAAAAAACTTTAACTGTACAACTTTACTACAACCACATAAAAATTTGAGAAAATTGGAGACTTGCTTTCAGAGATTTTTTTTGACAGATGGTATTATTAACCAATCATATTGTGTTATGATGACGTCGGATGACGTAATGCAAAATGCAACCAATAGAATCAAATATGTTGTAAAATGATGTAACTGACAACATGTATGTAGATGTAGATTAGATTTTATTTAGTTACAATAAATAAATAAATTTGTCAAATTAAACATCAAAAATGTTTTGCAAAATAAATCGTTCTGGTAGTGTTTTTGAAGAGAAAAAATGTCCATCCTAAATACCATTCGAGATAATAATTTTTTGAGATAATTTTTGTCTATTTAACGGCACCTTATTGCAATTTCACTCCACAATACATCACGGAAAAATTCCCTGTACTACGTTTCGTGAAATAGTCAGATGATGTTTTGTGTCATGAAATTGTCAAAAATAAGTTGCCGTGGAAACGACAAAACAACTCATCTCATGATATTATCCTTGATGATTAGACTTGAAAATTTGTATATCTATTAATATGTACCTCTTTGAAAACAGGCATCATACAAGATACAACAGGTACAAATTGAAAGAACATTGGTGGCTTCTTGTCAGAAATGCTTATGTATTTTTAGTTAAAAAAGAATTTTTTGATAGGTATCTAGAATTTAAGTTAGGCAAACACGTATTCATATCGGCTATCGATCGAAGAACCTTGTTTTAAATTAAAATTCTTAAATTTAAAAAACTTCATATTAGATTATTCTGTAATAAAATAATCTTTAGAAAGCTCTACATTTCTACTAATGCTAATATTTAATTTTTTATGCGAAAAAAATTCATTTTTTGACAAAAAAAACAATGGAGTAAAAAACTTCAAAATACTTTACTTTTATTGCATATGAGTCGTTAAAATTATAAATTCACAAAACCTTTAATTTATAAAAAATATAGATTCTTATCTCAAACAATATTTTCTTTGTAGTAGGTAATGATGTATAAAATTAACTTATTTGGAATATACAAATGGAGAATAATATACTAAACTAAACTAGCTTCGACTTCGAATCATCGTGCCGGGCGAAGCTAATACCTGACCCTCTTTCTTATCTTTTACTGAGAATTTTCGAAGGGAAACATTTTCTACAATAGTCGCCGAAACTCGCGCTCATAGTAGTTCGTCCTTTCAACACGGGTCCAATATGTTTCTCAATTGTTTTAATAATTTATTTTAATGTTTTCATAAGAGAAAATCATGAGATAAAAATTGTAATCTCTTAAATATTACTTATTCTATGTAAAACAATGTTTGAGACAAACATTTTCTTTTAATATTTTGAAATGAGGGGACAAAATAACCAATCAAGTTTAAATTGAATAGGTACATTTTATTTGGAACATTTGCTTTCAAAAATTATAACTCCAAAATTAAATAAATAAAATAGGTCAGGTACATACTTTATTTCGTTTTTACCTCTCGCCTAGAGAGGTATAGGGATCGTGAAAAAATTCGATGTCGAAATTTTTGTCAATAAGCACGTTTTAGCACCTTTAGAACCTATTTTGACTATTTTCACGATGATGTATGTGTGTGTGTGTATGAAAGTCTGTATGTGTGCCTACTATGCTCTTTCGTTCTTATTCATTATCTCAAATTCTATTGAACATAAAATTCTAATATTTTGCATTATATATTTCTACATGTTAATGAAGAGCTGATTAGATTTTGGTAAAAATCTGCCAACCGGAAATGGTATTTTCTTGAAGCATTTTAACATTTTTTGCAAAAAATATAGAAAATTCTGCGATAGTTACAATTTGCCATACGACATTTCAAAGAACAAATTATAGCTTACAATATTTATTTACCATCTTGTCTATATCTCTTACCAATAAAGGAAAATTATTTTTCAAAGATATATAATTTTACCTACCACGATTTGTAAATCACAATATAAAAAAATCTGTTGTGGCCAGCACATGACCTCCCGCCTTGACACTGTAATATGTGAATTTGGATTTGGTTAGGCTACTTTTTGTAATTTTTGTTATAGTTCTTCAAGCAAAGTACCGATTCCTATTGGCATTGAAATCAAATTAGCTCTTTGTAGATAAAATTTTTATTTTTATTACCTACCTTATATCCAGTGATAATAATAATAATAATGAATCGATGATACTTCTTGACTGAATACGTTTAATGGAAGGATAAAAAGATAAAAACGTAATAGAATTCAGACAGTTTTTAATTTATTACCTATATTTCGGCTCCTATAGGTTCTAAGTTTCAAACCCAGTTAATAATATACCTATTTATATTTAAAAATGGTGTCACAAAAATTTCAGAAACTGTGTTTACGTTTGTTCATCTATCACATTGACATTTCATTTTTGTTTTTAATTTTGTTCCTATATTATGATTTACAAATCGTGGTAGGTAAAATTACAAATTTTTGAAAATTAATTTTCCTTTATTGGTAAGAGATATAGAAACGATGTTAAATAAATATTTTAAAAGATAATTTGTTCTTTCAAATGTCGAATGACAAATTGTAACTATCGCAGTATTTTCTATATTTTTTGCAAATATTGTTAAAATGCTTCAAGAAAATACCATTTCCGGTTGGCAGATTTTTACCAACATCTTATCAGCTCTTCATTAACATATATAAATGTATATTACAAAATATTATAATTTTATGTACAGTAGAATTTGAGATAATGAATCAGAACGAAAGACTATAGTAGGCGCACATACAGACACACACACACACACACACACACACACACACACACACACACACACACACACACACACACACACACACACACACACACACACACACACACACACACACACACACACACACACACACACACACACACACACACACACACACACACACACACACACACACACACACACACACACACACACACACACACACACACAGACATCATCGTGAAAATAGTCAAAATAGGTTCTAAAGGTGCTAAAACGTGCTTATTGACAAAAATCTCGACATCGAATTTTTTCACGATCCCTATACCTCTCTAGGCGAGAGGTAAAAAAATTAAAACAAAAATGAATATGTCAATGTGACAGATGAACAGTTTCTGAAATTTTGGTTGCACCATTTATAAAGAAATGTATAAATATATTAATAACTGGATTTAGAGCTAAAATTTAATTAATAAAAAACTGACTGAATTCCAGTAATTTTTTATCCTTCGATTAAACGTATCCAGTCAAGAAGCATCATCGATTCATTATTAACTGGATATAATGTATTAAGGTAATAATAAAATAAAAATTGTATCCACAAAAAGCTAATTTGATTTCAATGTCAATCAGAATCGGTACGTTGCATAAAGAACTATAAAAAAAATTAAAAAAGTAGCCTATCAAAAACCAAATTCACATATTACAGTGTCAAGGCGGGAGGTTATGTGCTGGCCACAACAGATTTTTTCATTAATTAATAGGGTTCAGATTCTTAGCAAAATATGTATTTACCAGTTATAAAGGACTGTAACCGAAACTATTACCAATATCTTTTTCGCATTTTTTAAGTCATTTCAACTTGATTTTGTTTAAAATGCGTTTTTCATTTTTTTTAAACTCGTTTATTTTATTATTTTTCCTCTAAATTGTGACCTTTTTACTTACTTTTTACAATAAAATGAATCACCTTTTCGCCGTTCACATCGTGTGAAGTTGAATTTCACAAAATTTTTGTAGTCGTTATTTATATATCTAGGCTTACGAATGTGGAATATTATTTTTCGAGTTGGTAGACGAGAAAAATAAGCACGTCATGTAGGTACGTAATAAATATTTTTACAGCCGACGTATTGTATTTTTTTATGAAATAGCAAAATTATTTTAAATTTGTAACATTAATGCAAAATGTGAACACGAAACAAATGGTGAGTACGAATTGCAACAATAGCCGACGTTCTGGCCAATTCTAGTCAGCCATCGAGTGCACAGACACCGAAAAATGCGGAACTAAAGTTGTACTTTTCACATCGATTTACGATTTCATAAAATTATATTTTGTTAGCCAGAGACAGTCAGGTAGAGAGCATTAAAAAAATTATTGTAAACCACAGAGCGGCAAAATTTAATATTTAGTTTTTTGATGTTCGTTTAGTTGTTCGTTATTATGTTAAAAATGGGTGATTCTGACTCAGGTAGTATTGCGCCGGGCGTAGAAGTTTCTAGAAAAAACATAATTATTAAAATATGTTTTGATCGAATTTACATTTTTATTATTTGTCCTACAAAAATACGTGTCATATTCGCAATATAGTGAGCGAATTAAGTAATAGCATACGGTCGTAGATAAAACCACTGATCGAATCTGCATTGTTTAATTTTGTACGGTTCAGATCCCTTAATCTACCACAGCGACTTGGACACACATTAAATTTTAATACTAAATTTTAAGGTCCTTTACTGCTATTTTTCTACGCAAAAAATACTGTTCTGCTAATTTTTGACAATTCGCTATACGGTTCGAAACCCTGGCCTAAATAAAAGTATAAGTGGATAGAACACTACTATGGCCAGGTCACCAGATTACATGCACGCGCTGAGTTTCATTTTCGCTGTCAGGCAAATGTGTTTGTGTCCAGTGTGTGTCTACTCATTCTCATTCTTTACTGCTCAGTCCTCACGTCCGCGCGTCCACCAACGATGAAAAAATGAACTGAAATATTATTCACACGCTGGAGCTAGTCTGCATAACGCATTACTGGGGCAGTCCTTTCTACACAGCTTGCGGAAATTGTAATCTTTGTAAATCACATTTTGCATTCAACTAAACCCACAACGGAACGCCACAACTTATATTTCATTTTACAAGCTATGCAGGAAATATTATTTCAAGCATACCGTAAAAATCTTTTTCACGCCTATCACCGAAATACGTATTTCCGACATTCACTGCACTCATCAAAAATGTCAAATTACAAACAGTAGAATGGCCGGGTAGAAAAGAGAATGAGAGTATATCACGGTACAAGACACTGAAGGTCAAGGATACTTAACAGATCAGGATAGCTCATCCGGCCTGCAGCCAATGAGCGCCGAGTCGATGCGGTGACGTCACGCGGGTATACGACACGCTTCAAGTACATGTGTTTAAACGTATTACAAGAAATATATTTGCTTGAATAATGACTTACTACATAAATATTGTTAAATAAACTTTATTTTTACAAAAACTTATACCACATAATATCTTACTAATAAATATTATTATCCGTTGATCGTTTATTAATGAGTATCATTGATGTAAAAAAATCATGCATTTATGACCCCTATAAATGCATGATTTTTTATTAATCAACGATTTATTGGATGCGTTCAATACACGTAATATTGTATTATATTGACCAGCTCTAAGCTTTACCAAAATACAAAACAGAATTAAAAGAAATGATTTTCACACTTCTAGGTAAATAATATTTACGTAGAATTGCTTTAAAATGAATATAAAAGTAATAACATCATTCTAAAAACGAAAAAACCTTAAGATTTAGTACTGCTAATTAATATTAAGTGAACTGACTGCACCCGCTTCTCCCTGAAAACAGTTGATTTTTATTGTTGAGTTGTCCATTGTTGTCGATCCAATTGTGGTGAACATTTGAAGCGGTCCTAATTTGTTATGGAATAAAATTGAAATTTTATCAAATTAAAAAGGTATGACCAACGGAAAAATATTGTAACTAACTCATGTGTTAATAGGCGATTAATAATCTCAACAATTAACGCGTTCGCTTCTCTCACGCGTTAAAAAGTCTCAATTATTAATCGCCCTCATTAACACACTAGTTTGTTAAATAACTATAATTTATACTGTTAGTTTGCGCATTTTTCGTTGCCTTGCGCGATCTTCGTTGCGTTCACGAGTTTTTTTGTTTAAATTAGATATTATATTTATTTGCATAGGTACTTTATTTAAACTTTATACACATGTTGATTTAAAACATTGTAATTATTTATTGACTAATTACAACAACAAAAAATGATTAACTCAAACATACGTAGATAAATATTTTTAACATTTATAGAATAATTACAATGAACAATTATTATAGTATCTAATCAAATATTGCTACGTAGTATCGGTACCGCGGTATATACGAGTATAATGCGAAAACAGTAAATTTAGGTTTTACTTTTGTTGAAATTTGTGTGCATTTAAGGTGCTAGTATAGTTAGCGTTAGTAGTTCCTTATTAAATTAATTACTCGTGCATTTCGAGTGCTTTATGAACCAAATTTTGGTTACAGTATACTAAATATATGTATTGTCTTTTCTGACTTTTCGCACTTGTTTTACATAATGGAAAGTCTAGAAAAACCTCAAAAATCGTACTTTACTAATAACTCATGCTACGATTGAAATATCTTTTTCAAAAAAATTACACATAATCTACATTAGTATCTTAACATCGGATTGTCAATATTTTTTCAAAAACTATTCCAAATTTCTAATTTAAAAAAAATATCAAATTTTGAAATTTGTTTTTTTGAGAATTTTGAAATTTTTGAATCAATCCGATGTTAAGCATAAAATTATAGACATTTTTTGTAAATAAATTTTTTCTCTAAAGTGCACCTGAATTAAGTTATTAGTAAAGTACGAACGACACTTTTATAGTAGCTATACCCGAGCCTTAACTAAAAAAATTTACTCAACTGACTATCCAATAATGTAATATGAAATTAATCGTATCATCAACTGTTATTACCTTTTAATATGCAACATTTATTGATAATTATAAACACTATAATACGTTAGTTACTTATAATACGTTAGATACTTATAATTCATTAGTTACGAACTTTTTACGTTAGATACAATCATAATAACATCAAAATTTTCCATAATATGCGAACTGTCAACTAATTGACAGATAAAATTGTTGATTTGTTTTAACAACGCTGTCGTCGATGATACGATTAAGCTTTGAATATAACGCGAATATATGCAATTTAAGCCCTCTTTGATGTTCAAAGAGACTTACCTCGTCGCTTAGCAACATCCTCGGTATTATAAATTGCATAATATTCTTGTTATATTAATAGCTATAAATATTTATAAATAAAAAAGTACCTAACAGCTCATTACGAAAATCTCTTTAATATTCTTCTTGTTTAAAATGATCCGAGCAAATTCGGCTTGTGGATGGATTGAATTTATCTTTTCTTTTGCATTTCATAATCCATTCATGGCGAATCTTTTGAGAAAACGTGGTATGAAATATTTTCTGTTTTAGAAATATAATTTGTACATATAGAAACAGCACAACTTTTCCCACCTTTCTTTTTGTTCGGTTGACTCATGTCTAGATTTATAATTTATTTAAGGTTAGTTTATAAAATATAAAACAAAAAATTATCCATAAATAACATACCTACTTTTAATTATTATCAATACTTTATAATATTGTTAAAATAAATGGAATCCAATAATTGTAATTCAAGTGGCAAAATAACAATAATAAGTAGAATATTATGATTATCAATTCATTGCGACAGCGCTGTGTAGACGCGTGACGTCAGAATTACCTCCCACTCCAGCAGAGCAGTGCCGTATACATGAACATAGGCGATGAACCATCCTGTTCTGTTAAGTATCCTTGACTGAAGGTAACCCAACTTGGCTTGCAAAAGTGACTGCTGAACTGGTCTAGTTTCGTGGTACTGAGGGGTAAAGGGAGTAACTCAATGGCAACCAACATAGGCCATCAAAAACCCGCGAGAATCGCTGATTAACGTGTAAAGTATAATTTCTATGTATATTCTGTAATTTATTATAATATATACAATATTCTATAAGTTATTGAGGATTTTAAGTGAAATTGCTATATAATTCCTAATAAAATGTGGCCTATGCGATATGACACCGCCTAGCGGCGACAGGGCGAACTGTAACCTCTTGAGCAGTCATAAAACTAGTGGAAGGGGTATGCAAGTTACCGGGGCCTGGAGTATAGTAATGATTTTTATTTCCACCTTCTGTGTAATTGACACTTTACAGGTATTATGGTAACTAAATAAATGATATATTAAAGGTACTACATTACAAGGCTCATAGAAGTGACATTACAGGTCTATTTTCTCAACCATTGATTATAAAATGTATTTTTTTAAATTATAAAGTTAATTAATCAAAAAAACGCTGTGACGGTGGAAATACAATATTCCTCTTTTCTTCATTATTTCAATTAGTTTTTGTCTGTACACCTTTTCAAATGCGGCTTTTAAATCTATGAACAGCGCTATATACTAGATACCTCCTTTTTTGTCTAGTTCATTTTGTATTGCGTGTGAGAGTATTCGTGCATAATGTTGTCTACTGTTCCTTTAAATTTTTTGAAACCGGCCTGATTGTGTGGCAAAATTTGTTTATCCTCTATTTCTATTTGTAGTTTGACTTACAGCTCCATTGCGTATATTTTGTACATTGTATTCAACTCAGCAATGTTATTCGTCTGTAACTTTTGGTGTCTTTTTGCTTCCTTTCCTTTGAATATTGGGACAATCACTCTTGTTTACCATATTTCTGGGAATTCATCTCCATTTCATATTTTCGTTATTGTTGTGGTAGCAGCTTTTTTTAATAACCTCTAAAAACTAAAAAAAAAAACCGCCGTGCAGTAAAATCATGGCAAGTGTAAAATCGCAAGTCCCATACAGGTCAACGATGTATGATTATTATGTTTACACTTCAGAAGGACAAAATTATAGTAATGAGTACTACTACCTATACAGGTTGGTGGAGGTGAAATGCGAACATAGGGAAATATATGACAATAGAGTTATTATGCTAGGCATCTTGATATACGTGGAATAAGTACTGTCAATGTCAAAGTAGCTGTCATATTATTGAAATTTTTATTTTCATGAAAATATTTTCTTTCCATAATAATGTATGTGTACGAGTAGAACGAGAAAGTTTACATGCACTTTTAGATTTTATTATTATTTCTGTTATTGATTACTCTTTTTGCCACACAAATTCACATTACTTCGTTTTGTGACACTACTACAAAATATATCAAGATACCTGGCATGAAAGTTCGATTGTCATGTATGTTTCCTATGTTCGCATTTCACCTCCACCAACCTGTATATTTAATAAAGTCGGGAGGTCTTGTGCTGGCCACATCAGATTTTTACTTCCCCAATCTATGTAATAGAGGGAAGTATTGTAATCGTGATTTTTTGACAGTTCGATATCTTGGTGAAACATTATTACTGTCATTTCATAATAATGCAATTTATGTTTAGAAATGTAATGCAGTGATGAAAACAACTAAGGAAAATATGTTATAGGGAAATATATGACAATAGAGTTATTATGCTAGGCATCTTGATATACGTGGAATAAGTACTGTCAATGTCAAAGTAGCTGTCATATTATTGAAATTTTTATTTTCATGAAAATATTTTCTTTCCATAATAATGTATGTGTACGAGTAGAACGAGAAAGTTTACATGCACTTTTAGATTTTATTATTATTTCTGTTATTGATTACTCTTTTTGCCACACAAATTCACATTACTTCGTTTTGTGACACTACTACAAAATATATCAAGATACCTGGCATGAAAGTTCGATTGTCATGTATGTTTCCTATGTTCGCATTTCACCTCCACCAACCTGTATATTTAATAAAGTCGGGAGGTCTTGTGCTGGCCACATCAGATTTTTACTTCCCCAATCTATGTAATAGAGGGAAGTATTGTAATCGTGATTTTTTGACAGTTCGATATCTTGGTGAATCTTCACGTTTTAGACCCTACTGAACCCAAAAAACATAATTTAAAAAAAAATCGGTCTGTTAGTCTGTTTGGATGTTGGATAACTTAAAAAAGTGTTGGAATTTTGGACTGAAATTTTATATTTAAAATCTTGAGCCAAAATCTGACTTCATGTTTGTTAAAGAGCTTTATTCAACCAGTGGTACCAACTTTATAAACATAACTTTTTTATTTTTATCAAAATACTATCGTGTGTGGTATCAAATTAAAGCTCTCGGGAAAATAATTCTAGTAAAAAAATAAAAATAACATTTAAAAGATAGTCCATTATTTATTATAAATTATTCAATTTATACCGAGTTTGGTGTCAATTTAATAAAGCTCTCAGGGAGATAAATTTAGTAAAATGACATTTATATGATTTTCAATTGTTTCTAAAAAAATAATCAATCTTTTCTATTCAAATTCCTAAATTTTCTCTCTAAAAAATATTTAATATTTTGGCTTTAATGAACATCCTAAGAAAAATTAATATTATGTAATTTATGGAGAAATTTTCGTAGAATTTATAGTCCAGTCAGGAGAGGTTTTGACTGAAGACTAATACATAACCAAATGAAATTTGGCATGTGAGTAGTTAAGAACATACAGAAACAAAAAAAAAATTCGCTCCACCTCGGTATGCTCCGCTTCCCACAAAAATTTTCAGTTGAAACTCAACATTTTCTTGTAACGCATTTTCCTCGAAAACTATCAAAGATTTTGGAAAACTGTTTTGACAGGATGAAAGCTGAGGAAATTTGCTACCAAAATGGTCTTTGAAAATTTTTCATAAGTAGCACCGTGTAGGCTTCAGCCGTTTAATATTCGAATGACTGTATAGTAGGCGCTACATTGCGAATGACGTAATAAATTCGCTGCTACAGAATAAATGTGGTATAACTTCGTTAAAGAACATCATTTTGTAAAGATAAAAATTGCATTTTATTCGTCGAGGCTTCCACTTTCAATTGCACTAATAACATTTGAATTTACGACCCCGTTTATACCGAGAAACTTGCTTTTTAAAGAATCATAACTCAGTATTAGAAGACGTTCAAAGAATTCTCAATATTTTCAATATCTATGAATGAAATTGTAAACTGGTAGAGGATTATTTTCATCAAACCATCCCCAATCACATGCAACTATTTGGAGGGTTGTGTGTTGTACGTCCGAAAAAAAAACTGGTTTTCGCTATCTCATAGATTTCTTTATTTATTGCGGGCACGAGCATTTTTGAAAATAGGCCACTTTTTGGCCCCGTAAATTGATTTTTAATGAGCTTATCGTTAAGTACAAATCCTAATCAACAAGATTCTGTAATTTGTTTCATCAATTGTACTACTACGTACATGTAACAGATGTTTTCCTAAAAAAAGATCATAACCTACAAATAAAGAAGGTAGCGAAAACCAGTTTTTTTTTTCGGACGTACACTATGTTCCAAATGTTCTGCCCCAGCCTTAGAAAATCCCCCAGTGATCCGCAACCATTGTAGCACCATTCGTCAAAATATTCGAAATACGGCCTTCTTAGGTTGTAGAAAAAGACAGCATGCGAAAGATAGAAGCAGTTCTCGGTGAATCATTGCGGATTACGCCAGGTAGAGTGTAGAACAATAATTGCTTTGAGCTCTGTTTCGGTTTAGAAATACAATTTCCATAGTTTTGTTTTCTTCACTTCATTACATTTCTAAACAAAAATTGCGTTATTATGAAATGAAAAATTCTTTTAAATAAATAATTTTATTTAAATTTGTATCTTAAAAATGCCACAATACCTTAAAACTAAAAAATTCACTTATTGCCAAATTTTATATTAAATAAATAAGATAATTATTGGTACTGACAAAAGGTAAAATTTAAAAATGAAGGCGATCCTATCTTAAACTGACCGAATAAATTGAAAGTAAAAAAATCTAATTGCAGCATAACATGGATAACATTTTGACGAATGATTTTTGTACGGGGTTGCTAAGTAAGTATATTGAATTAATAAAATTAAATACAAAAATATGCAGAATTATCTATAATTGTTAATTATTTTTATGATTAGTAATTTCATTTTCAATATTTTAATTTAGTTTACATTAAAATACATAATAACAATAAGTACGATAAAAAGTTACATAGAAAAAAATCCAAGTAATATGATTTTTAGCAATAATTCCCGGGCTAAATTATAAGATTATAAAAAATGATCACCACACGATTTTTTATTTCATAACCCGATACACAGTAAATCTTTGAATGTTTAATCAGTACCTACATTAATTAACACAGAATTTGACTTGTGCAGCGTTGAGGTTAATAGTGGCGGCGGCGAATTGTTAAAATAAACGCTTAATTTTTAAGTGGCTTTTTTTAGGCAGCGCGCCGGTGTACGCCGGCGTATTCACATCAAAATTTACTTCTATCTAACTTCGTAATATCTACATGTGTAGCAAAGTTAATGGAAAATATCTTATTAGATGCCATCCACATATGATACAATTTTTTTTTTAATATGAACTATTAAAATTCCTATTAACAATATCGAAATTTTTAATTTAGAATTTAGAATATTGATGGCGGCGCGCCGTAAAAAATATTGGCGTCGGCGTGAAATATATACCGACGGCGGCGGCGTGGCGTGGCGGCCCACGGGTCTAACACAAATGTTTACCATAATGCCACAATTGAAATTATTTGAATTTATTGTTTTGTGTTTTAAGTAAATTAAAAATTTTACTTGTATAAAATTTTTAAAATTGTTACTCTCACTGTCTTTATTTATAAATTATTTGTTTGGGTTTTGTTTTGTTTATTTATATTTATTTATACGACGTTTAGGAAACAGTTGATCATAACATTAGTTGCTTTTATATACCTATTTAAACAAAGACTAATACAAATAATTATATTGTTTATATAGATATTTTAGAAAACAATGATTGTAAAGTAGTAATTTTCACGGATACATTTTTAACACATAGATGTTTATACGTAAGTGCAATAATTTAGGCAGGAACGGGAAACATGATAGTAACGAAGCTTGATAATAATTGTAACTTTTAGGACAATAATTCATAGTTTCTTTAAAAAAAACTTTTAATTTATGCCTAATGCATACAATCTTGCAACACGCATTTCAATAAAACAGTTTGATATGTTTTATTCTCATTTAATTTACTGAAACATTATTACTGTCATTTCATAATAATGCAATTTATGTTTAGAAATGTAATGCAGTGATGAAAACAACTAAGGAAAATATGTTTCTAAACTAAAGCTCAAAGTAAACGTTCTACACTTTTCCTTTACCTGACTTAGTAATGATTCACCGAGAACTGCTTCTATCTTTCGCATGCTGTCTTTTTCTACAACCTAAGAAGGCCGTATTTCGAATATTTTGACGAATGGTGCTACAATGGTTGCGGATCACTGGGGGATTTTCTAAGGCTGGGGCAGAACATTTGGAACATAGTGTACAACACACAACGCTCCAAATAGTTGCATGTGATTGGGGATGATTTGGTGAATATAATCCTCTACGAGTTTACAATTTCATTCATAGATATTGAAAATATTGAGAATTCTTTGAACGTCTGCTAATACTGAGTTATGATTCTTTAAAAAGCAAGTTTCTCGGTATAAACGGGGTCGGAAATTCAAATGTTATTAGTGCAATTGAAAGTGGAAGCCTCGACGAATAAAATGCAATTTTTATCTTTACAAAATTATGTTCTTTAACGAAGTTATACCATATTTATTTTTAGCGGCGAATGTTTTACGTCATTCTCAATGTAGCGCCTACTATACAGAAAATTCTCAAGTCATTCGAATATTAAACGGCTGAAGCCTACACGGTGCTACTTATGAAAAATTTTCAAAGACCATTTTGATAGCAAATTTCTTTAGCTTTCATCCTGTCAAAACAGTTTTCCAAAATCTTTGATAGTTTTCGAGGAAAATGCGTTACAAGAAAATTTTGAGTTTCAACTGAAAATTTTTGTGGGAAGCGGAGCATACCGAGGTGGAGCGAATTTTTTTTTTGTTTCTGTATGTTCGTAACTACTCACATGCCAAATTTCATTTGGTTATGTATTAGTCTTGGGTTTCAGTTAATTTTTGACTCTCCTGACTGGACTATTAATGAAATTGTAAGTCGAAATTTTTATTCGTTCAAAAGCCAGAGCTCATTACACACAATAAATTCGAAAATTTTGAAAATATCTCAACTTTCTCTCGGAAATGATAACTCTAAGAAGTTTTCGAGATAATGTGTCTTATATAGTCGAGTCAATATACTACTAAAATCGGCCTCATTTCCCGTTTTTTGCGCAGTAAGATGGATCGAAATGGGGTTTTTTGCATTCGCTTCCTGAAATTAAATAGAAACTTTGTGACTACTTGTGATCCGCTTGGGTTTGCAAATTGCATTTGTGCACTGCAAAATGCATTCTGAAAAGTGCATTTTTGCAGACAGTAGTTTAAAAATTAATAACTTGGCGAATAACGACTGCAATTGCACCAGTGCGGATCCTCGGGGGTTTTCGAGGTCGCAGAATCCGAATCTGACATTAAATTCAGCCTCCCGGGTACCTGGGGCACCGTACCTGGACATAAACGTCATTCATTGGAGTTTTCCTGTAATTATCGTACAAGGCGGCAGAAAACCGGCATCCGGGGGTTTCTTGGGGCGCTGATCTCGAATCGGCCATCGGTAACCCTCTCCCGGGTACTTGGGGTACCGGACCTGGGCATATACGTCATCCTCTGAAGTTTTCCTGAATTTATTATGCGAACTGAAAGAAAACCGGCATTCGGGGGTTTCTTGGGGCGCTAATCTCGAATCGGCCATCGGAATCCCTCTCCCGGGTACCTGGGGGCACCGTACCTGGACATATACGTTTTTATTTTAAAGGTACCTTTGTGTGAGTTAATATGGACACTCTCTTATACAGACAGGCACAACGTAGCGAGACCCTACACTGCGCATGGCCTGATACCATGAGAGGGAGATCTTCCGGAGAGAGAAGAGTAATCGTTGAAGAAAGGTGTAAGAAGTAGTTTAAGATTTCATTAAACCACGCGCCATAATTTTCAGATTTTTAGTTTTATGGTGGGTTTATGCAGACTATTAAATTAAGAAATTACATTATGAAATTAAACTAAGAAAGTAGACATCATTGTTTCTTATATAATCGTTTAGGCAACTAAACTAACAAACTAAACAATCGTCACTAAACTAAAAAGTTAGATATTTTCATGATAAATAATTCAGGAAAACTCCAGAGGATGTATATTCCGATGGCCGATTCCGATCAGCGCCCCAAGAAACCCCCGAATGCCGGTTTTCTTTCAGTTCGCATGATAAATTTAGGAAAACTCCAGAGGATGACGTATATGTCCAGGTCCGGTGCCCCAGGTACCCGGGAGAGGGTTGCCGATTCGAGATCAGCGCCCCAAGAAACTCCCAGATACCGATTTTCTTTCAGTTCACATAATAAATTCAGGAAAACTTCAGAGGATGACGTATATGCACAGGTCCGGTGCCTCAGGTACCCGGGAGAGGGTTGCCGATGGCCGATTCGAGATCAGCGCCCCAAGAAACCCCCGGATGCCGGTTATCTGCCGCCTTGCACGATAATTTCAGGAAAACTCCAAGGGATGACGTATATGTCCAGGTACGGTGCCCCAGGTACCCGGGAGGCTGAATTTAATATCAGATTCGGATTCTGCGAATTTATTATGCGAACTGAAAGAAAACCGGCATTCGGGGGGTTTCTTGGGGCGCTGATCTCGAATCGGCCATCGGAATATACGTCCTCTGGAGTTTTTCTGAATTATTTATCATGAAAATATCTAACTTTTTAGTTTAGTGACGATTGTTTAGTTTGTTAGTTTAGTTGCCTAAACGATTATATAAGAAACAATGATGTCTACTTTCTTAGTTTAATTTCATAATGTAATTTCTTAATTTAATAGTCTGCATAAACCCACCATAAAACTAAAAATCTGAAAATTCTGGCGCGTGGTTTAATGAAATCTTAAACTACTTCTTACACCTTTCTTCAACGATTACTCTTCTCTCTCCGGAAGATCTCCCTCTCATGGTATCAGGCCATGCGCAGTGTAGGGTCTCGCTACGTTGTGCCTGTCTGTATAAGAGAGTGTCCATATTAACTCACACAAAGGTACCTTTAAAATAAAAACGTATATGTCCAGGTACGGTGCCCCCAGGTACCCGGGAGAGGGATGCCGATGGCCGATTCGAGATTAGCGCCCCAAGAAACCCCCGAATGCCGGTTTTCTTTCAGTTCGCATAATAAATTCAGGAAAACTTCAGAGGATGACGTATATGCCCAGGTCCGGTACCCCAAGTACCCGGGAGAGGGTTACCGATGGCCGATTCGAGATCAGCGCCCCAAGAAACCCCCGGATGCCGGTTTTCTGCCGCCTTGTACGATAATTTCAGGAAAACTCCAAGGAATGACGTTTATGTCCAGGTACGGTGCCCCAGGTACCCGGGAGGCTGAATTTAATGTCAGATTCGGATTCTGCGACCTCGAAAACCCCCGAGGACCCGCACTGGTGCAATTGCAGTCGTTATTCGCCAAGTTATTAATTTTTAAACTACTGCCTGCAAAAATGCACTTTTCAGAATGCATTTTGCAGTGCACAAATGCAATTTGCAAACCCAAGCGGATCACAAGTAGTCACAAAGTTTCTATTTAATTTTAGGAAGCGAATGCAAAAAACCCCATTTCGATCCATCTTACTGCGCAAAAAACGGGAAGTGGATAAGTATATTGACTCGACTAATAGAGATATGTTCGTAGAATTTAATGAAAGAAATCGGAAGTCAATAAATACGAAAAATTTCACTATTTTTGAAATTAGGGCGCTACTCTTGTTGACTGTAATATTGCTGCAATAGAATCAGAATTTACGATTCTGGCTACATTGCTCAAATCAAAAATCTGAAATTTTACATGAGTATAATGACAAAACATTGTTGAATTGAAAAATTCATACAATATATTGTTTTGACAAAAATTATAGAAAATAGGCATTCACTTTTGCTTTTTAATATTTCAAATCGTGGTTTTATTAATGCATATTAATTAGTTTTGTTTTAAATAGTAGATTCCTTGCGTTGTTGTTCCTAAGGGTGGTCTCAAACGATTTTTGTAAAAAAAAAACTAAACAGCTGGCAAAAAAATAGTTAAAATCTTACCAAATTGTATATTTTTACTACTTTTTTTACTAATAAACTATAGAGCATTTAAAAATATATTTTCATAACACTCTAGAATCATCTTTTAACTATCCATTATATAAAATACTAGCGGACCCGGCGCGCGTTGCTACGCCTCCAACTCGAATTTAAAGGAATCTCGTTATAAGAATTATACCATACCATACATGGTGACAATTCTAACAACGGCCATGATACCATACCAAATTTGAACTCAATCGGTTACCGCCATTTTGTTTAAAGATGGTGGACTAATATTTTAGTATGCTCATGTCATGTCATAAGTTAGATCATAAGTTATAACCATTACAAATTTGAACCCAATCGGTGCAGTATCATACCAAATTTGAACCCAATCGGTTACCGCCATTTTGTTTAACGATGGCGGACTGATATTTTAGTATGCTCATGTCATAAGTTAGATCATAAGTTATAACCATTACAAATTTGAACCCAATCGGTGCAGTACATTTTGCTAGCCACCATTTTGTTTCAAGATGGCGGACTGACATTTTAGTCCGGTCATGTTATAAGTTAGATCTTAAGCTATTACATACCAAATTTGAACTCAATCGGTGCTGTAAACTTTGAATTAAATTGTTATAAACAACAATGCAATTTGACATCGTTACAAACATCAAATAAATAAAAAAAAAACTATTTCAAAAACAAATTTGTTCGATGATATATTTGACCCTGGATTTGCAATGGTAATAAGTAGATGTAATGTAGGTAATTTTATAGCGAAGTACGGGTGGGCCAAATGAGACTTACTAATGTAAAACACTAATAACTTTTGTAATAATCGCTTGTTTTGATTAATTTTTTTAATACAATGAATATATTTTATGGAAATTATGTACGAAATATGACAAATGTGAACCATTATTCGCGATACAGAGATCGGCTCTTTTTAACGCGTTTTCCATTACACCACGTGATGTTTCTGGTTGAAGGCTTAGTATTTCGACTCGAATATTCTGCTTCAGCTGTCTAATAGTCTCTGGTTTATTAACATACACTTTGTCTTTTAAATATCCCCATAAAAAAAGTCGGGCGCTATTAAATCTGGCGAGCGAGGTGGCCAAGGGAAATCAGATTTTTTTTTTAAATCAGACGTTCGCCAAAAATTTCACTTTTTGGCCATCACACCGCACCAAACAATACATTTGGTTGGATTTGCAACTGATGCTGGTGTATTTCCCTTGGATTTTCAGAGCCCCAAAATTTGTTTGTTGACATGACCATTTAAATGAAAATGCGCTTCATCCGACATCAAAACATTATTTAGAAAATCAATTTGTGTGGCTAGTAAATTTCCAAGAAGTCAGTAATAACCTACAAAAAGAAAAAATAATTAAATCAAAAAATACAAAAGTTATTTAAGTTTAACATTGGTAGGTCTTATTTGGCCCACCCGATATTTGTACCGCCATGTGGCTGGCAAAATACATTGGCAGCACTGCCATTCAATTTCTGTAAATGCATTCACTTCTGACATTTTAGTCTACTCATGTTATAAGTTTGATCTTAAGATATTACCATTGAGCTCAATCGGTTCAGTAAATTTTGAATTAGATAGTCGCCGGCAACAATGTTAAATTGCCATTGTTATAAACAACAATGCAATTTAACATCGTTATAAACATCAAATAAATTTAAAAAATCTGATGTAGCCAGCACACAACCTCCCGCCATATCTAGACTTGTAAACATAAAATGCATACTTAAAATCCGGTGCCCATTTAAAATATACAAATAAAAATCTAAAATATTCAAATACAGAAATTTGCATCACCTGAATCATAAGATTGAGCTCTTCCAATTTATACCTTATAGACAAATGATAAATACCAAATATCTAAATTTTTGGGTAATTCGTATTTGAGTTATCCAACTGACAGAAATCCTGCTCTGACCACATAACTACACTCATACACACATACATACAGACATCATCGTGAAACTATCAAAAATGAATTTATTGTAAGGACCGGACCCTAATTCGTGCTCATTCACTAAAAACTCACTACCCGATTTTTAGCATGATTCCAATACCTTCCTTTACAGGTATGGCCGAGGTATGGCGGAAGGTAAAAACTATTTCAAAAACATATTGTTTATTGTAATGCTTACAATCTACAACTGTCTGTTTCAAAACACCTAGACCAACTGAATTCGAAATTCCTATTCAACAGCTAATAAGTACATAGCAGTTTAATTAAATGCCTGGTTATCTAATCTGTTTGTTATTTTAATGATAAATTTTGAATTTTTCGATTTTTCGGCTTTTCTTTTGGGTTTTCTCAAATTTTTTCTTTTTAAAACCACCCCTGTATTAGAGCGAACACAACAAAAAAAGAAATATTCAAATCGGTCAACTCGTTCTCAAGTTATGGCGTTACCAGAAAAACAGGCATTCATTTTTATATATACAGATGTACAGTGTAGGTGTAATAGTAATTATTTGTAATAATAGCGAGATCACTTTTTCACTATGTTGTTGTCACAGGTGTACCACCTAAAAGACGTCTTAAATAATCCAGTCATTTAAGGGAAAAAATTGCCCTTACCTGGAACTAATTAACAAAATAGAGATACTTGGTAGGTGTATTGTATAGCTGCCCAGTAATAAAATATTAAAAATCAACACCCGTGGGTATACATATACATGCTGTGCAACGGTCGTCATGTTGGAAATTGTCTGCCGTATTTTTAGTTCTTTTCGATTATCTCTTAATGCTGTAATTTTTAATAAGAAAAAAATTTTGGTGAAAAACTTTTTAAAATACAGGAAATCAAAACTGTCTTAAAACTTTTCAGGTAAAAATCCCTAATGCTTGGACTATTATATAATTATAAAAAGATTTGTTTATAATTTTTATTTTTAAATTTCAATAATTTTTTTTCTGAAAATGTGATACCGCGAAAATCCATAAATTTCAGAAATAGATTATTAAAATTCAAGTAATAATTTTCAAATAAAATTTATAAACAAATCTTTTTTATAATTTAAAAAAGGCATCGTTAACCAGAATTTGAATCTTATAAAATTAAGAGTTACCAAGATCTTACTTATTCTCTTATTTGATTATTATAAACAAAATATAAACATTTAAAAAAATTTCCGGTAACAAAGCTTATGACTGTAATATACCAAAATATAATTTTTTCCGGATGATGTATATTGACAGTAGACGTCATTGAAATAACAGTTTCTAAAAATGTGTTAAAATCATAGCTTATTTTTCTATAAATTGTTGGCATTTCTACACAAATATGTACCGACGTGGCAACATCGGTACCAACATGGCAACCCTGCCGTTATTTTTATAATTCTAATCATGTGTGTATATTGTCATTTTTTATTTTGTATACTGCATTTTTTTATTTATCTGTATTGTTGTATAATTACATTAGTTACGAATATAAAATATAAAACCAGTCACACGCAAATTTGTGTCTTTTTTAATCTATTAACTACAATTTAATGTTACCCAACCAGCGACGTAACATTATTGGTGACCCCGAATAGAACACAGTTGAACATTCACGACAAATATTTTTTTCTATAACTTCAAATTTATTAACCTTGATTTGGATAAACATCATTTCACATGGAATTGGATAACTACTACCATTTATCATTACTTGGCTTTAAAAATATCGTAGAAATGTGCATACATTAGTAGGTATAAAGTTTGATTCAATTTTTTTGGATTATTTTATAACTAGTTATTCATCTTTAAAGCCAACTAACTGTAATTATGAATCCGATAGTAATCGCAGTATAATTTCTCGCATTATAAAATCAAACAATTAATTCTATATTGACAAATAATGTGGGTTAATATGTGTTATTTGTGCGAAAGGCGCGTGTGTGTGACTGTCCTAAATAACGTTTGGTCTCGTCGGGGCGCCGCTAATATTTTGGAGCTAAGTAACTAGTTATTGGCCGATAATAAATTTCTTTGTGTATTTTTGTTTCCTCTGGGAGCCATGCAATCATTTCGCTGGATCGTACCCAGGATAAAAGTCCTACTTTTGCGACAATAAACTTTCTTTTGCTGTCCTTTTCTTTTACTGTTCAATTTTATACTCACAGTTTTATACAGCTTATTGTTTATAACCGCATGGTTCGCGGTTGAGTTTCAAGGTGGAGCGAAAATCCACTGACTTCTATTTGCATATTATTTCGTACTTCATTTACATGTATTCCTTAGTGAAATAAAAGCGTATATCTTCCTTTACAATGGAATTTTGTTACAAAATTTTTGATTATTCTGACCTATATACATTTATATTTTATATGCTCGAAATATTTCAAATTTAATATACTTATAAAAATTTTGTTTCAACACACAAAATATTCGTGGAAGTCAATAAGTTTTAAATTAAAAACATAATCAGAAAATGTTTTAATCTAAGCAAAATATAAGATTAAAAGCAAGAATAATATTGTATAAAAATCTATAGAAACATAGCTTTTATCAGTAATGAAATACCTACGAATATTTTTGTAGGTTTTCGTTTTCCTGTACTAAGGTGTCTATTATAAACGGCAACAATAAAACGCTTTGTACTTATTTGATGAAGTGGATATAAGTGAATAAAATCTGGTATTTTTCGACACAAGTTGGCGTGAAATGCTGACCACGTACTTGTTGAAGTTCTCAGTTGTCGGCTTGTCGCTCTACAAATCCTGTTTACAAAATATCGATTTCACATCTACTACCCACTTTTAAATTCTAAGCGTGCAGTATTTTCTTTTTCTCCATCTAACACGTAACTGATTTCACTTATTTAATTTTTATGTTGGTAGTATTTCATCATACTCATGTTAAAACGTAATAAATTACAAAAACTTAGAAGGACAATAATTTTTCATTTGTATGGAAGAGTAGATATTTTGTAGATGTAGCTAGTAAGCAGTGTTATAAACTAGAGACTGTTGCTGTATCCGTCTGGACTAATTATTCACAAAACACTTACCAAATGCAGCGAGCAGTTGAGACCAAGACATGCCAGTTATCCAAACTATAATCGCAGTAAAAAGATACCTATGTTTGTAGTGCACACAAGGCACCAAGTACAGGAGCAGTTGAATAACAACAGAAGCAAGTGTAAACTGTAACCGTATAATTTCAAGCCTCATTTCCGTTGTTGAACGCTATTATACTTGTAACTTCATTCGAATAAACTTGCCTGTTCCAGTACGTTCAAGAAACTAAAACGCTAGGTACTGTTGATTACATAGGCTTGAGCGTGGAGAAATTTTCTACCCTTGCAGATTATACAAAACGTATTTATTTTTAATATTTACTTATAAAAAATTATTTATAAAAATATAGTAACCAACTAAACAGTATGAAATAAATTCGGCTTGTATTGATGAAACAAAAATAACCATATAAAGTATATTTTATGGTTTTCAATTAAGTCACTACTAAACTATTTGTAGTCGGAGCAAAATAGTATAGTATTGTTTTTCCGCCGACTTTTTAGTAATTTTCTAGATCCTTTTTGGAGGAGTCACTCTTCGCTTCTATTTTAGATGTTCTTAAATATAGTGTTCGATTGTTTTCTGCCTACTGTTTTTGTTTTTCAGTTCCTAGTTACTGCTGCTCTTAAAGGGAGTGTAAACCAAAAAATCTGACGTGGACACCACATGACTTCCTTGTACGCCTATTAGTCCAGTCAATCTGTAAAATTTGATGGAAAAAAATCGCAAAGTCAATTTTTTTTCATAAATCGTTAGAGGGGCATGCAAGGAGCTTAAAACTGAGTTGTCACCCCCCCGGCCTATAAGTATTCAACGTTTTCCCTACGATAAACGGTGACTGAGATATAACGCGGTACCTTACTTAACTGTTTAAAATGGAAGTAATATTGAGAAAATGTTTTACATTACACCAAATTTTGAACAAGTTATTGTTCATTTTTCAAATTGTGTAGTATCATACAGCAAATTGTGTGAAATATCGCATTGCTTCGTAAATTGTCTGAAAAAATAGATAAGCGCAGCTGTAAAATTATTATTGTATGCGAACTGCACATAATCACAAACCAAATATTGTAGGAAGGTACATAAAAATGTCTCAGTATAAAACAGAGTTCATTAAAAACAAAGCAATTTATTGCTCAATTTGTTGCGCAATTTCTTGTTCAATATTTAGCGTAGTGTAAACGGCCATTAGTGTAAATGAAATTTCATATATTCCGAGTGATTTTTTTGTTACTCGTCATTTTTTTTCTTCTTTGGCGGCTCTTCGGCGGCGCCTGCTTGTTGAACGACATGAGATGAGGTTGGCTTATTAGTGTAATCCTCATAACGGAAAATTTGGAAGGGAGGTTCGTCAATGTCTACTCTTCTTTTTCTTCATCAAACGTGCGTACGTTGCTGCAATTCTTCGCGGCGAAAAAGTGAAAAAAGTCATTTTTGGCAACTATGGCGCCCTCTACTTTTTGCACTTTTCGTCGTAGAGCAGTGACCCAATGACATAAATTGTAGATAATACGATAATATTGTCCTTAACAATATTTTAAACAAAATTTCTCTCTACAACCTACCGTTTTCGCGAAAAATCAAATCCAAAATGTTTTTGGATTTCCCAAAAATTGCAGGGGGGTGACAACTCAGTTTTAAGCTCCTTGCATACCCCTCTAACGATTTATGAAAAAAAATTGACTTTGCGATTTTTTCCCATCAAATGCACAATATTTCTTGGCGTACAAAATTATTGTTAAGAGCAAGCGCCACAGCACGGCCTTCGATGCATCCTTTCCCGCGTTATATCTCAGTCACCGTTCATCGCACGGAAAACGTTGAATACTCATTTTAGAAGGTTTTTTTGTGCTCTACAACTTTTCCATTTACACTAAAGATCAAAAAATAATTTTTCGCGGTGAAAAAGTGAAAAAAGTCATTTTTGGCAACTTTGGCGCCTTCTACTTTTTGCACTTTTAGTCGTAGAGCAGTGACCCAATGACATAAATTGTAGATAATACTGTCCTTAACAATATTTGTTAGCAAAATTTCTCTCTACAACCTACCGTTTTCGCGAAAAATCAAATCCAAAATGTTTTTGATTTCCCAAAAATTGCAGGGGGGCAGGTGGGTGACAACTCAGTTTTAAGCTCCTTGCATGCCCCTCTAACAATTTATGAAAAAAAATTGACTTTGCGATTTTTTTCCACAAACGTCGAATTTTTGTTACAGATTGACTGGACTATATTAAACTGTTCATACTTTTCTTAATAACTAAAATGTAGAATTATATTATACAAATATATTAATCTATAAGTACTACTACTATTGCTATACTATATTTACAAATATATTTTAGTCATTTTATTTAAATTGCAGAAGAAGATATAAACGATATTTTACTATTGTCACTGCCACTGTCATGTCATAATCATTTAAATTTTACGTAGTAACAAATGTTAATCGATCATGGACTACAAGATACCGAAATACTAAATTATAAATATATACTTTAATTATTCTTAAATGATAGCAGATACAAAAATATTTATAAAATACCGATTGTAGGTAATAATAACATAATCTTTCATTTAATATAAAAAAATTGTCTTAAATTAAATATTTATCGAAATATTTGAAAAAAATACTACTTCCGGTTTGTAGATTGAAACCAAATATAGGAGGTGCACAACTAGATGCTATAACAGTCCTAAATACAAAATTTCAACTTTCTACGTCTAACCGTATTTGAGTTATGCGACACACATACGTCCGTCCGTACGTACAGACGTCACGACGAAACTAGTCATAATGGATTCAGAAAAGATCAAAACGGATATTTCCATCAAAATCTGAAAACCGAAATTTTTCGCGATTACAATACTTCCTTATTACTCCGTACAAGGAAGTAAAAACAACTTTGCACTAGAAAATAGAAAAATAAAATCTAAGAGCAAAAATGAAAACCTCAGTTTGCTAGGGGAAATACGTCTTGATATATTTAACCACGAATATGTGACAGAGTAGCGTGTGACGTCATACCGACGACACGAGTCGGTTGAGCCAGCCGTACACATATTATGTGTACGGTTGCGTAGTTCTTATAAAGTTTACGAAAACGGAAACCAATCTTTTTTGCAAATCATAGTTTAAATACCCTTAATTGGTCTGTAGTTAGTTGCAACAGCAATTTTAAGTATTCATCAGTTTTTATCGGAAATAAATCATAAATGTTGAAGGATAGTTCTATAAGAGCAAGCGGTTGAAATGATGCTGCATATGCATATTATAAATAACATTTTTTTATTTCAATAGGATAATTAGAACTAGGTTAATTTAAAGAATGAAATGCTTGTCAGATGTAAAATTTACCGTATTTACTGACTGAGAATTAGAGCACTGCAAGGCCCGGCCCGGCCCGTGGGCCGGGCCCGGGCTTTATTTCTTTTAAGTATAGTGGGCTTCGGGCCTAGCCGGGCCTACCATATCACGGGCTTCGGCCTAACCGGGCTTACTATTTATTGTACTATAACGGGCTTGTTATGCTCCGGGCTTGGGCCGAGCCGGGCCTGTTATGCTCCGGGCTTGGGCCGAGCCGGGCCTATTATGGTACGGGCTTGGGCCGAGCCGGGCCTGTTATGGTACGGGCTTGGGCCGAGCCGGGCTTGTTATGCTACGGGCTTGAGCCGAACCGGGCCCGATATGCAACGGGCTTGAACCGAGCTGGGTCTTTTATGCTGCGAGCATAGGCCGAGCCGAGTTTTTTAAATTAAAATCTTATTTCTAAGTTATAATATTACAATAATTTCCTACAGTTACTAAAAAAATTTGGAGAGCATTATACTAACATTTTTTGTATGATATATAACACGATAACACGTACACAAACTAAATTTTAGAGGTTTAGTTAGACCGAGCCAAGTCGGGCCGGGCCGGGCCGGGCTTCAAAAAATCATGGGCTGACAGGGCTGAGCCGAGCCGGGCTGGGCCGAGCTTCAAAAAATCATGAGCCGGGCAGGGCCGGGCCTCGAAAAACCATGGGCCGGACAGGGCCGGGCTTCGAAAAACCATGGGCCGGACAGGGCCGGGCCTTAAAAAATCTCGGGCCGGGTAGGGCCGGGCTTTGTTTTTATTTTAAAATATCGGGCCGAGCCGAGCCGGGCCAAATAGCAGGTGGGCTTCGGGCTGTCCGGGCTTTGGTAAAATTTGAAATTGTCGGGCCGGGTTGGGCCGGGCCTAATAATAGTCGGGCTTCGGGCGGGCCGGGCTCCAAAATTACGGCCCGTGCAGTGCTCTACTGAGAATACTGTCTAAGATTTTAACAATTTGCTATTTGAAACTAAGTAAGCTGCAGCATATCAGGTTTGTAACTTATTGCTTAATGTTAATGGGAATTATTTCAATATGACCCAAATCAGTTACGAAGTAATGTAGTTGTTTCCATTTAATTATCTATGTACTTAATAAATTAATGATTAAATTCATATTTTAAAACCATTGTATCTTCTGGGTAACGTTCTCGAATTTGTGATACAGTGCAAGCCGGTATTACAATAATATTCTGTTAAATCTTCTAAATATTATTGAGGTCCAAAAATTTACTAAACTTTTGACACCTTGCATGACATTTTATTTCTCATTATTTGTATTACACTAAGAACTTTCGCCAGATTTAAATAGTCTAAATTTGCTTAATAGTCCAAGCAATAGGGAGTTAATAACAGGCTTACTTGGGGTGCGTTCCAAAACCATACTCCAGAGTATAGAGTATGCTCAAAGTCGTTCCAAAAGGTTTGAGTATATCTCCAGTGGAAACTCTGGAGTGTTCCAAAACTGTTCGAGTTTACTCGAAGAGCATACTCTTCGTACCCTGTAAAATAGGAGGGTATAAACGTACTCTGGTGACTTTGGCGCCAAATAGTGCTAAAATTATTACTCTAACGTCTAACCAAAATTGTCTGTTCCTTAATATCTTATTATTATTAATTATAAAGTAATTTGTATTGTTTCGTCAGGAAGTGGACTGTATTTTCTTTTCTTTTTGTATTGAAGATTATTTATTTTTTATAATGATTTACTCTCATAAATTTTTATTCTTGTTATATTTTTCTTTTTACAATTACAACTTCAACTTTTTTCAATAGATACAAAACAACAATGCTTAAATTTTAAAACAAAACAAACAAAATCCTAACATTACCCCGGCCTTGCAAGGCTTCAGCTTTCAACTAAAATTGGCGGAGAACACACAGGTAATGGACATATTTTAGCGAATGATCTTCTCACGATACCATCTTGAGTTTGGATGTTCGCGACTCTGCTGATGCCGTCTTGACCAGGGCACACTGAATGAATTCTACCTAAACACCACTTCATTGGTGGCAGGCCGTCTTCTTTGATTAATACCAGGGAATCTTGTTTCAAATCGTCGTGATGCTGCTGCCATTTGTGACGTACTTGAAGTTCGGAGACATATTCTTTATTCCACCGTTCCCAGAAATGTTGGCGTAATTTTTGAATATGTTGGTAGCAAGATAAACGATTAATAGCGATATTTTTATAACCGTTATCTGGAATTGTCGTCAATGGTCTTCCAATTAAGAAGTGAGCGGGTGTTAAAGGTGTAAGATCGTGAGGATCTGTACTTAACGGTGATAAAGGGCGAGAGTTCACTATAGACTCAATTTGTACAAGAAGAGTATAAAATTGTTCAAACGTAAATAAACTAACTCCGACCACTCGCTTCAGATGTCGTTTAACAGTTTTAACTCCAGATTCCCACAAACCCCCAAAATGTGGAGAGTGTGGAGGAATAAATTCCCAATTAATACCCTCGTTTACTAATGACTCTTGCAATTGATCCCCATTTGATTTTAAAAATTTTGTTAACTCTTTCAGTTCTTTATTAGCTGATACAAAATTAGTCCCATTATCAGAAAAAATTTTGATCGGTTTTCCCCTGCGAGACACAAAACGTCTCAAGGCAAAGATAAAGGCATCTTTTGTCAAATCTTGTACTAATTCCATGTGAATAGCCTTTACAGAAAAACATACGAATATACATATGTAACATTTTGACACTTTACATCCGCGTCCTTTGCGATCTTTAAGCATGAATGGACCAGCATAGTCAACACCGGTGACATTAAATGGAAACGTAGCCTCCAATCGCTCGCGAGGCAGATTGCCCATTATAGGTTGTAATAATTTTAGAGAAAATCTATAGCATCGAATACAATTATGTACGACACGTTTTGCTAAATTTCGTCCTGCTAATGGCCAAAATTTATCTCTAACATTTGACAATAAAAGCTGAGGCCCAGCATGAAATAGTCGTTCATGCTCATGCTCAAAAATAAGTTTAGTAATATGATCTTTAGAGTCTAAAATAATCGGATGTTTCTTTTCAAAATTGAATGTAGAATTATGAAATCGACCACCTACTCGTAATAAACCAGTATTATCTAAAAATGGATTCAATTTACATAGGCGGTTTTTATGTTTTAGTCCTTTGTTAGATGTTAGACATCTAATTTCATCAGAAAATGATTTTTCTTGCGATATTTTTATGAGTTTCAAAAATGATTCATTTAATTCTGTTGCAGTGAGTGGGCCAATTTGTTTATTGGATTTATTAAGAGCGTTCAATTTAAATCTTAATATATATGCTACGACGCGTTTTAATCGAGAAAGATTTGAATAATTTTCATATGGGAACATATTGTCATTAACAATATTGAAACATTGAACGGTTTTACGTAATTCTGGTAGTTCTAAAATTATTTCTGAATTATTAATTTTCGGCCACTCATCAACTGATTGACAAAGCCACGTAGGACCGAACCACCACAGAGATAAATTCGCAATTTAATTTGGGTATACTCCGCGAGAAATCAAATCTGCTGGGTTATTATTGCTTGCGACATATCGCCACTGAACATTATGCGTAATTTCTTGTATTTCTGATACCCTATTACTTACGAATGTTTTTAATGAACTGGGCTGTTTTTTCAGCCAACTTAAAACGATAGTCGAATCGGACCATAAAACTATGTCGTCTATATTTAATTTTAATGATTCATTAACTTTTTTCAAAAGCCTTCCTAACATTAATGCTGCACACAATTCTAATTTAGGAATCGTAATAGTTTTTAATGGAGAGACTTTGCTTTTTGCGCATAATAAGTGAGTTTCTACTTTACTTGATTGACTTATTGTGCGTAAATATATACATGCCCCGTATGCTTGCAACGGAGCATCAGCAAAACCATGGATATCAACTTTAACAGGTTGTTCACCGATCACTAATCTTTTAATTTTTAAATTATTTAAACATGGCAATGTCTCGTTAAATTTCAGCCATTCCGATTGCAGACTATTTGGAATCATATCATCCCAACCTAATTTTTCCAGCCATAACTTTTGCAATATAATTTTTACAATAATGATACATGGTCCTACTAAACCAAGAGGGTCAAAAATTTGTGAAACTACAGACAAAATTAATCTCTTTGACACCACTTTAGGAATTACATTAATATTAGAAACATTGTATTTCAATTCATCTTGAACCGGGCACCAAATAATACCTAAAGTTTTTGCGTTTTCATTATTGGCGAAATTCACAAACATATTACTAACTTGGTCGTCTTTTACATAGTTTAGTACATTTGATTTGTTCGAATAGAATTTCCGTAATGGAAAACCACCACTTTGAAGAATATTTATAACATCTTTGCAAATTAAATCGGCCTCATCTAGTGTATCAAAACCTGTAAGCATGTCATCAACATAAAAATCATTTTTAATAATTTGAGATGCTTTAGGAAATAATTGTTCATTCTCATTTGCTACTTGTACTAAACTTCGAATGGCCAAGAAAGGAGCTGCAGTTGTACCATACGTTACAGTATTTAAATTAAAAATATTCATAGGTTTAGACACATCTTCCCTCCAAAGTATTCTTTGCAAATATCGTTCATTTTCTTTAATCAGTATTTGCCGATACATTTTCTCAATATCGGCCGCAACTACTACCACATATTTTCTGAAACGTAATAATATAGAAAAAATGTCATTTTGAATCGTTGGCCCTGAAAATTGCAAATTATTGAAAGAATAACCTGACGACGTTGGTGCAGACGCGTCAAAAACAACGCGAAATTTAGTAGTGCTACTATCTTCCCTTATAACTCCATGATGAGGCATATAATATACGTGATTCGCGTTATCATTGGGATCTACGAGACTCATGTGCCCTAATTTTTTATATTCATTTATAAATGCAACGTACCTATCCTTCAATTTAGAATTGTTCATATGAATCACCAAGTTTATCTAAGGACTCAGACAGCGGAAACGATACTACATATCTCCCATTTTCATCGCGGCTAGTAGTTTCGACATAGTATTTTTCACAATATTGATCGTCTGTCGATAAACAATTTTTAACTGCGACTTCTTCGATTTCCCAAAATCTAATTAAATTAGGTTGAATATTATCTTGAATAAAGTTACAATTTATCAACTCGGTACATTGTTCCGTTACTGGCCCTGTCACAATCCAACCGAATTTAGTGTTTTGTAATACAGGTTTACCTTTACCTAAATACCTTTTCCCATTGCATAATAATCTCCAAAATATATCTGCCCCTAGAAGCATATCAATTTTACCCGGTTTACAAAATGATGGATCCGCTAGTTGAATATTTTTTGGTAAATTTAATTGACTGAGATTTACTTCACTATTTGGCAAATTATTTGATATATTTGGAACAACAAGAAACTTAACCCTTGAATTAAATTGTGTATGAAAGGATTCAATTCTCGTCTTACACTTGTATTTAATATTTAAGTTTGTATTATTAATTCCGGAAACTGCTAAGTTAATGTTCATTTTTGTTAATTTTAACCGGAAACATAATTCATCTGTGATAAAACTACTCTGAGAACCGGAATCTAACAGAGCTCGTGCGGTCCAAACTTTATTATTATTATCTCTTACATGTAACAATACTGTGGATAATAAAACTGTTTTGTCTTTACAATTAAATGAATTGCAAGATGCTACGACACATGTTTCTTCGCCTTACTATTGTCTGTCATATTTTCATCAATCTTTTTACTTTCAATATGCAACAATGAATGGTGCTTCCTGTTACAAATTTTACACAGTTTGGATCTACACACTTTACTAAAATGGCCTCTTTTTAAACAATTTAAACATAATTTTAGCTCTTTTGTCTTTCTTCGGGCGTAAGTTTTATAAATTCTGGACAAATTGTAACGTAATGTTTCTTTTTACAATTCGCACAGTTCGGATTATTAACAAAGAATGATTTAGTATTATTAGGTATTTGCCGATTGTATCGTTTATCTAAATTTTTACACTCTAATGTCTCAACCAAGTCTGCTTTAGATTTTAAGAACGATTTTAAATTATTAAGTGTTGGAATGTCATTATCATATTTATATTGCTCCCATTCTCTAATCGTATTATTATCTAACTTTGATGCAATTATATGTACTATTAATGTATCCCAATATTGTACTGGTTGACCTAATTGTTCTAAGGCTCTTAAGTTTTTTGATACGTCATCAATTAACTTCCGAATTTTAATTGATGATTCCTTTTGAATCATTTCTAAATTCAACAATGCTTTAATGTGATTGTGAATTAACAGTTTAGTATTATCAAAACGTTGTTTCAACATGTCCCAAGCAATAACATAATTTTTTGCTGAAAATTCAATTGATTTAATTACCTCTGCTGCGATTCCTTCTAACGAGGCTCTAAGATAATGAAACTTTTGAATTTCGCTTATATCGTTATTATTATGAATTAAAGACTCGTATGTATCGCGAAACTCTAACCAATTATGAAAAGATCCATTAAATTTAACTAATTGAATTGTAGGTAATTTTATATTATTTAACTGGTGAGGACGACCTAAGCTACCTGTACTCGAAGCGACTGGAGATACGGATGCTTCTTGTTCTACAGACTGAGATTTAACTAGAACTTTTGCTTTCGATAATTCATCATAAAAATGTTTTTCAAAGTCATCGCGTTCTTTATATTCTGCGTCTAAATCTAAATCTGTAGCTAATATAGTCCAGTAGCCTTGTCATGGTTATAATGGACCTAAGTTGCATCAAGTGGTGGTAGTAGGTTTCTATTTTTTTTCTTGTATAGGATGTGACTGAGATGCAAAATCCAAGTTTTCGACCTCGGCAACCCTCCGGAACACTTTTGAATATCTCAAAAACTGCTAAATTTTTGCACTTTTTTCGGTTTCTTAACATTTTGACTATGAAGGAGCACGATTTCGACAAAAACCATTCTATACATTTTTAAACTAGATTAAATTGTCTACAATCTAAGACCAGAATGGGCTCGGTAGTCCTAATAGTTTCCGAGATACAGCTTTTCAAAGTTTGGCAAAATATACAGATTTGAAACACCAACCGTTTCTCTCTACAAAAATTTTACTATATTCTCTCGCGGAAGAACTTTAAATTTCAGATCAAGAAAGACCATTGAAAATTTTTGACAGAATGTATCTTATAGAAAAAAGTACGAGGAATTCAGTGCTGCAAACCGGAAGTCAATATCATTATTCGTTCAGATATTATAGTTAGTTTTTCCCCGAGAGAATATAGTAAAAATTTTGTTTATTCTTTTGTATATTGTGTTTAATTAACTATAATATCTGAACGAATAATGATATTGACTTCCGGTTTGCAGCACTGAATTCCTCGTACTTTTTTCTATAAGATACATTCTGTCAAAAATTTTCAATGGTCTTCTTTGAGCTGAAATTTAAAGTTCTTCTGTGAGAGAATATAGTAAAATTTTTGTAGAAGAGAAACGGTTGGTGTTTCAAATCTGTATATTTTGCCAAACTTTGAAAAGCTGTATCTCGGAAACTATGAGGGCTACCGAGCCCATTCTGATTTTAGATTGTAGAAAATTTAATCTAGTTTAAAAATATATAGAATGGTTTTTGTCGAAATCGTGCTCCTTCATAGTCAAATTGGTAAGAATCCGAAAAAAGTGCAAAAATTTAGCAGTTTTTGAGATATTCAAAAGTGTTCCGGAGGGTTGCCGAGGTCGAAAACTTGAATTTTGCATCTCAGTCACATCCTATACAAGAAAAAAAATAGAAACCTACTACCACCACTTGATGCAACTTACGATGTACTAGGTTACTGGACTAATAATTCAATATCAATTTGAATCTCATCGTATTCATGCATAAAGTTTTCTGCTCGCGTAATTCTGTCATTTAACGAAATTAAATCCATATCTGTAAGTTCCTCTGCATTTGCTATTTTGGATTTAATAGATTCAACATACTTTGTAAATGCCGTTAACTTTGCCTTAACTGCCCCACGTCTACGTTTTAAATTAATACTTTCAGCCATAGTGGAGTAAAACGAGTTAAACACAAAATATAATACTTACTCTGAATTGACAGGTCGGGGCTCAAAAAATTATGAATTATGAGAATAAAATTATCTAACAATATACAAATTGAGTCAAATATTAAATAACAATGATAATTAAGAACTCACTCCGCTCACCCTTAATTATTCTTCCATGTGGATGCTTTGACCTCAATTTTCTATCTTCAATTATTCTTCAAAATATCTGGCTCGATTGGACCAAAATGTTTCGTCAGAAAGTGGACTGTATTTTATTTTCTTTTTGTATTGAAGATTATTTATTTTTTATAATGATTTACTCTCATAAATTTTTATTCTTGTTATATTTTTCTTTTGACAATTACAACTTCAACTTTTTTCAATAGATACAAAACAACAATGCTTAAATTTTAAAACAAAACAAACAAAATCCTAACCTGTATTCTAAAAGAACATAATATGTTGATTTTGGCAAATAAAGGTATATTCATAAATATATTAGAAAACCTTACCAGGACTACATTTATAAATTGGAACGAATATTCATAAATATTCGCAGTTATAACACTTAACACCCTTCTATTATCCATGATGCAAGATCAATTTTGTATATCAAATAAATGTGGTTATAGGTTATATTACCATAAAATATTTCCTACTTTACGTCGTTCCGAAACCCCACAAAACCCTGGAGTAACCTACTCTTACTCCAATACTTTACTCTGTGCTCCATGGTAAGGTTTTGGAACGCACCCCTGGAAATAATTCAAGAAGTTTTGAAAATTCTCTACAATTTTTGTTTTAAAACTTTTTTGTAGAGTTAATAGTAATAGTTAATAGTAATATCTATGTAAATGAGAGCGTATTTGTCGAGATTGCATAAATATTCTCTTTTCTCCCGGAATTCTATTTGTTGACCACTAGTTATTAATTAATTATCATAAGTAATATAATTAGAGCCATAAATTTATCGGTCAAATTTACGAATAGTTGTTGCGTAGAAACGGACAAACGAGTGTCAAAATTGACATATTTAAATCACGACAGCGGGTATCAAAGCATAAGAATCAATCTGTTAATCAATTGTTACATGATTTGCCTCTAGGAGGTAGGTATATTTTCGAAAAAATTTCCTGGTCTATATAAGCGCTAACCATAATAACAGTTGCGCAGTTTAGACGTACTTAGTTGTATTCACGCATGTTATAGAAACTGTATTATTACGTCACACAGTTTTATTAATATGTCAATTGTACAGGATATGTGTTTTATATAATAATAATATAACAATAAAAAAACTAGCAGTTTACTTTACCTCATGGTAGTGGAATTTTGATGATAATGGTAATTAATAATTATTTAATCAATAACGTTAATATTATTTATTTATTTTTTAAGGTGGGGCGTCAATTGATATTATACATGTAACATATGGACAACTTTCTGTTAAAAGAAGCAAATAAAAATAATATGAAAATCGTAATTTTTTATTTTCCTCAAAAAGCACAAATTCCGAGGATTAGAATAACAAAAAACAAAAATAGATATTTAAACCCGTCTATTGGTGGCCATTTTGTATTTCTTTTTTAGAAATCCTTTTCATATGATTTTATGAGACTAAACACGACATGATTCCGACAAATTTGTGGTCAAATTGGTGGCCGTTACAGAGCGGCCATTTTGGATTTCTTTTTTCGAAAGTCCTTTTCAAATGTTTTCATATGATACCAAACACGAAAAGACTCGGAAGTTTGATTTGGTGGGAAGGGAAGTCCCCTTTGAATTACTTATTATCTACGTTCTCCAAATATAGTTTAATAATACATAATATTTTGTGTTGGATATTTAAATGACAAATCATTTATAGCGCTTTGATATTTCAATTTATTTCCAAAATATAGTAAACAATTATTATTATTTAATACAATTTAAATCTATAAATCTTGAAAAGCAGATTTTCCATTTTCTCTTGCAATAAAAATATGCCTTAATGGCTTCGACATTAGGTACATATTAACATCTTTAGTTCTTGTAATTATTCACTTCTTTAGTTTCTATACCTCTGCTTATTATTTATATTTTGTCGCATTCTGGATTTTTCTAATCAGCTTTCCTGTTATAGAGATCTAGAATCTCGCGAATATTTATTAGGTTTTAGTCCAGTCGGCAGGCACTTTTACCTGGAAAGTATTCCGAACTTTTTTTAACCTTTTTTTTGTGACTCAAAAACTATGGGTCCTACGAACTTTTTCGTTTTTGGAAAGAACATTAAATTTCCTTCAAATTCCACTGGTCAAACGTATTTTTTGACCCAATAGGTACCGAAAGACAGGCGTTCAAAATTAGGAAATGTTTTCGAGATATGACATTTCTAAAATCAGCCATTTTTTCCAAAAAATGAAAATTGAGAAAAATTAGCTATTTCGCAATTTTTGTGTTTAATTAACTGTAACTTCTGAACGAATGAAAATATCGACTTCCGGTTGCTTTTATTAAATTTTACGAACATTTCTCCATAAGATGCATTATTTTAAGAACATTTAGGGCGTTTAGTAAAATTTTTCGTATTTATTCTAAAAGCAAAAGATATTTTGGCGTAATGAACACACTTAAAACTTTTTAAAATAACGTATTTTATAGAGAAATGTTCGTAAAATTTATTAAAAGAAACTGAAAGTCGATAAGTCTATCCGTTCAAAAGTTTTAGCTCATTAAACACAATTTAATATTAAAAATTTCTTTACTTTCTCTCGGAAAAACATTTAATATTTTGGCTTAATGAACACCCTAAAACGTTTTTAAAATAATGTATCTTATGAAGAAATGTTTGTAAAATTTAATGAAAGCAACCGAAAGTAGATATTTTTATCCGTTCAGAAGTTACAGCTCATTAAACACAATAAATATTAAAAATTTATCAATTTTCTTTTGGAAAAACATTTGATATTTTGGCTTAATGAACACCCTAAAACGTTTTTAAAATAAAATGTGTCTCATGTAGAAATGTTCGTTGAATTTAATGTAAGAAATCGGAAGTCGATAACTTTATCCGTTCATAAGTTACAGCTCATTAAACACAATAAAAACAAAATATTCGAAAACCTCAAAAATCAAATTGAGAGAATTTTTTACGTATTTATCAAATTCGTTTTCGGAGGATCGGAGGGAAATGGGTGTGAAAATGTAAGGGGTGTACATACTATGTAGATTATATATAGATATGTTGAAAAACTAAAGTTATGAGACAAAAAAATATCCTGCTAAATGTCAATGTGTGGCTGAAAATAACGTTTGACTAGTGGAATTTGAAAGAAATTTAATGTTCTTTCCAAAAACGAAAAAAGTTCGTAGGGCCCATAGTTTTTGAATTATAGGTGAAAATCCAAAAAAAGGTAATAAAAATCGAGGTGACGTCAAAATTACATTAAGTTCGGAATACTTTCCAGGTAAAAGTGCCTGCCGACTGGACTAAAACCTATTCGCGAGATTCGAGATCTCTATAACAGGAAATCTGTTTAGATAAAATCCAGAAAAATTAGAAAAAAGTTCGTAGGACTCATAGTTTTTTTAGTTATAGGCGAAAACCCGAAAAAAGGTAATAAAAATCATGTTTTTTTCCCTCCCCAAGTTAGCAAGGTCGAAAACTCAGATTCGCCACCCAAGAGTACCCCTAAATTAAGTTCGGAATACTTTCCAGGTAGACGCCTTTTTGCGTTCTTCCGACTGGACAAAATGGACAAAAGTTGGCTAATTTCCGTGTTAGGTAAAAACAACGAGAAACTAGATTTTGTAGTATGAATACTAAATTTACGTTGGACTAACTTGAGACAGTTTAAAAAAAATTATATCCGATGTATTAAAGTTTTTAGGTATAGGTATTCCATTTTATAAAAACTTTGTTTATTCAAGATATTTAGATTAGAAATTAAATTTATAGCAGAATTTCTAAGTTAATTATGTTTGCCCAAGAACTTATTTATCTTTTAAATTGCAAAGTTAATCTGTCATTGTCTCATTTTGCTACTTATCAGGGCGGATTCATTGTTACTTAAATTGGTTTCGTATTGTTGAACAAGGCAATAATAATTCGATCAAGTCTGTAATCTAAATATGTTTCTATTGTTGAGAGAAATTAAGGAACGAATTTTGTTGCGAGTACCAACCTTCTTCTGACAATGAACAACAGAACTATATCTTCTCTACGCTTTTCAAGTCTTGTCTGTTGATCGTGCAAATAAAACGAGTAAATCAGAAAGAAGTACGAAGAATACGTACACTGACACACTGCTGTTGCTTGGCGCTTCTGTTGCTATGCGTTCATTTTCAACTATACGCCGAGAGTAAAGTCGATTTGAAACAACATGCCCCTTCGTTTTGTTTTCAGTACACGTTTCCGCTGCACAAACGATAAACGGATAAACGTATTCAATTAAATAAACTGAATGAAAATACGGTGTTCGTAAAACGGCATTTTTCCCACAAAATGCGATCATCCAGAAAATACGCAGCAATCAGTAATTTCTCTGAGTTTTTCATTTAAAGCACTATTACGATACGTCTAACTCGCAAAACTTTATGATGAAAATTTATCCGTAAAAATTCGTTAAATCATAAGATTTATGCTTTTAAGCTCGATTTATGGAACTCTTCAAATGTTTAAAGTTAGAAATAAAATATGAATAAATGTAGGCATTTAGTTTATAATACTATTTGAATGAAATTAGAGAATAATTCAAAATATAAAATATAGTAAGTAATACAAATATCAAATTTTAAACTCACTGCAACAATAACACGAAATTTCCTCATTGTCAGTCCAGTATTAACTTAACTTAAATTCAGTTTCAGTATTTTTATTGTACCTAGACCGTTACTTAGAACTTTACGGGCGAGCACAGAGTACTCCCGTTGAGGGATATTAGTCCAGTCAAATTAGATCAAAATATAGCGAATAGAAAAAATAATCGGTAAAAAGCTGAAAATTGGTAGAGACCTTTACCTAGGTGTACAATTGAATATACTAAAAATCCTGACCTTTATCTGCAGGGCTCGAGCCGCCATCTTGGAAAAAAGGTGCTCTAATTCAGTTTTCTCTAAATATTTCAAAAACTATGGGTTTTAGCAAAAAAAGTTTCATTACAAACTTATAGAGCATTAAATTCTCTACTGAAATGTTCCTAAGCAAATTTCTTGTAAGTGTCACAGTTTTCGAGAAAATTGTGAAAATATATTTTGAACATTTCAATCATTTAAAATCCAATCAAAATTTTCTCTCCCTACACGAAAACGGCTGTCCTTTAATAACGAATAAAAATATCGATTCTCGGTTGAGTGCAATAAATTCTCCGAACATTTCTCTAGAAGTTCTATTATTTTGAAACAATTTTTAAGGGCCTTAGTTAAGCCAAAATTTAAAGACTTTCTCTGAGAGAATGTTGAGAAATTTTAGCTTTTTTCTTATTTTTTGTGTTTTATGAACTGTAACTTCGGAACGGATAAAAATAGAGCCTTCCGGTTTCTTGCATTAAATTCTACGCACATTTTTCTTTAAGATACATTATACTAAAATCATAGGAGGACCTTAGTTAAGTCAATATTTAAACATTTTTCTCCGAGGGAAAATTGAGAAATTTTCAAATTCTTCGTATTTATTATGTAATGAAATGTACCTTTTAAACGGATAAAAATAGAGACTTCCAGTTTCTTGCATTAAATTCTACGCACATTTTTCTTTAAGATACATTATATTAAAATCATAGGAGGGCCTTAGTTAAGTCAATATTTTAACATTTTTCTCCGAGGGAAAATTGTGAAATTTTCAAATTCTTCGTATTTATTATGTTTAATGAAATGTAACTTCTAAACGGATAAAAATAGAGACTTCCAGTTTCTTGCATTAAATTCTACACACATTTTTCTTTAAGATACATTATATTAAAATCATAGGAGGGCCTTAGTTAAGTCAATATTTTAACATTTTTCTCCGAGGGAAAATTGTGAAATTTTCAAATTCTTCGTATTCATTAAGTTTAATTAACTATAACTTCTAAACGGATAAAACTAGCGACTTCCAGTTTCTTGTATTAAATTCTACGAACATTTATCTACAAGACACATTACATCAAGATCTGATTAAGGCTTTAGTTAAGTCAAAATTTTAATATTTAACATTTAACATTTAAAATTTCTCAACTATCCCTCGGAGAAAAATGTTAAAATTTTGACCTAACTAAGGCCTTCATATGATTTTAATATAATGCGTCTTAAAGAAAAATGTGCGTAGAATTTAATGCAAGAAACCAGAAGGCTCTATTTTTATCCGTTCCGAAGTTACAGTTCATCAAACACAAAAAATACGAAAAAAGCTAAAATTTCTCAATATTCTCTCAGAGAAAGTCTTTAAATTTTGGCTTAACTAAGGCCCTTAAAAATTGTTTCAAAATAATAGACCTTCTAGAGAAACGTTCGGAGAATTTATTGCACTCAACTGAGAGTCGATATTTTTATTCGTTATTAAATGACAGCCGTTTTCGTGTAGGGAGAGAAAATTTTGACTGGATTTTAAATGATTGAAATGTTCAAAATATATTTTCACAATTTTCTCGAAAACTGTAACACTTACAAGAAATTTGCTTAGGAACATTTCAGTAGAGAATTTAATGCTCTATAAGTTTGTAATGAAACTTTTTTTGCTAAAACCCATAGTTTTTGAAATATTTAGAGAAAACTGAATTAGAGCACCTTTCTTCCAAGATGGCGGCTCGAGCCCTGCAGATAGAGGTCAGGACTTTTAGTATATTCAATTGTACACCTAGATAAAGGTCTCTACCAATTTTCAGCTTTTTACCGACTATTTTTTCTATTTTAGCTAATTTGACTGGACTATATGCCCTTGGAGGAAATAATTGGTAAGAAGAGAGCTTTAGCAAAGGCTAGTGAAGCCGTTACTCCCACTCTGTTATATGCAAGAAAATTACGTTTCGTGGTAGCTATTGCGATTTACTTGGTTTAGTTCTTGTTGGGTTGTTTGCATGTATGCCTGTTTTATTTTTTTGACCTTTGTTTGGTCTTCATTAATAATGCCTGAACATAACTTTAACAAATTTAAATTTATTTGTAACTACAGAAGTGTTTTCAGTATTACACCAACATTCGTTGCGCAGGAACATCATACCAGCCACTTAATTAATGCTATATGACCTCAATATTTTAAAATTAGATTTTATTATTTAGCGAAATCCAATACTGACAAATCTAAAAGTAGTAGAAATTGGAGTCACAGAATGATATTATTGAAAACGAATAGTTTTATTTTATGATTAATGATCAAGTTTAGTTTCATGTTTTTGTTTTCCTATAAGTATTTAATAATTTAAATTTTTGTTCGTATCATAGTTTTTAAATGTTTTTATATAGGTATCTATTTGATGCATTCCTGTTCTTTTTAGTCACCCCTAATTTGCATATAAATTTTATTGCGGCTAAGTGAATTATTACTTCTTAAATCGCTTGATATGAGTTGGTCGTCATCACATTTCAAATATGACGCGCGATTCCCAGCCAAGATAGGACCATGTTATGTTTACGTCCGTCTCCACCTGGTTACACTCGCCGCATCGTCAATTTGGCTTTATGCTCTCTCCTAGGATATTTCAAACGAAATAGTGCAAGAAGCCGAAAATGGTAATAGAAAATTGTCACATTTAAAACTTATTCCAATAATTCAGAACATCTATACAAACGCAAGCATACAGATTACAACAAAAACGGATACTTCAGAAAAAATTAAAATAAACAAAGGATTATTACAGGGAGACTCCCTTAGCCCTATACTCTTCATACTATTCATAAACGACTTTGAAAACTGCATAAGAGAGAAGGGTCTTTCTGGCACACCCATAAACAACACAGAAGACATCTTGACATTATTATACGCCGATGACATAGTCATTTTAGTGAACTCAAAGATTGACGTACAAAACAAATTAAACGCTCTAGAACAATACACCCGAAACAACGATCTAAGAATTAACACAGACAAGACGAAAATAATACTTTTTCATAGAGGAAGAACCCCAAAACAAACAAGAACCTATCGCTGTCAAGGTGAAAACATAGAAATAGTAAAGGAATATACATACTTAGGAATCAAATTTACTTCATCAGGACTACACAACAAAACATGTAAAGAAAGAATAAGCAAAGCCAGTGTAACCTCAGCAAATAATAGAAGAATAATGATAATGGCCCGAATGGAAAACTGGGAAGCTAGACTAAAACTGTATCACACCACAACAATACCAACAGCACTATACGCGTGTGAAATTTGGGGACTACAGCACATAGAAGAGGTAGAAAAAGTGCAAACAAACTTTTTCAAAAAGATGTTCAATTGGCCAAAAACAACACCCAACTATATAGTACGCAGAGAAACGGGGGAATGTAATCTGTCAGTAAAAATACTAGAGTAAACACTCAAATGGTGGATGAAAATTCTGAAAATGGAGGACGACAGATACCCTAAAATGTGTTACAACAAAATAAAAAACCTAGACACACACGAAAACCAAAATAAATACAACTGGTGTAATACATTGAAAGCAGTGCTAAACAACCTCGGGTTTCAAAACACGTGGAATAAACAAAGTGCGGAAAATTTAAAAAGAAATATGGACTGTATTTTATGGACTTACAGGTGTCAATTATATAACATAGACTCAGAAAAAATAGAAAACTCAAGTTACTCTAACGCGTATAAAAATATCGAAGCAAACACTAAAAATAGAAACATAATATATAATAATAACTACCAAATAGCCAAACTGTTCTCACAAATCCGCGTAGCAAATACAAACGAAACCACATTATATCTAAAAGGAAGTGAAATAAAATTTAGTGCATCAACCACTTGCACGATATGCAACAAATCAGAAGAAGATGATCTCTACCACTTCTACACTTCCTGCCCAATGTTTCGGCCCATCAGGCAACACTACCTAGACATCCTACCAAGCATGAACATTGATAAAGACAATTTCACTAAACATCTCTTTTCAGGAGAAGACAAAAATATAATCAAAAAAATTTATCATTACACGTTAAATGCGATAAAACTAAGATCCTTTGCCATGGAAACGTAAAACCAAATCCACCTGGAGATCCCCTAAATGCCCAAAATAATATATTTAAAAAAATTATCTAATTTATAAAATAACTTAATGTAGGTATATAAAATATATAATTATATTATGTATTCATATTATTACATGTCCTACTCTCTTTGTATAAGCTCTTATGCTGAAAACATATAAATGATTATTATTATTATTATTATCATAAATTATCACATTTTCAGAGAAGTCGCGCGGCGATATGATAAAGAACTAAGGGATTTGAATAAGTGGAGAAGAAAAAAGATCGTTAGTAGGTATGGTCTTAAATGGAAATATTGTGTTGGTGTACATTTCTAGTTTGTCAAACAATGCCAAAGCATGAAGTTTATGGAATAAAATGTCAGTTGTGATGTTATATTAATTAAATATATAATAATAAAATGATTTTAATTATAAAGAAATAAGAAGAAAAAATTAAAAGTGTTTATTTTATGTAAGACAATGACAGTGTTTTTGTAATCATAATAATTAAACAAAATATAAATATAAAACAATGTTGATATCTAGGTTTGTTGTGAGAAATATCGATTTTATTTTTTGTAATTATAATATTGGGTTTGTAGATTTGGAAAGGTTGTGTCATTTATTTTGGAAGCTTCGGATGATTTCTTACGGTGCAAAGTTCTCTTTGGACTATATGGTTCATGTTGGGTTGCCAATTCTGAATTTTCTTAGAAGCGTACATACATTGATGGATCTAAAAATGGGGGAAAGGGAATGTGCCGCATGCGGTTTTTTGAAAATTTCAAGGTCAACCGTGATTAACGCAATGTTAAATAATAAAGAATTCTACACAATGAAACTAATTTTTAATTTTCTTTAAATTAACGCGTTAATAAAACGCACAATATTTGTTCTACACTCAGACAAGCGGAGCTAAGCGTATTCCTACCACGCCAGTTGATTTAAACAACAGAAAACATGAAAACTTAAACTAACTGCACCATAATTCGGCTTTAGATGAATCTTCCTATCATTTGACGCAATGATCAGGTAAGTTATAAAATAGACCATATTAATTATTCAATGCGCATGCTCAGAAATCACCAATCACAATGCTGTGAGTACTACCGAAATGGAACTAATGTTTCCTTATGGGAAAGAGTGCATTTTTAAACTAATATAGTAATTCATGCAGACAAAATCGCATAGCCGTTTTTTAATATCAGTTATATTTAATAACGAAGTATCGAATTCTGCCCCTGTTTAATATAAATGATCATTAGTTTATTATGTGAAAATAACTATGAAAATTTGAATTTTGTTAGCGGGATCCCAACATCTCGAGTGATAGATAACTTAAAAGTGTGTTTTTCTTTTGATGTAGTGTCATATAATTTATATCAATATGCTTAGTTACAAATATTGTGTTTCAAATCATGTTTTAAAATTAAAAAATTAAAATTTTTAACACCGAAACGGCTGATCATTGCCAACTTTATTTAGAAAAATAAGAAATTGTTGCCATTCCTGGCATCACTTTTTTACATCGCAAGTCAGCCGGAAGAGGCGCTATAATAATTGATATGGTCTATTCTGACGCTCAAACTATGTGTGCATAAAAACAAAACTGTCACAGTCACAATATACAATCATGGCTGACGCCGAACTATATCCGGCGGATATTGACATTATCTCACAGTCTCAAATAAGCAAGATTCGGAACTCTTGGATTCTACTGTTGGAATAGGTCAAATACCTGATTACCAGAAAAATCAGAGCTTAAGACGCCTGTAATTTCAAAAATATTGAAATTTAACGCCGCAAATTATATTTTTACTATGTATAAATTTTGTTGCGGGTTTATGTGTGCAATATGAAATAATACTACACTGCTCAAAACAATTAAAGGGTCAAGATATTTTTATATAAAAATAATGGTTGCAAGATATCAGGCACACCTATATTAAGAATTTAAGTTGCCTTATGTATTGTTTAAGTATCTGAACTAGTTTGATCTGTTTGTCTTATGTCCTTATTTATTCTTACTGCAATGAATAAAAATGAGCGAAACTGGAATGAAATTTGCCCTATTTCGATATTTTATTAAGCATTTACTAAAGTATAGCAGTTAAGTATCAGTGAAATTTTATGAAATGGATCAAAACAAAGGCCACAGAAGATATTTAACAGAAGTTCAGATGTCTGAAGCAATAACTTTGCTACAGAAGGACGAAAACAGCGATATGCAGCTCGACATCTAGGAATTACACAATCAGTTATCTGGATGGCATGGAAGAGACACTAGGAGACCGGGTTATAACTAGACGTACTTTGCAAGTCCGAGGAAGAACAATAACTACCAATGAAGACTGATTTTTAAGATTCCAAGGCCTACTTAAGCGGCTCGCTACAGCTCGAGAGCTACAAAATGAGCTCTGTCGAGCAAATGGTAAAAGAATTTTTGATCAGACCGTACGAAATAGGCTTTTTGAGGGACATTTATCTTCTAGAATTCCTGCTAAATTATCTTCATTAACCAGGAAGTATAAAAGAGCCCGAATTCTGTATGCTTGGCAACATCGAATATAGCAACTGATACACTCGAGTGCTGCACTTTTAACTGATGAATTCAAATTCAATTTACACAAGCTTGATGGACCTCTTTGAGTCTGAAAAAGAACAAATGAGCACTACATCCAACACAATATGCTGCCACGTGTACCTTTTGGCAGAGGTTCAGTTATGGTCTGGGGTGGAATATCTATCAGTGTTAAAACCGAACTTGTCATTACTCGAAACGGAACTTTGACAGTACTAGTCACACGGTACCTTGAGGACAACAATTTTGAAAAAATGGAATGGCCAGCATATAGCCCTGACCTCAATCATATTGAACACCTATGAGATCAACTTGGACAACGCATCAAAAGTCGAGTTAACCCGCTTTAGACTATACGGGAACTGAAAGATTCTCTAGTGGAATTATGGCAAGAGATTCCACAAGAAAACAAACGCAGGCTTATCCGCAGCATGCCAAACTGTATTTAATGCTAACGGAGGTAAAACACCTTATTAAAGTTGTAAAGAAGAAATAAATGTAATAAAAATTTACTAAATGTTCAATTTTTACACTTTATTTTTCGCAGGTTTTCGTTCTGACTGATCATGTTCAGTGTTATGTATTAGTTGAAATTGAAATTTAATAAAATTGTTTAAATAAAGGTTTAAGGTATCTATAAATAAATTTTCAGGGGTAATACTGTCACAGGTCGTGTGACCGTGTAACCGCGATTTATTTATGTAATTTTATTATACTTACGGTAGCGTTTATTAACCTTCTGAAACTTAGGAATGATCAGGATTCTCGATTAAATAGAATAATTAGACTATAAATATATTATTTAATAATAAAAAAAGAAAACAAGAGAAATATGGAGTTATAAAGAAAAATCAATACCGAACAGAATAATGCTTCCAGAGAATTAAAACTTATAGGCTTGTAAAGACAATCTTCGCCGGAGTAAACACACCTCGATGAATATAATGATAATACTTAAACACTAAATTATACAATAAGTTAACTAATAGAATATTTAAAGGTACTTACATTCGTACATGGCACTATTATTTCGTTTGGATGAATGCGGAAACAGAGTCACAATCGTCACAGGAACCCTATCTAACTCGTTTCACTGTCGCGAACCAACTGACGCTTTTTTTTGAAAACAAATTCGAAACCGATTTTAGAACATTTTTTTGGTAACACCCTCCTTGAGGATGATTACCAATTGCTTGCAAAATCCTCCCACTATTACGCCGTTCTTCCCTGTTATACGTCTTTGACGAAGAAGGGGGTGGTTTCCCACCCCTGAGACTATCACGTTAACTCTCCCTTCTGGAAAAACCGTTCCTTGCCCAACCTTGGAAGAATTCCAAGAATCGGGGTTTTTGGTACCGAGGTCGAGTACGTGCTCTGACAATAAGTCGTAAAATAGGTACTTTAGGGCATCATAAACAGCGGGAAGGACTTTGCAAGTTCTTTCTTAGAAGCAACTATTTTAAAATTTCTATGACTTAACCTTTATAAAACGATTTAGTTAGCATTCCTGTACGACGACAAATAATAGCAGAAAAATAACAATATCTTAGAAAATTTTCACCCATCACATCGCCAGTTCGAAATATTCTTATACCTACTAATTACATTCTAGACTTAATTATTACTTGAAGGGAGCATTATTACACTCCTATCCCCTTTAGCTGAGCTATATTTCCAAATATAGCTCACACGAGTCCTCAATTTGGCCGATGAAACGGAATCTGGGCCTGGGGTAGACTGCGCTTCCGAGTACTTCGCATCGTTCAATTTCTGATTCGGGACCCAGTGTACGATGCTAAGCCCTAGATGTAGCACCCGGAGTTGACGCCTTGGTAGGAGATGGAAGCTGTAACGAAACTCCACACAGTATCTTTGTTCGGCTTAACAACATCAACAACAAAAATATAGGAAGTGTGATTACTTATTGCTATCTTAGAATCTAATAAAACCTGATAATACTATCCTAACGAAAGGAATTCTTTCATTATCCTAGCTGCCTAACTTACAATTACCTGCGGGTTGGGTTTTTTTTTGTTTTTTTTAAATTACAAAATGTGCGACGGGAGTAAAACCAACCCACAGGTTGGCTACCTTCGGACAGGAGGGCCAAATTCCTGGGTATCCTCATATCGTCATACCTGGCATCCGATAAATTTTTTATTTTTTTTTAAACCAAAGTTAATCTTAGAAAATGGTGTTGCCTCTAAGAGCACTTAAAAGAATTTGTTCCTGCGGATTTCTTTTAGTTATCTTTTTCTCGTCGCTTTCGTTAGAGGTCGTTGGAGGAGGTGGAATATTAATTAACGGAAGGTCGAAATGATCGGTCGTTCGGATATTTACTGGGGTTTTTCGACGAAAACATGCAAGTCCATTCCGTTTGTAAATTATATAAGCTACTATACATGCTATAACGATTATGCAAATTACGCTGTAGGTAATGTAAAAGGACACTCTTTTGTTGGAATTAGTGGCTCTCAAATTTTCAATTCGTTTGTGCCAGTCCGATACATCGATACCAGTATGTAACTCTTGAGTATTTATATCAGCTAGTATTGCATCTATTTCGTGTTTACTTTCCGGATGTTGAGTGAAGTTTGACATGTGGCCAATGTTTATTTCAATAGGGGGAACGACTAACGTTTGTAAGAAATCAGTTTCTATCTTGGAAGATGAGAGGGTGTGGGTTAATAGGAAATAATTCGGGGTATGTACAACACATGATGCAGGAATGTTTAGGATTCCAGTTCCGGTGATAACTTGTGAAGTTATATTTACTTGATTTGGATCAACATTACTAGGGCAATTCAGTGTTAACAAGTCTTTAGTGACACTGTACACCCACAAGTTTGAATTCGGGGCCCTATACAGTACGGACTTGCCACGATGAGTGAGTTTATGACTACATAATTTTTGTGAATTTACAATGTTCCCCGTGTACAGTGAAACTAAACAAGAGGGATCTGAGATGCTACGAACGGGTTTTGTGGGTGGACAAATTCTAAACGATCCTCTTTTACAGGCTACTAAGTCAGTTATTTGCAACTCGAAAAAGAATTGTCCATCTGTTGATAACGCTAAGAATTCAAAATCAGGTTCAATATGTAATTTTACTTCAGAATTATTAGCATGGCTTGGATACGGCAATGCAAGAGCTCGAAAAACTTGAAAATAACGTCCGGAAGCTTTGAGTGGAATGTTGACAAATATTCTAATAATGTTTCGAAAGTAAACGGCGTGTACGGTGCAAGTTTCGTAATACATGTATGTATCCTCTTCAATGTCCGATGAAATTAGGGATAAGCTAGGCGGAAGGCTGATTTGAATTTCTTTTAAAGCCTTTTTCAGTATCACGGGGTTAATAAGGGTCGGGCTCAATTTATTCAATGCAGTAATTTCAAGCGCGTTACAGAAATCTTCAATACTCTCTTTCAAATCGGTCAAAATAAATTCAGCTATACGTACTGCGGAATTGAAATTTAAAGCTTGCACTATTTCCCGATCCACAGACTGCTTAAGGTTACTAACCTCGTTGCGGACTGCGTCTGTTTTATTAATTATAGATGCTATTATAATTTTGAAATGATTAAAATTTGAATTACGCTTATTTTCATTTTCTTCTACATTCTTTATGAAGGTAACCTGTTCGTTTAACAAATTTAAAATGCCGTCATTTTGCATTGTCAGATTATTTATTCTTTCATTTATAGTGACCAGATCATTTGAATTGGGTGTCCCAAATAAAAATTTTAAGATATTTCCACCGACATTTATTAACCCTCGTTTTGATCGTTCTTGTGGGGCAATTGTTCTAACTATATCGCTCAGCTTATTCCTAGTTTTATTAACCTCTCGTTTAATTAAACTGAATTCCCTACCTACTATTTGTTTGATGTATGTCTTCAGGTCACTGTTCATGCTTCGGCCCAGGGCGACTTCGATTCCCCTGGCGTTGTCCAGAAGACTGTCAAATTGGGCCAGCATTTCTTGAAATTTATCGATGTTTATGCCCGTGCTAAGAATCCAACTGTCTCCGGTTAAAAGAATATTATCTTCTCTCAAAAATACTATTCCTTTGTCCAAAACCGGCTGTGGTTCCATACTGATTATTGGAATAACGAGAAATAGAATAACTAAAACATAAAAATATTAATGTATGAATGTCATTGTTACAACTAAAATTTATACCGAAAGAAAAACTATAAAAAATTACGACTATTTACTTATTATCTATATACGTTCTAAATCCTACTGTTAGATGTCCACGGTAAGTCCGGAGGTCGACCGGAACTACGCGTCAAATACCTCCGTGGCGGCATTTCCCTGCTATCTTCCGATGTATCCGTACTATTGGGATCTGACTCCGAATCTGGGGAGGTTGGTCTGGATCTTGGGGAGCTAAGATCGGAGTATTCTGACTGTGGTTGCGGAGTCATTGTGGTATCTAAATGTACGGGCATCGGCGCTAACGGACAGAAATCTATCGTATTTCGCCTTTCATCATCAGTATGAGCATCTTCATCTTCCGTTTGTTCTTCAATTATTGACAAACATTTTTTTAAACGGTTTGCGTGAACGAGCTTTTCTTTATTGTTTTTCAGGTGTCGTATTGTGAAATTCACAGGACTGGTTTGGTTTACTATAACAAATGGCCCAGTCCATGGCTTTAAAAGTTTTTTGGAAAGTCCTGGCGGTACGACGGGGTCGTAGAGAAATACATAGTCCCCTACACGGAGCGTAACAGGCGCAGCTTTCCGATCGTATACATTCTTGTTTCGCTCGTGGGTGATGCGAAGTTTCTCTCGCACTACTTCATAGGATCTCTGTAGACGACATTTAATATCCCATTCGACTTTATTGTCCGGACTAATATTTGGGGCAATATCGTCATCGAATGGATACTCAAAATCTCGACCGTGTAGCAAGAAAAAGGGTGTTTCACCCGTAGCCGTATGAACTGAGTTACGTAACGCCATTGGTAACCATGTATCCCAGTCCTGTTGATCTTCTTGGATATAGTGCGACAAGCAGTCGGCTAACGTCTTATGGAACCTTTCAATTCGGCCATTGCACATCGGATGGTAAGCTGTTGTTTGCAGTTTCTTAATTTTCAATAGCTGACATATGTTAGTGAACAATCCTGACACAAAATTTGTACCTTTGTCGGTAAGCAGCTGTTTTGGTGCCCCGTGTCGAGTAATGATTTCGGTCACGAATGCCTTGGCAATTGTTTCAGCCCTCTGATCCGGTATTGCTATTGCTTCCGGATATTTTAAGAATGCATCGAGGAATGTTAAGATATACTTATTTCCGCGTCTGCTAGTACATAGTGGCCCTACTATATCCATCGAAACCCGCTCAAAAGGCATTAGAACTTCTTTAAATTCTTGAAGAGGCGCCGGGCGGCTATGTGGCGATGTTTTTCTTTGACTACACGATAAACACTTAGAACAATAGTCTTTGATTTCTCGAGCCATACCCTTCCAATAGAATTTTCTTTTAATTTTTGCAAAGGTGTGGTCAAATCCTGCATGCCCTGCTTGTGGCAGATCATGATACGTGCTCATAACTTTCAACTTCATGGATGTAGGAACTATTAATCGGTCTTCTCTCTCACGCTGACTTCTTTGTTTAAACACAATGCCATCATTATCGGTATAAAAAGTTTTCCGATCTTGGGCTAACACTTGAATATCGTTATCGTGTTGTTGTTCGTGAATAATTCTAAATTTATCCCATATTGGCTCTACTTCCTCGACTGACGAAATAACTATACGCGATAACGCATCTGCATTCCCATGCTTGCGTCCAGGACGATGAATAATTTGAAAATCATACTCCGCCAACATAAGTGCCCAACGCGATAAGCGGCTACTGGGGTCTTTTAGTTTCAGTAACCAGTTTAACGGACGATGATCAGTAACAATAATGAATGGTCTGCCATATACATACAATCTAAACGTTTTTATAGCCCAGACGATGGCGAGGCATTCTCGCTCTATTGTGGAATACTTTTCTTCGGCTGAGTTAAGTGTTCGGCTAGCGTAGCATACCGGGTGTTCATAGCCGTCCACTTCTTGGCTTAAAATGGCACCTAAGGCAAAGTTAGATGCATCTGTGGCTATTATGAATGTATTTCCGAAGTCTGGATAACGCAGAACGGGGCTGTGAATGAGTGTTTCTCGTAACTGCTCGAACGCGTCTTGAGCTTCATTGTTCCATGAAAAAGGTTTATTTTTCTTTGTAAGTACAGTTAGAGGTTTAGCAATCGCGGAGAAGTGTTTTATAAACCTCCGGTAAAATCCGGCTAACCCTAAAAATGCTCTGACGTCACGTACTGTTTTTGGAACTGGATATTTCTTCACTGCCTCAATCTTTGCTGGATCAGGTTTGATTCCTTCACTAGAAATAATATGTCCAAGATAAATAGTCTCTGTCTTTATAAAATTACACTTATTTATTTTTAGTTTTAAATTGTTTTTTCTAAGTCTTTTAAACACTTCCGTGAGTCTTTGTATATGTTCATTTATGTCATTTTTACTAAACACAATAATATCATCGAGATACACGTAACACTTTTCTCCAGTCAAACCACTTAAAACACAATACATTAACCGCTGGAATGTACTAGGGGCGTTACAAAGTCCGAAAGCCATACGATTCCATTGGTAGTGTCCACAAGGCGTGCTAAATGCTGTCTTCTCTTTATCTTCTTCAGCCACTTCCACTTGGTGATACCCGCTCGCTAAATCTAAAGTGGTAAATAGAGCGGCTCCATTCAGTTGTTCTATTGTATCTTGGAGGTTTGGCAGGGGAAGAAAGTCCTTCTTCGTGACGGAATTTAAGGCACGGAAGTCAATACAGAGCCTGACTTTGTTACTTCCGTCCGGCATGGCACGATTTACTAAGATTACGGGCGCCGACCATGGTGAATCTGATTCCTCTATAATTTTTGCCTTTAGCAGCTTATCAATTTGATCGGATAACTCCTCTTTTTGAGCGTATGGAACTCTATATGGAGCTTTTGCACTAGGGTGCACGTCCTCGGTGATAATACGGTGCTTGACCTTAGCAGCGCATCCCAACTCACTTTCTTCAGTCATAAATATGTCACGATATTGGCTAATTGTATTTTTCAGTTGCATTTTTGCTTCTTCTCCCAGATGATTTACTGGAATTTGCTTAAACAAATCCTCTTCACTTATTAACAATATATCAGCTTCGGTTTCTGGTTCTATGTACCGCGGATTTACGGGGTATTCCTCACCTATTATCGTGTTGCGTTGAATATTTATCGGCATCTCACTGTAATTAATCAATTTTACTTGAACTTCTTTTTGGTTGTCCCGCACTAACACCCTTGCTGAGAGAACTCCATTAATGGGAATTTCTACCGGTTCTATCACTATACTGCCTGTCCTTGGCGTACAATCTTCTCTGATAGCCGTGCAGACAATCTCGGTTCTAGGGGCGATTATTTGATCTGTTACCAACCGAACTGAATTCGTAATCGTTTCTGTCCCCTTTCCTTTGCTAGCATTGACTTCTGGCTTTAAAAGGTTTCTCGCCTCATTATTCCCGTTTGAAGTATCTATCAGAACTTCCGTGGAATGGTCTGAATCAATCGGATTGACCAAGCCACGTTTTTTGGTATAAGAGGACTCGCTGACCCTTGTAGCAGATAAACATTCTTCACTCACGAGAACTGGCATCTCCTCCGCGGAATTTATCGGATCAATCGGACCATCAACCCCGCGATTTTTGTGAGAAAACGACTCACCGTTGATTCTTGTCTCCTTTTTCGGATAGCTTATTTCGGCATTATATTTAATTAAAAAGTCTGTGCCCAGTAATCCATCCGCCGCAAGCGCTAAATTGTTATTACAAACAATAAACTCATGCTTGACCACATCGCCCCCGATGGTTACATCTAGTTCAGCCGTCCCTAGCACAGCTAATTGCTGACCTGAAATTCCTGTTATTACCCTACTTCCTAATTTATGTAATTTGTATGATGTCCCCTGAATCACAATTTGTTTAACGATACTGACACTAGCACCGGTGTCGATTAAAAAATTTAACCCTTTGTTGCAGACGTTCATATTGATTTTTGTACATTTATTATTTTGCCGGCCGGAAAGTGCAGACACGTATTCACCGTCAACAAATTTGCGATTAGAGTCACTAGATGCGGGGATATCTGTGACTATGATTCGTTTAAATTCTGATTATTACTTTGGTGTTCATTTTCTACTTCTGGCAATTTTGTTAAACAATTATATGTACTATGACCTGAAAGTCGACATCTCCCGCAAGTTACATTCGCTTGACTTGTAGATACCGGACAATTTCTTCGTAAGTGACCTAGTTCTTGACATTTAAAACACATGATTTGTGAGAGATCCCTGTATCTTCTACTTGTTCTACTGTCTCGGAAATTTAAAGATGAATTTGAATTTTGTTCTTCTCTCCAATTTTGACTGTTTGTACGAGAGGAATTATAATTATTTGGCCTAGAATATACAGGTCTAAACGAATTTTGACTAGAATTGGGAGCATTTACGTGCTTTTGTAATATAGAATTAACCGTCTCCTTTATCTGTTCTTCTACAGTCGCAAATTGTTCACTTGTGAATACGTGGTTTACGGTGCTTGATCGATTTTTTTAATTGATTTTCAATAGCATCTAATTTTGCTGCTGATTGGACTGCTTTGTCTAACGTTTTTGGGTCGCTTATGAGTAAATCTCTATGTAGGTGCGGGAAACAACCCGAAACAAATTGTTTTACTAACCTCTTCTCTAAACATGCATTCCTGTATTCTTTTTCCGTTTCGTCTTTACCTTCATCATACAAATTATTTCCTATGCTCCTTAACCTATCCCCAAAAGCTTCAACTCTTTCACCTTTTCGCTGATAACAATTGGCAAACTCTGATTCGATTGTTAGATAATCTTGGGGCGGTCCATATCTAGCTACTAATTTGCCTCTTAATTTTTTCCAGTCTAGTGTGTCTCGTAAATCAGTATTAGAATTAATAAATAGTCTAGCGTTTCCACGTAAATATGACTTTGCCATTAATGCAGTTTTATCTGCTGGCCAATTGCCTATAGCACTAAAGTTTTCAAACTCTGTTACAAAATCTGTGATTGATTCACCCGGTTCTCCATGAAAAAGTGGCAGCCTATTACACAAGCCCATTGCTGATAACAAAAATCCAAGATTTCCGTTTTGTTGTTCCCCGTTGTCTCCCGCTACTTGATCTTCGCCGTGCATTTTTAAAAAATTTTAATAAAAATAAGAAAAACAAGAAATAATTGTTGACGTTAAACTGGTTTATTGTTCGAATCTCACCCGCTGCTACCAAATTGTGTCACAGGTCGTGTGACCGTGTAACCGCGATTTATTTATGTAATTTTATTATACTTACGGTAGCGTTTATTAACCTTCTGAAACTTAGGAATGATCAGGATTCTCGATTAAATAGAATAATTAGACTATAAATATATTATTTAATAATAAAAAAAGAAAACAAGAGAAATATGGAGTTATAAAGAAAAATCAATACCGAACAGAATAATGCTTCCAGAGAATTAAAACTTATAGGCTTGTAAAGACAATCTTCGCCGGAGTAAACACACCTCGATGAATATAATGATAATACTTAAACACTAAATTATACAATAAGTTAACTAATAGAATATTTAAAGGTACTTACATTCGTACATGGCACTATTATTTCGTTTGGATGAATGCGGAAACAGAGTCACAATCGTCACAGGAACCCTATCTAACTCGTTTCACTGTCGCGAACCAACTGACGCTTTTTTTTGAAAACAAATTCGAAACCGATTTTAGAACATTTTTTTGGTAACACCCTCCTTGAGGATGATTACCAATTGCTTGCAAAATCCTCCCACTATTACGCCGTTCTTCCCTGTTATACGTCTTTGACGAAGAAGGGGGTGGTTTCCCATCCCTGAGACTATCACGTTAACTCTCCCTTCTGGAAAAACCGTTCCTTGCCCGGCCTTGGAAGAATTCCAAGAATCGGGGTTTTTGGTACCGAGGTCGAGTACGTGCTCTGACAATAAGTCGTAAAATAGGTACTTTAGGGTATCATAAACAGCGCGAAGGACTTTGCAAGTTCTTTCTTAGAAGCAACTATTTTAACGATTTAGTTAGCATTCCTGTACGATGACAAATAATAGCAGAAAAATAACAAAATCTTAGAAAAATTTCACCCATCACATCGCCAGTTCGAAATATTCTTATACCTACTAATTACATTCTAGACTTAATTATTACTTGAAGGGAGCATTATTACAATACCATAAGAGATGATAATTTTTTGAGAATTGTTTTGTCGTTTCCACGGCAACTTATTTCTAACAATTTCACGACACAAAACATCATCTATCAATTTCAGATGATGTTTTGTGGAGTGAAATTGCAATAAGTTGCCGTGGAATAGACATAAATTCTCTCAAAAAATGATTATCTCGCATGGTATTTAGGAAGAATATTTTTCTTGTTAAAAATACTACCAAAACGACTCATTTTTCTAAACATTTTTGACGTTCATGTGACAAATTAATTAATTTTTTGTTACTGACGTAACAAAATAAAACCTAATCTACAAAATTATGTTGTCAGATACATCATTTTACATTTTCAATTCTATTGGTTGCATTACGTCATTTGACGTCATCATTACGCAATATGATTGGTTAAACCATATGTCAAAAAATATTCATATTAATTCTACGTTTGAGAAAAAAGTTATTCAAAAAAAAATCTTGACCCTTTAATTGTTTTGAGCAGTGTATAATATCAAATATACGTATTAGTGCTTTCTGCACAATATAAGACATATAAATTTGAAAAAAAGTAAATTTGTACGACAAAAGGTTTTATTTACCACTCGTTGCAGATTAGGCTACTATTAGTCAAAACAAATTAGATTTTTTATTACGTAGATTCCCAATTGCAGTAAACAATGTATATTTTGCATATTTTCAGTCTATAATTCAATATGGTATTATATTCTGGAGTAATTCACCCCTTACAAACGAATTATTTTTAATACAAAAAAAGTGATAAGAATTATGTTAAATATGGAACCAAGACAATCATGTAAAGGAATTTTTTTTAAATCAGGCATCTTAACAATACCTCACTATACATCCTCCTTTCCCTAATAAAATTTACTATTGAAAACTTACACAAATTCCAATTTACTAATTCCACTCATTGTATACAAGGCAAACTGGCATATCCTTAATAGTTCCAAAATCTAATTACTCCGCTTACCTAAAAAGTACGAAATATAAATGTGTATCAGATGTTACGATAATTATCTACCTACATAATGTAAAATCTATGCCAGCACGCAAAATAATTAATCTCTGTAAGAAAACATTATTAGGAGAAAATTACTCAGTAAACGAATATTTTGATGACTGTAAAATAAATAAATTTGTAATGCAGTATCTACTAGTTATATTTATTTATTCGTAAATTATTCAATATCTACTTTTTTCTTACCTTTCTCATTTAAATTAGTTATGTAACCTTATGTATTATTGTTGCTATTGGTATTGAAATGATCTATTTTTCGAATGTCGAAAATTAGGTATTATTAAGATCGTAACGATCTTTTTCTTAGACTTCGTCGGCTAAAACATAGGTATTAAATTAACGCTTCTGTCTCAGTCATGAACGGCTGAATTATATCATGTGCATCACCTATACAGATGCACTCGATTAAAAAGTACTACTTATAAAAATGAGCTAATTTTCGGGGCATCAACCATATCTTAAACACAAAATAAATCCTTAAAAGTATTAAAATAAACTTACATCCACAATTTAAAATTTCCTTCAATACTAAAATAAACCAGCTTCATGACTTTACTTAAGTAATATAGACAAAGTGAAACAAACAGATTTTTACTTTTTAATAATTTTTTAGTCATTAAAATTCACAGCTTTCATGTAGTACTTACTGTTGATTTTTGTTATACTTTATGACTATAATAATTGTAAAATTATTTATAATTATTTAAACGTATTATGTGAGAACAAAATCTGTCATGATTTTTGTAAATTTATTTGTGATTTTTTAGAAAACCTGTAAGTTTTTCATGTTTTTTGCACTGTTATGATCTAACTGTAATTGATATATTACTTTGTAACCAATATAACTACGTTAAAGGTGTAATAAATCCAATTATTTGACTGCAACCCATCAATTTATTTTCCTACAATAAATTACAGTCAAGAAAATTCTTAATTCATAAATAGGTATGCTAAATAATAATTATATTTTATAAAGATAATTAATTCATTAATAGCCGGTTTCTGAAATAGTAGGTATATTAATAATTCTAGTAAACTGTGGAGCAACCTGAAGCGTCTAGGCCTCGGTAAAAAAAAACCAAACTATTATTCCTGAGTCTCTATGTAAGCTTCTTGAATATGGTCGCAACTTATTAGAATCGATAGGCACAGCTAACACGAACCCTAACATTACGCATTACTATAACAACAATACATTTATCTCCGATAATAACTGCCAGTTTACCTTTAAGTGTGTAATAGTATTATTGTAAATAAAACTTTTAGTAAACTAAAGTCGAATGCAGTAGAATCAGATGGAATATCACGTAAGTTGATTTAATTTATTCTATCAAAAACATTATAGATATATAGATTATATCACCCATATAATTATGAACACATGTTTGCTGGAAGATGTTTTTCCGGACATCTGGAAATCAGCTTTTAGTGCAGGCGCTGAGAAACATTCCATTTGCAAAAACCGATGACCTTATTCTGATTGATGATTTGAGTTTAGAAAGAGTTAAAAAACGATATTGTGGAGGTTGCCGGACGGAATTATGGTCCAGTTTTTTTTTTCGGCCCTATAATAGGAGTTTTCGGTTCCATCGTTCTCAAACCGTTTCTGGCGCTTCAGTTATAGCCACGAAGTATATAATAAAGACTGGAAATGACACTCGATTGTTGACTATGTCACACTTTTTGACTCCACGAGCAACCAGGGGAATGCAAGTGGAATAGTAAAATTGGAAATTTGTTAATAGAGAGAGATAGAGCTAGTTATGTAGTTTGCCATATGGCTAATAGATGGCGCAACTCAATATTAAAATTAATCTTAACCTGAAAATTTAAAATTGTTCAATTGTTATTCAACGAACAAATCTGTCAAAAATTATAATATTGAGGTTTGACTTGAAAATAGAAAACGTACCTAATAGATAAGCCAGGTATGTTTTAAATTAACATTAAATATTAATAAAGAAGTAGGTAGCTGAATTATGTGCATGAAGAAAACATTTTTTTAATTTCCAGAGTAAAGAAATAAAATTGTTAGGTTAGAATTGCAACATTTGTATATCTACCCACGTTATATTTTATAATGTCATATATTGGTCGACTAAAGTCGAGACTAAAGTACTCCTGCAAGTATTCAAGTTCTGCAAAAGTCAAAAAACAGCTACTTTACTGGAAAAGAAAAAGACAAAATTTAGCAAAATATTAAATGAATGTAAATAGTTTAATTTTATATGCAACAGTTTTTAAGTTCTACTTATGTGATTAAAATTATTATTAATATTATATTTTTGTTTTTTTATTAGTTGAATTGTATTTATTTCTTATTTATAATTATTAAACCATGTTATAACAGTATCGAATTTTAAATTTTTTAATTTCAGTTTACCTATGATTTTCTAATTCATTAACAAGTTTTTGCAATGTTTTATATTTATTATAAAAATAGAAATTGAAGTTGAACGAGAAATCATATTCGTACAAAGCCAAATCCTGTTTTAGACGTTCAGTTTTTTTCATCAAACTGTCAATAATATTATGTTGAACTCACCAATTTATTGTTATATTGTAAATAGAAACGTAAAAATGTAAAAACTATGAACGTCACATTGTGAGTTTAAAAAACTGACATTTTGATGAAAAAACTGGTCGTCTGAGACAGGCTTCAGAAATTTTACATTCAAATTTGGCGCCAAACTACGTTGGAGATAAGTATTGCCATATCTCCACGGGTCGCAGCACTAGCGTTTCCAATTTTATATCATTGAGTTGCGTTTCTTATTTGTTTAGTTTTCTATGCGAGCAACTAACTTGGAGGGGTGAGGGGGCCACATAATCTGAAGTTAGAAACATATGAATGAAAATTCAATTAAACTTGTATTTTAAATTTTATAATAAGTTTCTTTATTCAATATTACCTATTGAAACTATTATTTTTAACACGAACATCAATTTTAAATAAAGATTTATTCACTTGTGTACTAGATAGTTTTAAAATTGTTGTGACGTTTCAGACTCGCAAAAATAAATTCATAACATGTTCTTATTATGTCAAAATTAAATAAAATATAATATAAAGCACGTAAATAAAGTTTATAAATAATAGTTTTTTTTCACAGCTACAGCGATGGAATGGAAAACTCTTATTATAGGGCCGGAAAAAAAAAACTGGACCATAATTCCGTCCGGCAACCTTCACAATATCGTTTTTAACTCTTTATAAACTCAAATCATCAATCAGAATGAGGTCATCGGTTTTTGCAAACGGAATGTTTCTCAGCGCCCGGTCTATTTAGTAAAACGCATTTGCAAAATCAACAATCCTTCTTCTTATGATGATCCACGTCCCATTAGTATCTTACCAACGTTATCTAAAATCTTAGAAAGAATTTGTCACGAACAGATACTGTCGTACATTACAGAGAACAATATATTACACACTATACTCAATCAGGTTTCAGAAGTGGTTACAGCACAAACACTAGTCTTTTGAATTTAATTGACAATCTTGTTCGTAACTATCACAATGGGAAAATATATGCTCTAATTCAAATAGATTTTTCTAAGGCTTTCGACATGATAGACCATAATTTGTTGCTAGCCAAGTTACGTTTTTACAATTTTTCAGTAAACAGTGCAGAAATTATTTTTCCAATAGAAACTCTGCTGAATTAAATGTACAGTGTGAAATTATCAATAAAGATTTAATTAATTTAGTCACATGGATTAATGATAATGGCCTCAAGATAAACGCTACTAAATATACCCTTACAGTCTTTGGAACCTGCAGTACCATTCTGGATATAATAATAAACGGTGTCGCCTTAAAGCGCAGTCTTACAACGAAAATATTAGGTCTGACTATTGATGAAGGATTCAACTTCAGACCACATCTGAATGTTAAATTAAAAGCTGCTAGAATCAAGCTCCGTCATTTATATTAGTATAAACAAGTATTGTCTAGTGAATTAAAGCTCCGGTTAGTCAATTTCCTAATACTCTCAGTTTTTGATTATTGTGCATGTTGCTTATACACCTCATCTTACGCAAACTGACAGAAAAAGGATTATTACACTTCTCCTAAATTCATATTTGAGATTTGCTTATTTGTTTGTTTGTTTGTAAATACGACCACATTTCGCAGTATCGCCTTTCAGCAAACATGGATAACATTGACACTCGTGTCATAAGATTTTATATGTGCATAGTCCATAAAATCAGACTTATTATTATCACAAGTAGAAGAAAAACTAGTAGCTTCATATCAAAACAAAATATTGCTGCAGATAACACAAATCGAAGAAGGGAACAAAATGATTGCAGCCCAGAATAATGAAATTAGTAGTTTGCATAAAGCGCTTGCAAATACTGAAGAATCATTACAAAAAATCGTTATGCAGAATGAAGAATAATAATTAAAATTTGTGACAACAGTTTAGTTCTGCAGTGGCAATAATAATTATAAAAATAATAAATTATCAAATACCTACTTCAAATTACATTTTCAGTACTTACTACATTATATTCAGGAACAAGAATAGAAATTGTACTATAAAACTGATGTGATAAAAGAAAATGAACACGACGCTATTGGTTCCACTCTACAACAGCCTTTCGATGGTCCTTTTAAAGTTATAAAACGTTATGATAAATTTTTTTAAATTTTGCTAAATGATGAGTTACAAACAGTGTCAATTGATAGATTAAAACCAGCTTTTATAAAAGAGTTAAATTGACTTTTCATATAGGGATTTTTTATTTTACTCATTCCATTTTCCAGATGTTCTTAGTTTTTCTCTTTCTAGGAGGGGGATTATGTAGTGATCTAGTTTGTATATTTTAATTTTATATTTACAATTTATAGATCACTATGCATGTTTATTTTGTGTTACTTGTTTTCTACATGTTATTGATATTAGTTACTGATTTGTTTATTTTGATAAAGACAACGTTTTACAATAAAATTATATTTAAACCTTTAATTATTCTTATATTTATTACTAACAAAGTTAAATATATATTTTAACTTTATACTAATATCCCATCTTACTTATTCAATAAATTAAGGTTTAAACAGTATAACTATGGTTTACGTGGTAGTGATTTGTACGTCATACTAAATTTTTAAAAATCCAAATTTAAAAGTTCGTTTTCTTACCTGGCGCCTACGTTTTACAATTCAATACCGCATTATTTGAAATCTTTCTCTGAACGCATTTATGTATTATATCAAACACTCAGTTAATATATGTATCGCTCTGGAATAATTTTATTTCGACATTTCTTGTATGTATTTTGTTTTGTTTAAATCAGTTTAAATAGGATACGTTTATGGCAATCATTTAATGACTTATAAATTTATTGTTTCTCATAATTGTATCGGTTAGGTGGAAGAGCAGCCTCTGGCTAAACCTCGCCGTTGACTTAATGTCAATAAAGTTTATTATTATTATATAAGGTTGTAAAGAAGGATTTTTTGTTACGAACGTAGCATATATTATTTTTCGCGCAAGTGTCAAATAAAGTTGACGTTTATGCGCTCAATTCAGCCCGCGAAATTCAAGTTTTTTATAAACAGCCCGCCAAAAATTCTGTATCGAGCTGTCAGCTACTTTGGCGGGCTCTTCTGAACACAGACGTTCTAAATTAATTAAATATGCTAATCAAGTAATGTTTTGAAACGTCAGTAGGTATTTAAAACTACCGCTATAAAATGTATAAAAATAAATAATGCGACGCTAGCGACATGACGATGACGATTTATTGAAGTTATTTGTAAAATATAAATGTTAGGATAAGAATAAGGTTAAAGATTCATGAACGTTTGCGCCAGTTGAGGATGCACAGGTAGCGGTATGTTGAATTTCAGCAGTGGGTTTAAAAATTATTTCTGTTATTTTCATTTTATTCTGTATAGAGTCTTCAACATAACCTTCTGCTACTGTTGACGACTTCCATCCGCCGTGTCGTTTGATCATACTTAGTTCCGAACCTGAATCAGCAAGTAATGTTGCTGAACTTCTTCTAAAACAATGTCCAGTAAATGCTTCACAGTTTGGCAATTTGAGATATTTGGCTATTAAAGCAGGTATTTGTCCTATTTTATGTTGTCCCACAACTTGCACAGAACATTTTCCATTCTGATATCTCAGAAAGAAACGTGGATTATTTGCATGACTAGGTCGAAGTGCTGTATACTTCCGATAAATCTCAATGTATTTAGAATTAGTAACTGTAAAAGTGCGAGAAGTATATGTCTTTGTATAAGGTATGTGTATAATGAGAGCCGAACCTACGTCTTGAATATCATTAATTGTCATTTTCACTAACTCATCTCTTCGACATGCTCCAGCAATGCGAATGATTAAAATAACTTTCATTAAAAATAATTTTCGTCATTTGCTTCTTCTAAAAATGACTCAATTTGCAATTTTGTCAGAACTTTAGATTTTTTAGCTTTGTATCCTACCGACATCTTCTTTAAAAATGGTACAAGCATCGAAAATTTTGTTATATCAATATTTTCCTGAACATTGAGCATAGATTTCAGCATAGAATAGGTTGACCACAAAGTTGATGATTTCGTTTCTTTGGACTTTTCCATTAAATACGCCAGTATAACATTTTCTGACATCTTTTTGACATTTTTCTTGCTACGCCACTCATTAAATTGCTGATATGCTTTTTCATAGTTCTGTTTTGATTTTTCTGGAATTAATTTACTAATAGCAGACTGTACAGACTCTAAAATTTCAGGAGGAGTACAATTTTCTTCACTATCATCACTCATTTCGAATACTGATTAATAACACGATTACAAAATGTCGCGATAAACAAACAAATTGTTATTTTTTCTTGGTTACACATTCATTTTTGTAATAACCATCAATTTCTAAATAAGAGTTTGTAATAAATTTTGTAGTTTTTTAATGTAAATAATGAATTGCGCGAAAAATTTTGTGTGCATCTCGACCGCGAAATGATTTGGTGCGCTCAGAAAATCGTCTACCTCGGCCGCCAATATTTTTCTTCGACGCACACAAACAATCATTTCGCGGCCTAGATACACAAATAACTATTTCGAGTCGATAGACAAGAAAAATAACCACGTGAGTAATAAAACATATTTTTATAGCCGAGATATATATTTGTATTTTAATTTTTTTATGAAATCGCAAAATTATGTTAAAGTTGTAACATTAAAGCAAAATGTGTATACAAAATAAATGGGAATCAGGGATTGCAACAATAAAATAGTCGACGTTCTGGCCAATTCTCTAATTGGCCAAAATTTGCGGAGCTAAAGTTGTACTTTTCACTACGATTTAGCGGAGTTAAAGTTACTCATTATTGTACGATTTCATAAAAAATATTTATTATATTATATAGTTAAACTGCTAAACGCGGCAAATTATTTCCATTTTTTTATTTGTGTCTGCAATTGTTTGAAAAGCTGGAAATAGCAAGAGTGCGTGCTGCCGCGCAGAAAGCAGTAATTTAGTGCCCATCTGGAACTTCGTTTGAACGGCTAATTTACTAAAGATAACATTGAGCCCCGCGCCTCCAACACTCTGTGAACCCGTATAAAAGCTTCGGCCCCCGTCCCAGCACAGCTTATGCAAACAGCTTAACGGCCACCGCCCGAACAAAGAGTGCCGTAATCTATTCATTTTGGTCTTTTTAACAGTTTACAGTGCGATATCAAGTTTCGTTCCGTACACAATCTCTTCAAATCGGTCGATGGAAAATTTAAATTTGCTTTCACCATATTTATTGCGAAATTAATAATGTTTCCCAAAGGAATTCCGTTTATTTTTATTTAAAATTTAAGAGATAATTTCACTTACATTTTAATTTTAGAATAAGATTTCATTAACGGTATACCGTGCCGTACACTTTAAGTTTAAATTTACTGTTTCTATTATCTCGTAGCTAGAGATACATTATTAACTATTTAAAGTTAAACACAATTTAAATTTTAAATGAACCTAGTAGCATCATTTATCAACCTGGAACTTAAATTTTTATACTTTTTTGCATATTAATTGTTTTACTGTAAAGTTTTATATACAGAGTGATTCAGTCATTGACAAAAGTGTTATATAGGAAAAAAGTTTATTATAGATTTGACAAAAAGACGTAATTGAAGATTAAATGAGCTTACCCGTAATTTTAGTTTATTCGAAATTATATTAGAGCATTGTTTCTCTGATGTAATTATTACAACTATGTACGAACCCCGTCAACTATAGGTTCGGACGCTTGTTGTTTTTTTAAATTTAGTATTATTTATTAGATGCAAACCAAGTTAAACAAAAATTAGCCACATAATTTTGAATACTATAACTAATAATCTTTCGTTTTAGTTATATTTATTATGAAAAGTGTTAATATAGGTACTCGTATAATATAAGAAAAAATAAGCATTCATAAAAAAATACCTAAATTGCTTGAAAATTATATCTTCGGACACTAAGGTATTATAATAGTTTCTTGCCCGATATTTACCATAGTTAGTTTTGAAACAAATGTAAAGTGTTTCTAGTAATCAATTTTCACGAATATGTTATCATATTTATCAATTATGGCACGTGGTAAAGCAATAAATCTCGACATCCGAAGTTTAATTAAAAACTACCATTTATCTGGTACCAATGGTAGAAATATAGCAAAAGTTCTTACCTGTCTCTATTGTTGCGCAAATTATAAAAAAATATTGTGGTAGTGGTTCGATTAAAATTGGAAAAAGTCCAAGACGAAAACGAGTAATAACGGAACGAAATGTTCGGAGTTTAGTGAGTGTAACTAAAGTGTACTAAATTCGTTTACGAAATTTAAGCGTATTGTGGGCAGAATTAATAAATAAGCCTGTATTAATAGAGACTACGCGAAAATATCACAAAAAACAGGGATATAAATTTTATAAGATATGTATTTATATTTATATTTTATCACTAGTAGGTAAATAATGAAATTTATTTTTTATACATCAGGCACAAAAAAGCCGTTTGACAAATGTACAAAAACAGAGCCGATTAAAATGGGCGAAGAAAATGTTTAATGCTATATAAATATTGTTTGCTTATTTAAATGTAGAGATATTAATACATAAATATTTAATTTTTTTATTACAAAAAATCTATTGAAAAAGTTTGAAGATAAAGTGAGTGTACCAGTGAATGACCGGGTACCAGTGAATGACCACCATAGTAGAAATTTCTCTAGTACTCATGAGGTACTCGTAAGTTTTTCGTAAAACATTTCTTGTGAGGAAGAATTAACAAGAAACTCATTGGATTTTGATAAAACATAAAACATATCTAGTAAAGTAAAACTTACTAGTAACTTGACAATAGATGTTTTCGTTTGTTAAATAACAATATGTTGTTACAACTATTTCTAGTTATATTATTATTTAATCATGTTATGAATCAACTAATGAATTTAATAGTCTTAATTTAATTAAAGAAACATGTAACAGTAGATTATTTATATTGGGTAAACTGTGGATGGAGCATGCTGTGTATTGTGTTGTTGAAAGAAGAAGTCGAAAGATTAATAAAAGGGAGTTATAAGGTGTAACCTGGTTTACATTGATTTTGGCCCCTTTATTTTCCTGATTTCCGTCATTTTCATTACAATTCAGGAGTAGGATAGACTCTGTGCCGAAATAGAATAATTTCAAAAATGACTGATTCTAGTAGTAGGGATTCAGGTGAAAGTGCTCGTGTAGTTAACAAAAAGAGAAGGCGTCTTTTAAGTGATAAAGATCATACTCCGAACATAGAAAAATTAATTGCTGATAAATTAAAAGCGAAAATTGAACAGTTTTTACAGGATATAAATAAATAGAGTAAACTGATACGTTTAGAAGGCGAGAAATCTTCCTCCAAAGCGCGAGGTGATATAATACCACTTTTCGATCCAGATGATGAATCCATGGATGTTGTTTCGTGGTTAAACAAAATCGACCAATTAGGTCACATTCACTGTTGTGATGATTATGAAAAATCTTGCTATATGCCAGAACGACTAGCAGGTGAAGCTAGAATTTGGTTTAACCATTTGGAAAACTACGATTTGGCATGGTCGGACTGGAAATTAAAAATTTCGTCTGCATTTCCACGTCAGATGAATTAAGTATGTATATTATGATTTCGGGATTTGAACCTCACTTGGTTTATATATCCCTAGGGTGACTTGATGGCACACACAGTATTAATTTTACATACTTTTTGCCACGGCGTTTACTTTACTACCATGTGTGTTGCCAGTCAACCCGGCGCAAGTCCTTGTTGCAGTCTCTAGCCGGTGTCCGATAGCTGGAGGTTGCCAAGTAAATTAGATCCCAACTTGGAATGGTAACGGGAATAGGTACCGATCCAAATCAGGCCATGAAAATTTCCTGACCTGACCGGGATTCGAACCCACGACCTCTGTAACCAGAGCCTAGCATTCTACCACTATGCTAACCCGCCGTGTGACCAGATGAATGAATGACGCAATATTACCGCGCGAAAATAGCTTTGATTAAACAATGCAAATTAGACGACGAAGCTGCTATTTCTTGTGTTATTAAAGGCTTGCCCAGTGAGCTACAAGCAAATGCAAGAGCTTCCAGGTGTGACACTCCTAGCGAACTCTATGTAGGGTTCCTATCGCGATTAGATAATTATCAAACGCCTGGTTCCAACAATCATCGCGGACAAACACTAGCTACAGCACATGGGAAACCAGATAACCACCTCCAATTTAGAGAAAATAAATTCTAGTTGAATCGCCGACCACTTCCTCAACATCCTAAAGGGCCACGATGCTATAACTGTCAGAAGTTCGGGCATCTAGCTAGAGAGTGCCGGTCAAAATTTTGTGAAATTTGTAAGAAGAGTGGTCATACTCGATAGGAATGTTTTAAAAATAAAAAGAAAAGTTACAAAAGTAGTACGGCTTATAAATAACACTATCAACAAAAACAAACCATATATACAAAGATTGGGAAAATAAACGGTTTCGACATAACGGCATATATAGACACTGGAAGTCAATTAAACATTCTATCAATGAAGAAAGTAAAAGAACTCAATATAGTCCAGGAATTATAAAAAAAATAGGGGAAGAAAATGATAGACAGCTGAATTTTGGTATATACGCTCATAATAGCTTCTAGTTTAACATACTAAAAGTCCTAAAATTATAGAAATATTTTTTATTTGTCATGTTTGAACAAGTGTAATTCGGCTAAACGAAGATGTTTTAACATTTTTAGTATAATGTATTTAATAGAGAAATGTTCAAAGAATCTAATGCTGAAAACCGGAAGTCTGTATTTTTATTCGTTCAGGAATTACATTTGTTCAAACATGACAAATAAAAAATATTTCTATAATTTTCCTGTGCTCTCTTAAAGAAATTCATTAGATTTCGGCTAAACGAAGATGTTTCAACATTTTTGGTATAATGTATTTAATAGAGAAATGTTCAAGGAATCGAATGCTGAAAACCGGAAGTCGGTATTTTTATTCGTTCAGAAATTAGACTTGTTTAAACACAACAAATTTTTAAAAAATCCATAATATCGCTGTGTTCTCTTAAAGAATATCATTATATTTCGGCTAAACGAAGATGTTTCAACATTTTTAGTATAATGTATTCGATAGAGAAATGTTCAAGGAATCTAATGCCGAAAACCGGAAGTCAGTATTTTTATTTGTTCAGAAATAACACTCGATGAAACATAATAAATGAAAAAATTAGTAATATACTAAAATTAAAATACCTTAAAATTCCGGCTAAACCAAAGCCTGATGAAGTTAAAAAATATATACGTCTAATAGAAAAATATAAAAGGAATTGAATGCCGCAAACCGGAAGTCGATAGTATATTCCATTCATAAATGGCAGCTATTTTTCTGAAACCGGAAGTCTAATTCACGGGCTCTCAACGATTCCAAAACGGTGATTAGCCTTTTCCCGATTTTGAGGGAAATAAATAAACTGACGATAAAATTGGTAAGGGCCTTTTTGTAGTACATTAAATTACCAACATTTTCGTAAAAAAAGTTTTTAATTGGTGTCACCGTTCGTGAGTTATACGCAAAAATCTCATTTTCAAGGTCTTTACAAGGTCGTAGCAATGGAAGCACACGCGATATCGTTTAGGACTTTTAGTATGTTAAACTAGAAGCCATTATGAGCGTATATACCAAAATTCAGCTGTCTATCATTTTTTTCCCCTATTTGCCAAAACATTATCTAAAATGCCTGGACTAATATACCAACTTGCTCCGCCAATACGGTCCTACATGGATTCGCAGGAGGGTCCACTACTGCACAGCTAGAAGCTATGTTTGATGTTACCATTGACGGGATCAAAATTAATACGTCTGCTGTAGTACCAAATTGCTCCTTAGGAGTGATTGATCTCATTGTTGGCCAACCAATCATTAAGACATGTAACCTATGCTTAAATATAAGAGATACGAAAGTTTTGATTTCAGAGATTCCCGAAAGTGGTGAAGTTATGCTAGCATGCATAACATTAGAAGAGTATCCAGGGCACGTGAGGATAAGTGCAATGGAGGAAGCCAGTATACCGCCCAATTCATCACAACAAATTCCCGTTCAAATCACTGATTGCAAGGAAACCGCTAACGTGGTCATGAAGAAAAGAACCTATGAGATCGGGCGTGCTGTAATGTGTATTCCTAGCGGTGTTCTGAAACCTCCGACGGCAGAGATTCAAATTCTTAACATGGGCTCATCCAGTTTAAAAATTACCCGATGTCAGCTATTTAGTCCAGTAAATGAAGGGTCCATCCTTGACAAAATCGCTCACCAATGTAATTACCTTCCGCTTACCTGTAAAGGAAGGTATTGGAATCATGCAAAAAATCGGGTTGTGAGTTTTAAGTGGATGAGCACGAATTAGGGTCCTTACAACTCATTTTTGATAGTTTCTCGATGATGTCTGTATGTATGTGTGTGTTTGCGCGTGTGTGTGTGTATGTGTGTGGTCCGGGCCGATGCTGTATGTCGCGTAACTCAAATACGAATTAACCAAAAATTTTGATATTTGGTATTTTACAATTGTATACGAATAGGAAGAGCTCATTAGATTTTGGTACAAATATCTTCACCGGAAGTGTTATTTTTTGAAGATTGAAAAAGATAATTGTCAAAAATTTATTTAAATGTGGATAAATATAGTATTTATTTGTAATAAGTATAAGAGACATAGTTATTTGCAATTTACGTTATAAAAAAATTGTCTTTATCTGGTAGCATTAAAGAACTGCAGTAAAATTTAAAAAATAAATTTATCAGATAAAACGTTGAAATCTTGTAATCCATGTTCGGTTGATTTTTGTTTCTGCGTAAAAAATATTGACAGGTGACAAATTGACATACTAGCGTCATATAAGTCGTAAGTAAGATATTAAATGTAGTCATTGAACGGAGGATGGCTTCAATACAGAAGAGTTTTCCTGTGAACGAATCTTTTGATTCAGGTGATGCAAATTTCTGTGTTTGAATATGTTAGATTTTTATTTGTATATTTTAAAGGGACACCGGATTGTATACGTGTAACTTTATGTTTATAAGTCTAGATATGACGGAAGGTTGTGTGCAGGCCATTTCAGATTTGTTTATATTAATTTGTCGGGATTGACAGGTACTTTAAAATAAGAAAAAGTTCTGTAAAGGAGGAACAGGAGCTCAAAATCCAGGGTGCGCTTGGGCCCGTTTATCTCGGAAACGGTCAAATTTTCGAGAAAAAATCATAAGGACCATTTTTGTAGATAATGAACGGATTTTCATTTTTCCCTAAAAAAGTTCTCTAAATGTTATATTTTAGCAGATATTGGCGGAAAACCGATTTTCGGAACCTTTAGGGCCATTTTTCTGCCCCGTACAAGAAAATTTTTTACAGAACTTTTTCTTATTTTAAAGTACCTGTCAATACCGACAAATTAATATAAAAATTACATTGGTGAGCGATTTTGTCAAGGTTGGGCTACTTTTCGCCCTTCATTTACTGGACTAATTAGCGAGAGGTGAGATTTGTTATTCTTATTCGAATTCTCAATTTAACGTTTTATCCACTACTATTACAAAATCAAACAATAATTATATAAGTTTCAATAACTTAGATGTTGGACCAATTAGTTAATTTGAAGTTAATGAATTACGTAAATTATTAGTACAGCATATAAATTGTTTTACGATAAATAGTTACGATCTTGGTACAACAGATCTTGCTGAACTCTCTAATAACTTAAATAATTGTAATCGCCCCGTTTGCTACAAGCCATATAGATTTTATCATTCAAGGAACGAGAGGTTGTTCGAAATAAAATTACGAATTTATTAAATGCTGGTGTAATTCGCGAGTCAAATTCTGAGTTCTCTAGTCCAATAGTTTTAGTATCTAAAAAGAACGGTGATTACCGACTTTGTGTAGATTATAGAGCTTTGACTGCAATTACTATAAAAGACAGATACCCTCTTCCCAATATCTATGATCAGTTAGCGAAATTATCCGATAAAATATATTTTTGTAGTCTTGATTGCACTCAAGGTTTTCATCAAATACCCATTGCACTAGATTCAATTAAAAAACTGCTTTCGTCACGCCAGACGGGCAACACGAATTTCTTGAAATGCCCATGGGTTTATGTAATACACCGTCAGTTTTCCAAAGATTAATGCACAAAATATTAGGGACCATGCGACATGAACAAGTTCTGGTCTATATAGACGATTTATTAATCCCTTTTAAAACAATTGCCGAGGGCCTACAATTATTAGACATTGTTTTGCAATTAATAAGTGAAGCGGGACTTAAATTAAATCTAGAAAAATGTTCATTCTTCAAAACAGAGATCGAGTATTTAGGTCACAATATTTCGGCGAAGGGTATATGTCCAGGTACAAAGAAAATAGATGCAGTTAAACATTTTAAAGTACCCTCAAACGTGCACGAAGTTAGGTAGTTTATCGGTCTTGCGAGTTATTTTAGAAAATTTATAAAAGATTTTGCAACAATAGCCCGGCCCTTAACTGAGTTAACCCGGAAAAATATTTCTTTATGCTTTCCATAAATTAAAGGATATTTTAGTAAGCAAACCCGTTTTGGCGATTTACAACCCCGTAGCAAAAACAGAAATTCACTCAGACGCTAGTAAGTTAGGGTTAGGAATAATACTGTTGCAATGGCAACCAGATGAGACACTAAAACCAGTTGCGTATTTCAGTAGAGTAACGTCCAATGAGGAACGAGTGTATCAAAGTTACGAATTAGAAACGTTGGCTGTAATAGAGTCTACTACGTAGTAGCGGTGTTAGCGCAATGCGCGAGCTCTCGGCTAGACTCAGGGAGGCAGGGCCGGAGTAAGTGAAATATATAATAAGATAATTTAAACAAAAATAATTAAATTTACACATACCTTTGGGCGCCACTCTGCCAAAAGAACGACGCGTGGACAGAGGCGCGCTTGTATGTCGTCCTGAAACGGCTCAGAGGAATTTATATTGAAATTAAAAGGCAGAAAGTTGAAAATCGTTACTAATATATTGAGGTCCCAAATGATACATAATATTGATGATGATGATATGATGATTATGATGGTGACGTAGTGTGGCCACGCGCAAAATAAAAGGGGCAACAGGGTGTTAGTACTTGCGGGCAAGTGCGGTCCTGGTGATGACGTTGTACACTCCTTCGGCTGTGCGGTTGGCGATGAAAACTGATGAAACTGATGAAAGCTGATGACGGCGTGGTGGAGAGGGTTCCCACACAGACAGAGTGTGGAACCTGGTGGAAGCTGCGGTGAAGATGGTGGCGAACGATAAAGTTACGCAACCACTAAATACTCTGGCTCAGTCCAAGACTCGAGACCGGCAAAACGGCACAACGGCACTTAATGTTTATAAAATTAACACTTGAGTCGATGAATAATATTTAAATATGCCCGTAGGCTAATTATTTAGAATCCGCACTATGGCGACGAAACCACAGACTTTAAACGTGACGACTGTCTCCACACTCTCGCACACACTAACGTTTTTACTTGTTTCTCACAAAATTTAATTAATTTGAATTATTGTCACTCGCGCACAACGAACTTCTTCGACAACACAGAGAGGGCATTAATGGCATGGATATGAATGAATGAATGAAGATGCGTGAAAATGAATTCTCTTATAAACTAACAATTTTAGAAAAAATTAACGTAACATAAATTCCCCCGTTTCCTCCAAAAAAAAATATAATCTTTCTTTACACTACAACTCAACTCATCAATACAAAAATAATTTGTTTATTTATTTATACAACAACAAAAATTCTCCATAGAAAGATTATATTTTATTATATTACATTTAATTAGCAAGACAAAAGAAAACAACGTATTAATTCCCGAATAATTAGCAAAAATCTACTCTACAACTGTTTTCAAATCTTTAACATGCCACCTTCCAATATTTTGGCCATCTTCAACTCTCTCTAGCTCATAAATATTTGATGAAATTTTTCTCAGAATCTTACATTTCACATATTTAGGTCCTAGCTTAGCTGAATAATACTTCGATGCATCGGATAAGGTAAAATTCCGTTTCCACACAATCTGATTAACTTGCAACTCTACTGGCCTGTGTCTTAAATTATATCTGACTGCGCTTTTCTCATATGCTTGATTTAATTTAAGCTTAACATCTTCAAAATATTCTGGCAACAACGATAGATGTTCTGTCCACTTTTGCCTATCATCAACTCCGAAAACTAAATTTCTATTATCTTTCATATTTATTCCGTATTGTTTACCAGACAAGAAAATTTCTCTACCAAAATTTAGATATACAGGGGTGTATCCAGTGACTTCGTGTACCGATGTTCTGATCGCACAACTAAATTTTGCCAAATTTACGTCCCACTTACGCTGATTTTCATTTACATAAGACGCGATCATTGTTTTTATTACTCTATTAATTCTTTCAGTAGGGTTGGATTGTGGATGATAATTAGCATTAAAAAGAATTTTACTATGGTAACTCTCTACCATTTCACGAAAAGCATTACTAACATATTGTTTGCCGTTGTCACAAATTACGTATTGGGGCACCCCAAACATCAAGAATACATTATTTTCTAAATTACGAACAACTGCATCACTAGTAGCGCTCGTTAAAGGAAACATTAAAACAAATTTGGTAAAAGTATCTGCCACAACTAATAAATATCTATTTCGTCTAGTAGATAGTGGAAATGGACCCATTAAATCTGTACAAATTATTTGCCAAGGCCTTGAAGCTATTCGCGTTCCCATATCGCCAGCTCGACGCTTTTGGTCAGCTTTATGCGCGAGACAAACAGGACATTTGGTCACATATTTTATAACATCAGAAATCATTCCAGGCCAATAATAAAGACGTGCGACTCGATTTCTAGTTTTAAAAATTCCTAAGTGACCCGCAGTAGGAGCGTCGTGCATTTCTTGTAACACGGTATTTCGCACGGATTTCGGCACAACTAACTTCCAAGCATCTAAATCTTCAAAATCTAATCGAGGGGACGCAATAAGCTTAAATATGTATTTATCATCAATGCGCCAACGTGGGTACTGGTCAGGAGATTGAGAAATATTCTTAAACATTTTTGAATACCAGGGGTCATAATCATGCTCAGTGAAATCAATTAAATTTACTTTAGGAAGATTCTCAGGAATAGCACGTGATAATGCATCGGGAACAACGTGAAGAGAACCTTTACGATGTTTTATGACAAAATCGTAAGCCTGCAAACGTAATGCCCAACGAGCAAGTCTTCCATGTGGATCTTTCAAATTTTGCAGCCACAGTAAACTATAATGGTCCGTAATTACTATAAAAGAACTACCCTCTAAGTAAGCGCGAAATTTTTCTACGGCCCACACAACACATAAACACTCTAATTCGGTCGCGCAAAATTTACTTTCATTAATCGTTAGTGCTCTACTAGCATACGCAATCACTTTTTCGCCATCGTCAAACTGCTGTGACAGTACGGCGCCTAATCCGACCTGTGACGCATCAGTTTGTAAAATAAAGGGCTTAGCAAAATCAGGGCATGTTAATATTGGTGCAGAAACTAGACATTCTTTTAAATCATTGAAAGCATCTTCAGCTTCACGAGACCAAGAAAATTTTTGTGATTTTCGCGTTAATTTAGTTAAAGGAGCTAAACGTGTAGAAAAGTCTGGTACGAAGCGTCGGTACCACGATGCAAGTCCTACAAAACGTCTGACTTCTGTAGGTGACGTAGGGGTTGGAAATTCAACAATGGATGTGACTTTATCAGGATCAACTTTTAAACCATTTTGATCAATTACATAACCAAGATATTTTAGAGATGGACGAACAAATTCACATTTATCGCGATTTAATGTTAAGCCAGCAGCAGATAATCTGTCAAAAGTTTTTCTTAAAATATCTAAATGGGTTTCAAAATCAGGGGTGGCAATGATGACGTCATCAAGGTATACGAACACATGTGGTTCTAGCTCAGGACCTAAAACATGGTCGATAAGACGTTGCCACGTGGCCGGGGCATTGGAAAGGCCAAACGGTAAGCGTACAAAATGGAAAAGTCCGCGACCAGGAACTGTGAATGCGGTTTTCTCACGACTGTTTTTCTCAAGAGGAACTTGCCAGTATGCACTCTTTAAATCTAAGGACGAAAGATATTTCGCACCACGTAATCTGTCAAGAATCATGTTCACATACGGAAGTGGATAAGCGTCACGCTTAGTGACTTTATTTAATTGACGAAAATCAACACAGAAGCGCGATTCTCCGTTTGATTTTTTCACTAATACGACAGGCGAAGACCAAGGACTCTGTGAACGTTCGACTATTCCTAATTGCAGCATTTTATCTAGTTCTGAATTTATTTTCTCTTGCACAAATGGTGAAACTTGGTAATATCGCTGTTTAACGGGCATGGCATCTCCAGTATCAATTACATGTTCAACTCCGCGAGCACATCCTAATCCATTACCGATTTTTGAAAAATAATTAGAAGTTAAGTTGCACAAATTTTCCCGCTCTTGTGAAGTTAATAAATTAGTCACACCGGTATCAAGTGCCGCTATATGACATTCAGAAGAAAAATTCCATGAGTTAATCTTGAAATTAGCCATAATATCCATGTGCTTCCAAAAATCTACACCTAAAATTAAGTCACAATTTAAATGCGATAAGACTAAGGTTGAAATGACTTTAACTCGATTTTCCAAAACATATGGTAAGTCAACTGAACCAATTACAGAGCATCTACCTCCATTCGCTACAGTTACAGATTTCACGCTTGATTGACGTAATTTGATATTAAGAGATTTTAATTTTTCCCAGAAATTAACACTAATTAGCGTCCTTGATGACCCAGAGTCTAATAAACCTTTAATTGGAATATCATAAACATAAACTAATAAAAATGGGCGTTCATCATTTCCACATTTTGATAGAAGATAATTTACATAGATTTGCGAATAAAAATTTCTAACTTCGATTAACCACTGTTGCCAATCTTTACTTTGTGCGGCCGATTGAAACATTTTCCGAGACGCGTGTCGGCCGAAGGCGAGCTCGGTTACTAGTTTTCCGAATTACATTTTGGACAATTTGATTTTATTACATTAGGCTGTCCACAGCCGAAACAAAATTTTTGAGTACGAGGTTTCCTACAATTACGATAGACATGGTTAGGACTATGACAGTTCCAACATTTCGGACTTACTACTGGCGACATTGTTGCCACTTGAGGCGAATTTAAACGGAAACGAGCTTTATTTTCTGGCGTTGGCATTGCCAAATCTGGTTCAAGTAATCTGCGATTAGGAGATGGTAATGGAGCCTTAAAATTTTCTGCTAACCTTTTATTATTTTCAAGCTGTTTACAGATTGTAAGTAAATCATCTACCGTTCGAATAGTGTTAGTACCTATTCCATAAATAAAATATGGAGCGATATTCCTGCGCAGTTCAGTTAATTTTTCTTCTTCGCTTATTTGAGTCGGCAACCGATTAAATAAATTTAACATACACGCGATATAATTTCCAATACTCTCACGCGGACCCTGAACTCTATTGCGAATCTCGTCCATTAATTCTACTTGATAATTAAACGGTTGATATTCTGCTTTTAAATAAGAAATCAAAAGAACCCAATTTTTTAATTTAGATCTAATTGAACGGTACCATATGAGCGCGCTTCCTGTTAGCAAATCACTAAATGAATCAAATAATTCTGAGTGTGAAATATTACGGGAGATTCGGTATTCTTCAATACGCTCTAAAAATGCCGTGACGCTGAGTCCTTTCCCGTCCCCACTAAACGAAATTCCCCACTTATGTACTGGAATCGATTGTCTAGTAACTTTTATTGGTGACTCATTATTTATATCAATTTTATTTGGAGTTGGAATGTTAGTATTAACCTGTATAGTTTTCTCGTCTAAAACGACTTCAAAATTATGTAACTGCGATATTAAATTGGTTTTTGCCGCTAACAGATGTTCATCTTCAGTACTAATTCTACTTATACGACCTAATAAGTGTTGAAGTTGAGTTTCGATTTGCTTGTGCTTATTATCACCGGCAGATCCAGAAAAATTTGTTATAGATGCTTCTAGTGTAATCGTTTTCTGATTACAAATGGTAACTTCAGATTCTGCATCAAAGGTAATACTTCGTGCAAATTCTTCGTTACCGGGTTCTTCAGTTCTTAATTTGGCAGCAAGTATATTCCGCATGACACTAACTGTGAGTTGACTAACCTTTCTAACACCTCTAATTTTAAGTTCATGTTCTAATTCATCTCTTACTAATAAAGAAGGTTCCATTTTAAATATTGAATGAGAATAACGCAGCAAAACAATAGTATTTAAATTTAATAAATATTTATGACAACCGATATTGTTGGAAACGAAAACTGAAATGTTCGCAGTTTTAGACAGCTGATTGGTAAAAATAATTTCTAGCAAAATTTGATAAGTACAATAATAAATAATAATTAATATATTGGAAGCTGGCATAAACTTTACTCAAGGCCCCACGTTTGGGCGGCAAAATATGCTACGTAGTAGCGGTGTTAGCGCAATGCGCGAGCTCTCGGCTAGACTCAGGGAGGCAGGGCCGGAGTAAGTGAAATATATAATAAGATAATTTAAACAAAAATAATTAAATTTACACATACCTTTGGGCGCCACTCTGCCAAAAGAACGACGCGTGGACAGAGGCGCGCTTGTATGTCGTCCTGAAACGGCTCAGAGGAATTTATATTGAAATTAAAAGGCAGAAAGTTGAAAATCGTTACTAATATATTGAGGTCCCAAATGATACATAATATTGATGATGATGATATGATGATTATGATGGTGACGTAGTGTGGCCACGCGCAAAATAAAAGGGGCAACAGGGTGTTAGTACTTGCGGGCAAGTGCGGTCCTGGTGATGACGTTGTACACTCCTTCGGCTGTGCGGTTGGCGATGAAAACTGATGAAACTGATGAAAGCTGATGACGGCGTGGTGGAGAGGGTTCCCACACAGACAGAGTGTGGAACCTGGTGGAAGCTGCGGTGAAGATGGTGGCGAACGATAAAGTTACGCAACCACTAAATACTCTGGCTCAGTCCAAGACTCGAGACCGGCAAAACGGCACTTAATGTTTATAAAATTAACACTTGAGTCGATGAATAATATTTAAATATGCCCGTAGGCTAATTATTTAGAATCCGCACTATGGCGACGAAACCACAGACTTTAAACGTGACGACTGTCTCCACACTCTCGCACACACTAACGTTTTTACTTGTTTCTCACAAAATTTAATTAATTTGAATTATTGTCACTCGCGCACAACGAACTTCTTCGACAACACAGAGAGGGCATTAATGGCATGGATATGAATGAATGAATGAAGATGCGTGAAAATGAATTCTCTTATAAACTAACAATTTTAGAAAAAATTAACGTAACAAGTCCATCAAAAGATTTAGAATATATATCGCGGGAACCCGGTTTAAAATTGTTACTGATTGTTTTGCAGTTCGCGCTACTTTTAGTAAACGCGACTTAGTGCCTCGTATTGCTCGGTGGTGGTTACAAATTCAGGAATTCGATTTCGAAATCGAATACAGACCTGGTACTCGCATGCAACACGTTGATGCGCTGAGTAGAAACCCTATTTTTGCACAAGTTAATAATATTTCGGTAGACGATTGGTTCCTCGCCTTACAAATGCAGGATGACGGTATTCAGTCCATTATAAAACGGGTACAAGACGGAAGTAATACCGATATAACAAATAACTATCTATTCAAAAATAATCGGTTATATCGCAAAACATTAAACGGTGAGAAAGTCGTAGTGCCATAAATATTCACGGTGGAATGTATTACGTAAATTTCACGATGCGATTGGACACCCTGGGTTCAAAAAGTGTGAACACATAATAAAATCTGAATGTTGGTTCCCAAAAATGACACGATTTATAAAGAAATATGTCGACGCATGTTTAGATTGTGCATATAACAAAGGTAATCATGGCAAACGAGAAGGCATGTAAAGCCTGTTTTACATTAGACTAAATCTTGAGCAAGATCTTGTTCAATTTTTGAAACAATCTAAATTGTGTAGTATCATACAGCAAATTGTGTGAAATATTGCATTGCTTCATAAAATGTCTGAAAAAATAGATAAGCGCAGCTGTCAAATTATTATTATATGCGAACTACGCAGAATCACAAACTAAATATTGTAGGTAGGTATATAAAATTGTCTCAGTATAAAACAGAGTTCGTAAAAAACAAAGCAATTTATTGCTCAAGATATTGTTCAATTTGTTGCACAATTTCTTGTTCAATATTTAGCTTAGTGTAAAACCGCCATTACATCCTATTGAGAAGCCTAACGAACCAATGCATACTATTCATATTGATCATTTAGGACCGTTCGTTAAAAGTAAAACTGGAAATATTTATCTATGATGAAGGTTATGACACAAGGTTCATCGATTCATTCACTAAATATGCTGTTGCTAAACCTGTTCATACATTAGGTTCAAACGAAACAATCAAATGTTTAAGGGAAATATTTGGTATGTTCATGGGTTATCCTAAAAGAATAATTTCAAATCGTGGATTAGCGTTTTCAAGTAGACAATTTTGTATCTGAAAAACAAATAAAGCATGTTATTTGGAAACGATAGATATAAAATAAGAAGCATGAAAGGCATGCGTGGATATAAACATTTTACAGCTGTAGATTCATTAGACCTTATGAAAGTTCAGTAATAAATAGTAGTGAGGATTTAATCGATTTTTTAGAAAGTTAATTGTAAAGCACCTCATAGCTGCGGAATGGACAAAGTGTGAGTCTGTATTATATTATTATTTAATCTTGTTATGAATCAACTAATGAATTTAATAGTCTTAATTTAATTAAAGAAACATGTAATAGTAGGTTATTTATATTGGGTAAACTGTGGATGGGGCATAGTGTGTATTGTGTTGTTGAAAGCAGCAGTCGAAAGATTAATAAAAGGAAGAGGTCCATGTCAATGGCCCCCCCAAGTAAATAAATTACTGATTTTATTATATGCATAATATGTGCTCGTTTTGTGCTGAATTGTGCTGCAATAAAAATATTTTGTGCTCAATCCGTTCACGAGATATTCAAAGTTAAATTATGAGGGGCCAATGACATGCTCAGCCCCCCCAAGTTATAATTTAAAAATTTTTATTTCACAATTGTTTTGTGCTGAATTGTGCCGTATAATAAAATTTTGTGCTCCTTCTAGTAAGTGTAGAAAGTGTATCTTAATAGGAGGGGCCAGTGACATGGTCAGCCCCCCCACCTCAACTTTTTAAAACTTTCTCGTCGCTATTATTTTGTGCTGAATTGTGATGTATAACAAAAATTTTGTGCTCCTCATATAAGGTTAAAAATGAGCATAGAAATATTGACATGATCAGCCCCCCTCAACTTAATTATTTTTAAATAATTTTTTACGGTTATATTGTGCTCGTTTTGTACTGAATTGTGCAGCAATAAAAATATTTTGTGCTCAACCCGTATACGAGATATTTAAAGTTTAATTATGAGGGATCAGTGACATGCCTCAAAGTTATAATTTAAAAAAATTAATTTCTTGATTGTTTTGTACTGAATTATGCCGTATAACAAAAATTTTGAAAGTGTCTTAATTTTTAATGGTTAAGTCAAGTTGACTGTCCCATTTAAATATTTATATAAAATAATTCAACATATTTTTTGCGCTGCTATAATTTAACCGTAATTCAGAGAATAAGAAGTTTGGAAAGGCTAAGTTGCACACTAGAACTAGCCTTTCCTTTTAAAAAAATATATAAAATTTTCTTCATTATTTGGATAGTAGTTCGTAGGCGCTCTATTACGCATTAACATTAATATAAATTTTTGCGCTTGTATACATTTTATTTTATTAATAATCCAATTAGGAAGGGCTAACTTGACAGCAAAATTTCATTTAATTCTAAGTACATTGCGCTCTTTTGCTTCGCAAATATTATTTTTAGAGATTCTCTTATTCATCATTAATCATAGTAATTACTAGCGTCAGGCCCCGCTACGCGGGCCTTCGGCTAGGTCGCGCTGCCGCGCGACAAGGGTGGTTCGCCCGCTTCGCGGGCTCAAGCTCCCCGGACCCTGAATGTGGGACGATTCGGCACTTCGTGCCTCAATTATAACGATTTTAATATTTAGACTCTACTGCTGCCGCGCGACAAAGAGGATTCGCCCGCTTCGCGGGCTCACGCTCGGCGGACCCTGAATGTGGGACAATTCGGCACTTCGTGCCTCAATTGTAATACTAAGTCCCGCTACCGCGGGGCTCAAGCTACGTGGATCCTGAATGTAGGAGAATTCGGCACTTCGTGCCTCACATAAATCCACTTTTGCATTTAGACTTACCATTTGAATAAGTTTTTTCTGACGTCTTTTGATGTGATTATCGGAATATACCAAGTAGGTAGTCATTAGTGTTTTAAAAATAAAATAACAAAATTTTGTGAAAACTAAAAAAATACTTTTTGTCCGACTAAAAACAAAAGCCAAATTGTCGAAAGTCATTTTAATGCACACTGTAGATTTTTTGTCCTTATTAAGACCTTTAATTTGATATCAATCGCGATATAGTTTTAAAAATATTCAGAAAAAACAAATTCCGCTCACCGAGTGCAATTTAAATTTTTTCTTAGTAAACAGCCATAATTTTGGAAAACATTGGGCGATAAGTTTGATACCAATCATAATTATATTAAATTTATATTGAAATACAAATGCTGATCATTGAAGCCATATTTTGACCCCTTGGTGCTAATTATTACCATATATACTTTTGTAAAAACAGATTTGATACTTGATACAAGTGCAATAACAATGTAGATCATCTCTAGTCCGCGTCGTGTCTCGTGCTTGTCCAGTTGTTAGTTAGTGGGCGTATCCAGGATAAATATCCCAGTAGGGCGGATTGGGCAGGACAAACCCAAACTCAACCCAAACTCAAGTACAATAGATAAAAATCCCGATTATCGGACACCATTTTTAACACGTTTGTTAAATTTGTATATTAATTTGACATTTAAAACTTTCCGTAAAATACTGAGAAATAGTATTATCCACGGATATTGGATATAGATACCTAATTTTAATTGAATATTTACACTTGGGTCAAAATATATTACTATAAATATTACAGTAATAAATAAAAATATGATTCAACTTCACAGTGCATTGTTAAATTGAATAAAAATTTTCAAAAAATAGATTACAAATTTATACAAAACCATGTAAACATAATGCGTGCTCCATCTTTAAATACTCAATAAAATTTTCAAAATATTTCTACCTTATCAAATATAAAAGATAAATCCAAATAAAATTTCAAATTGGAAACGTCAAATCTGACACTAGACAAAAAAATCATTTTTATCAAAAACATGTTTTTTCGCGATCCAGATAAGTGTTCTGATGCTCCAGAATCAAAAATCCATTTACCATTATCTCGAACACTGGTAGTTAAGGCCACGAAATTGAATTCATCCTCTTCCTCTTTCATTGCAATATTTGCTTGTGTCTTCTTATTCTTACAATACTTCTGTATGTGTCCTATCTTGCCACACGAATAGCACTTGAATTTTTTCTTCTTCTTAGTATTGTTTGCAGGACTTATAAAAGCAGTTTCTGTCCTCTTTTCTTTTAGTTTCTTCATCAAACAGTCGTTTCTTCACAAAAGATAAAGTTAACTTGTCACTTGAAAGGGTTTCCATAGCTATTACAACAACATCGTAACGTGATGGGCTTGGCAATCTTAATAACAAATAACTTACAACATCTGCCTCCTCCAACTTTGCACCAGCATTTTTCAGTTCTCTCACCAAACGATCAAATTTTAGAAAATGATTTTCTAACGAATCCTTGGATTCGAGTTGCATAGTGAGTAACTTTCTTCGTAATGATAATTGGGACGAAATTCCCTTCTTGATGAAGGTTTCTTTTAACGTCTCCCACATTTCATATGGATTGGATTTACTTTTAACGTATTCCAAATTGCTGTCTGCAATGTTGACTATTTCCCTTTTGCATTTTAATTCTCCTTTCTTTCTAATTGATTCCTCCTTCGGATCTACTAGTGGAGTATTCGGTGAAGTCACATGTTTTAACATGCCCCTCCGAGTTGATTTCCATTCGATACAACCAGTTATCAAAATTGCTTCCATCAAACTTTGGAATGGAACTAACTTTATCTCCTGCCATTTCAAAATTTACAAATTACACACTGAGTATCAATTTGCTACGTTGGCACTGGGCCCATAACCTTTTATACAATGCCAAATCGTATTGAAACGTTCTAAATAAATCAACACAACTACTCACACTAATTTATTAGTATTCACTTCGTACAATTAGATTGACATAACTTTATATAAACTATCATATGTTCTTTTTTAGTAACTACTTGATCATAATTCAAATAAACAAAAATAATATGTAACATTTATGTTTTCGGGGTCGGATAAGTTAGTTTATATTATTTTTATATTTAAATCAAAATTTTACCTACAATTTGTGTTGCCTACCTTCCAGAGGAAAATAAGCTAATACTTACACTTACATGGATATAACGAATTTGTACCCATAATAGATCCGTCTTATTATCCTTACAACACTAAAAATTTGTATGTGCACTTTATCCCGTTATCCAAGACTAATGAACAACGTATTTATGGCTATTTATGTTCTAATAACTTTATTTACGTAAATTATAATTTTTTCCGAAGATTTCAGATTCTGATAGGCAAATTATAGGATGTAATGCAAGATATCCTGGGTCAGTACCTACTTACATGATTCAGCTATATGGCAGATGAGCAATATAAAAAATCATCTGAGTATTCAATATGAAAACATTTACTAGGTAAATAGGAATAAAATTAATATTTTTCTATTGTAAGTATATAAAAAAAATTTATTACAGGCGTCAGTGGTTATCCTCTTGAGCCCTGGCTATTTACTCCATTTGCTGTTGCCCAAGATGGGAGTCCAGAAGCCAGGTTCAACCAACAAATTAATTCAGTTCGTAACATTATTGAAAGAACAAATGGAATGTTGAAAGGTCGCATCAGATGTTCAAAACACAGAGTTTTGTTATATCATCCTGTAAAGGCAGGAAAATTAATTTATACATGCTGCGTTCTGCACAACATGGCTCTAAAAGCTAAACTACTAATGCAAGAAGATGAAGTAGAATATCGAGATGATGATGGTAATGATCTCCAAAATAATATGGGTACCTAATAATGTATATGGGAAGTCTCTACCTACTTACTTTACAAGTTAAATCATTTTACATTCGAATGATGGTAATAATATCCTTTAACTTGGCAAAGCAGCATGAAATAAATATGTACGACAAAATATAATATAGTATATGATTTTATCAAGATGTTTCTATTGTTCATATTCATAATCTAAAAACATTTCATGTTCATATAATTCTGGCTTCCGGTACGGCTACACCCGTGAGCTACACTATCCACTCCACACCCACACTCGCTCACTGCACACTCAAGTTTTCGTTTACTCAAGTAATATCCAGCGCCAAATTTAAATTACTTTAATATAAAACAGTTTCATACTATGTGCTGTTAAATTTTTTTTTAATTTTTCATATTACTTTTGTATTTACAATTATTATAAATCAAAATTAAAATCTGTATTTTCGTACTTGTATTTTTGAATTGTAATTTCATTTTCTCAATTTGTACTTTTTCTTTTTCTATTTTCACATAATCTTCAGCAAATGCATTAATTGTTGAAGTTAAATTCTTATGCGTTTCAATATTGTTTTTTGTTGCTTGAATTAATTTTTCATCCATTTGTGTTAGAGGCTGAGGCTTTATCTTATTTTTTTCTTTTTTTCGTCCAGGTCGTTTTACATTATTTTGTGCTTATTGGTGGCACTATAGTTTCTTTATTTATATTTACATCACCAATTGAATTTATTGGTTGTTGGTTGGTCGAACACAACTGGTATATCAGCAATTTCAATATTATTAACATTATCGTCTTCAATATTCTTTGAAAATACATCATCTGTACCGGTCCAGGAAGACCATCGAAATTGGCCAATAAAGGTGTACCAGTAACAACAACCTTTCCCCATACAGCCAAATTCCTTTCTTCAAGATTAGTCATTTTTATTTCTGACTGTGGACCTGAACCTGTTTGTTTTCTAAACGCATCAAGTTTTCTATATTTGCTTCTAGTTGCGTACTTCCAATCATGAATACGCTTGAAATAATTATATTTATCTAAAAAGATATTAAATTGCAGTAACAACAAATTTTAAAATACCTTTCGCCACTCCTCAGTCGTTAAATTAGGGCCATCGCAAAAGGTATTTAATTTACTGCATAACTCTTTCCACTTTTTCTCTAAATAGTCGTCCTCTAATGTGAGATTAATCGTCCCACTACGGAACGCATAATCTGTTTCCATTATTGTAAATACAAATCATATTGATCATTTTGGCTATACTACTACTACTATAAGTGTGTAAGAAATATATAAATGTTTAAATATAAATACTATTAATATTGTAATAATAAAAATTTTATAACATACTTAATAGAAATATACATTACTTACCTTATAATATCAGTATCAATGATATTATTATTATTATTTCACAATAGTCAATATCTCAATCAACAAACAAAACAATAATTGTATTTGTCAACAATAGAAATGTTGCCAATAACTAAAAACTAACAAAATGCGGTATATTTTATTACTCTTTATGAATAAATAACACAAAAAAGGCGTTACATAATAAACTATATCCTTTTCCTCTTAAAGCCGTTGTTATGTATTGAAAATTGACCCAAAATATAGTTAAAAATCTGATATTGGTAACACTGACTCATATTGTTATCTAGGACCCGTAAACTTCTTTCTATAACATAATGATTTATAGATCTCTGTTCAGAATAGCTATATTTGTAAATCTGTAAGGAGACTACTTGAAATATGTAAGCTACAGATCTATAAATTTACAGGTTTACAGGTAAATATTCAGAATTGCACTATAATACAATATTATATTATGTGAAAATTAGCTTTACGCGAACTTGTTTCGACGGTTTTGCTAATTTGACTGGACTAATCTCTATTTGATATTAATAGAGATACATTTGTTCTCAGGAATAAGCGTTTCATTAAATATTTCCGCAATTCAGCCTAAGTTAAAAATTGGGCTAGCTCTTAGCGCATTTCTTAAAATGGCGCCACATAATTTTCTATATATTTTTAATCCGAAATAGACCGGGAGCTGGTGACAGGTGACGTTCCACGATTTTGTCGTGCATGCCTTTTTAAGGCTTGATAACTAACCCTAAAATATCAAAGATAGTCGGTGTTTTAGCCCCCCGCACGTTCTCTTCATAAGGAAAAGCGCTTTTTCTTTGTGTAGCGAATTTTCGTGTTTATCCGTGATAGTATACTGCATGCCATTGTAATATACGGAAGTTCAAACAAATTGAAGTTCTAATAATTGATGGCATGCACTCCGCAGCAGCCCAAGATGATCAAAGGGTTCTGAAAACCTGAAAAAAATTAAAGGGCAATTCCGTGTTTTCAGATGCATGCCGATGTAAAGAATGGAAGTTTTTGTAATAAAAACACCCTGGAAAAATTGGCATGCGCCCCTCGAATGACCAACGGTGGAAAATTTCCGGAAACTCTATAAAAATTGAACCCAGATATTCCGAGGTCCGTGAAGGTGGAGTCCCGACATCAAAATTACAATATAATTATAATTCTATAATTTTTTGCTAATTTTGTGCTATTTTTTACTATATTCCACAAATTTTGTGCTATGCTCGTTTTTGTTATATTCTCAATTTTTCACTTGGGACTCCAGGTTCACGCCTAGTCCCGAATAAAAATATATACATTTTTGGTATGTCTATAATTTTTTGCTAATTTTGTGCTATTTTTTGCTATATTCCACAAATTTTGTGCTATGCTCGTTTTTGTTATATTCTCTATTTTCACTTGGGACTCCAGGTTCACGCCTAGTCCCGAATGAAAATATATACATTTTTATATGTCTATAATTTTTTGCTAATTTTGTGCTATTTTTTGCTATATTCCACAAATTTTGTGCTATGCTCGTTTTTGTTATATTCTCTATTTTTCACTTGGGACTCCAGGTTCTCGCCTAGTCCCGAAAGTAAAATATTAAAAATTTTATTATGCTATAATTTTGTGCTCATTTTGTGATATTTTTTGCTGTAGTAAACAAATTTTGTGCTCATCAAGTTTACTTGTTTCTTACGGATAATAAATTGGGACTCCAAGTTCCCGGCTGGACCCGGGTGTTATATGTTTAATGTTTTGTTGCACTATAATTTTGTGCTCATTTTGTGTTATTTTTTGCAATAAGAAGTAAATTAGGTGCTCATCAACTTACCTTGTTTTTACGACAATTTCAATGGGACTCATAAGTTTACGTTGAATATTGAAAATAAGTGACTGCACTGTATGTAAAATGTATAGTAGTTATGCTATAAAAATTATTTTTATCTCATTTTGTGCTATTATGTTTATGTTGCTAAATGATACACATTAAATAATGTGTGTAGGTAGTTATTAACTAGTTTACAATAAGTACCTACCTATATAAAAAAAAAATTTGCAAAAAATAGTTATAAAAAAACTAGGTATAGGAGTATTATTATTATTATTTCATCAACAATTTTTTAAATTTTATTTAATAGTTTATAAAACGCTGAGCATAAGTATACATGCAGTGGAAAATTATTTATTATATTAATTTTTCAAAATCTTTAAATTATCCTAGTTCTTAAAGCTCAAACAATGGATTTTTAGGAGAATTATAATTATAATTTGTTTCATTAATGCATGATTTTGAGACAAGTAAGTAAGATCTAACGAGTCCCAAACAAACATTTTATGTATGAATGAAAATTATTTTCTGTATTAGTCCGAGAAATAATTTACTTTTTGTACAATCCCTAAATGACCTGATTTTAACAAAAAACAATGACATAATTACATCAAATGCGTGGGTACTCGTGGCAAAAAATTATTAAACAATTTAAGACAGTACAAAAATAAAACAAATAAAAATATTTTAAACTAATACACAATTACACAAGTAGTACAGGTGTATTATTGTAAATCTAAAATGAACTTGAATCGATTCGTTACGTATGATAATAACTGTGCAATATATTTTTAAAAAAACGCTTTTGTAGTATCATCAACTTTTTGCCAAAAATTCACACATTGATTTCATATTTCTCTTTTCTGTCATTCCGAATAATTTTATTAAAGAAGATGCTAATTTTTGTAATACAGTTTTACTGTTCCTCCTAATTTTCTACCTGTAAAATTAAAGATGATTTACAATGTTCGGTCCTTAAAAGTGTTAATATGCTTATGAAGAAAATAGAGATTATAGTTTCAAAGGAATATACCTACAATGTTCTAATCCTACTAGGAATAGTTACATTATAGAGCTCTTTTAAGTATATGAACATAAGTTCATTCGCTTTTGTCTTTCGTTTCGAACGAATTACATGTCCTAGCGTTTGTGTTTTGTGATGCTAATAAAAATCAGTTAAACTGTTAACCTCCAGAATAAAAAACGAAAATGAAAAGGGCAATCAATGTTAATCTGCGGTACCTAATTCACAATTTTCTCTATACCGAAACAGGGTAAATGTAAGATTATTATCTGTTAATTTTAATAAAATTAGTAATGTATTGTATGGAATTAATAGTTACTGTTTTTGTTTGGTCCACAAAATTAAACAATCTATTAGTTATGCTATATTACTTAAATGTACTTAAGTATGATATTTTCCAGTTCCGAATAAAGAAGCATAATAGACTATAAATTTCAAGCTCAATTCACAAATAATGAAAACATAATAAATAAATATACCTATTTAAAATTAATTTTTACCATTTCGTTTACCATTGACGAATTTTTTATTATTTTTTAAATTACATTATAGAGTATAGGTATTTTGCGCAGTTCATATTGTGCAATTATCTACAAGTAGGTACTTGTAATTATTTAACGCAGATAAAACTAACTCAAATGTGAATTTTTTAAATTAAGTGACATTTTAAATTATTTAAAATTAATATCTCTATTACTTTAATTTAAAAAAATGCAATCGCAGTTTCACTGATTATGGATTCAAAAATTTGATAATTAATGAGGGGCCTATTACCAAGAGTCTTGTCGAGACTCAAGACCAAGACGAGACTTACTTAAAGTCTTATCAAGACCAAGATGAAATCCAAGTTGTCGCGACCAACTTAAGACCAATGTCAAGTCTCGTCTTGTCTCGCCTTGTGGTAACACTAACAATTTTACATCCATCAGTACAGTCACATATTTTCGCTATTCAACGTAAACTTATGAGTCCCATTGAAATTGTCGTAAAAACAGAGTAAGTTGATGAGCACCAAATTTATTTCTTATTGCAAAAAATAACACAAAATGAGCACAAAATTATAGTGCAACAAAACATTAAACATTTAACACCCGGGTCTAGCCGGGAACTTGGAGTCCCAATTTATTATCCGTAAGAAACAACGAAACAAGTAAACTTGATGAGCACAAAATTTGTTTACTATAGCAAAAAATAGCACAAAATGAGCACAAAATTATAGCATAATAAAATATTTAATATTTTACATTCGGGATTAGGCGTGAACCTGGAGTCCCAAGTGAAAAATAGAGAATATAACAAAAACGAGCATAGCACAAAATTTGTGGAATATAGCAAAAAATAGCACAAAATTAGCAAAAAATTGTAGACATATCAAAAATGTATATATTTTCATTCGGGACTAGGCGTGAACCTGGAGTCCCAAGTGAAAATAGAGAATATAACAAAAACGAGCATAGCACAAAATTTGTGGAATATAGCAAAAAATAGCACAAAATTAGCAAAAAATTATAGACATACCAAAAATGTATATATTTTCATTCGGGACTAGGCGTGAACCTGAAGTCCCAAGTGAAAAATTGAGAATATAACAAAAACGAGCATAGCACAAAATTTGTGGAATATAGCAAAAAATAGCACAAAATTAGCAAAAAATTATAGAATTATTGTTACATTGTAATTTTCATGTCGGGACTCCACCTTCACGGACCTGATATTCCGTGATTCCAAATTACTCCTAATAAGGATGAATATTAATTTTATAACGAAATAATTATCTAATTCAAATGGCATGCATGTTGAGTAAGCCCATCGTATTATAAATAATAATAAAAGTTGCAAAAAACACAGTGCAAATTTAGGTGACTTGTTCTTGCATGCCGTTTTGTATTTCATGAATTAACATTATTTCAAGTCATGAATGTAAATGGCATGCATGTAGCTAAAAAACATAAAAAATTTGTGAAAAAATTGAATAAACATCAATTTTTCAATTGAAAAAAAAATCTGAAAAATGCCGTGACTTCTTCTTGCATGCCGCTTTGTATTTTGTTAGTAGATACTATTTTAAGCCGAAATGCAAAATGACAATAATTGGTTAAATAAACAAAAAAAGATCGTCCGATTTTATTATTTTTTTCTAAATTTTTTATGAAAAATGAAAGTAAAAAATTATTAGCAGCATTATAAACTATAGTTTTAAATAATATTGTAAATACCTTATGTAATATTTCTAAAGCACTTATACGATTAACAATTATTATCATAAATATGTACAAAGTAAATATATTATAGATATTGTACAAAATATGTTTTAATTTATGTGACTTTCGAGGAATTGTTTCTCGAAGCATTGCGTATTCAGAGAACTGCTCAATCGATGAATTGTTTTATGAAAAATTGTTTTCGAAAATATCACTGGGTCAGAATCGTTGAATTCCACTATAATAACATAATTGGGAGTGAATCCTGTAGAATGGTTACCATAAAAAATAAAAAAACTTTTTTTTTTATTTGGTAATCTTTAGAATAAATCTCATTTTGCGCCTTTTAAATTACAGTTTTTGTTGAGGGAGTTTGTAGGTATGTAGTGGTTGGGAAAGTACCTACTATTGAAATATTTATAGTGAGTTCTTGTCAAATTGAGGTGATTAACTGGACGAACTGTCGGATCTAGGATTTAAATAATAAGGTAACGATTAGAAAAACAATAAATATATTTTTAAAAAAAGTGAAAACGGCTTTAATGTAAAGTATTGAAATCAATTACTTCGACAGAAATAAACACAAATAATGAAACTAACACATTATTAATGTAACAAAAACCGATTGATGTAAATGATGGTATGACTTCAAAAGTTGGTAGTCGACTGTCAAATCTATTCTACTTCAACAACCTGCTACCCTTTTCTTAATCAATTATACAACATACATTACGCCACCTAGGTGCGTTCGTTTTACACAAATAAATAAATTGAATGCAGTTGCAAAACGTCGTAATGCTATTATAAAGGCTTCTGTTGTTAGGTCGGGTATTACTTCTAAATGTATTGCCTTTGTAACAAAACAAATAAAAAGACAGATATAACCTTTTATTAAATTTTGTTTTCTACGTTTTCAGTCCTTTAGCAAAAATGGTCCTGCGTAATCTGCACCAGTTATAACGAATGGATGTGTCATTTCAAGACGATGATTTGGCAGATTACCCGTCAATGTTTGTATTGGTTGTGGATCAGATCGAAAACATTTTATGCATTTTCTTACTACTTGTCGAGCTAAATTACGTGCTTTGATAGGCCAGTACTGCTCTCGCACATGGCTTAGCAAGTGTTGGGGTCCTGAATGCAACAGGTTTTCATAAGCTCCTTGAAAAATAAGTTGTTAGTGGATATGATCCATTTAAAATGATAGGATGTTTCTTCTCATATTCAAAATTTTCTAATCTACCACCAACTCGTAGTAAACAATTCTCATCTAAGTATGGTGTAAATCTCAGTTGAAGGTTTGTAAGAGTGCTGATTTAATCCGGAAATGACTGTCGTTGTCGTAATTTAATTAAGACCGTATCAGCAGCTTTGTGTTCTACCATGGCAAGCATATCAATTTTTCTTTGATTCTTCGGAAGTTGGCAATTGCGAATGAATCTATGTATAAAACTTGTGTGTGCCTCTTCTTAACTTACTCATTCTGGCGAACCTTTCAAACAAATCAAATGCATTTTCTGACATAAGACATGTGCTAGTCGCCAATTTGTACTAGCTGTATTTGATTGTATTTCTGTAATTCGGTTGGCCACAAAGCTCTTCAGCAGATGTGGAGACGTGTTGGTCCATGCTAAAACAACTGTTGCATTTGTCCAATATATTTCGCGATGTAATGCTATATTCAATGACTGCATTGTTTTCGCAGCTAGTTAATAATACAATAATGAATAATACATCACCACATAGCTCTAATCTAGGAGTACTTACGGTTTTCAGAGGAACGACTTTAGTTTTTGCGCAGATTAAATTTACTATCACACAAGCATTTTCGTCAACCACCTTTAGATATCTGGGCCTTTTCCAATTCCAACTTGTTTTGCATTCTGAACAAAGTTGCACCATTCTGCATGAGATATGCTGTCTAGTTGATCATCCTAACCTAATTTTGCCTGCCACACATTTTGAATAATTAATTTTGCAAGTATTATAAAAGGACAAATTAAGCCTAAGTGATCGAAAATCTGTGATATAAGTGACAATACAGTACTTTTAGTTGTAAGAGTTGAATTGTCAGATATATTCACGGTATATTGAAGTTGATCTACTTGAGGATTCCAGTGAATTCCCAATGTTTTAAAAGATGTATCTTCACATACGTATACAATACTTGATTGCGAATTATCCATAATACTTATTAGTTGCAATACTTCAGCATTGTTTGTGCACCATTTCCTCAACTTCATTCCTGCACCTGCTAAAATATTTCTTAATTCGTCATAGATTTGGAATGCTTCATTTTCGTCGGCAGCACCTCCTAAGGAATCATCCACATAGACAGAGTTTTCAATTAGCTCACATGTTTTCGGATATTCGGTTTTATTATCAAGAGCTAGTTGCATCAGCGATCTGATAGCCAAAAATGGTGTTGCAGCTTGGCCATATGTGACTGAATTCAACTCATAGTGTTGAATAGGTTCATTTGGGTTTATCCGCCAAACAATTCGTTGTAAGCAACGTTAAGATTTCTCAATCAAAATACGCCGGTAAATTTTTTCCACATCAGCTGTTAACGCTACTGTATAAGTACGAAATTTAACAATTATTGAAAACAGATCATTCTGGATTGTAGGTCTGCAATGATTATCCGTCAGCTGGCGGAGCCGATCCGTCAAAGAATATTAGGATTTTGAGCTCTGGATTTCGGTCAAATCTTCGTTCCATTGCGAGAAGTCGTTTGATTGCTAAATCTATTGTGTTACCCAATGCTTGTGGAGAATCGCGCAATGGCAAGTTCACAATGAATCTTCCACTGACATCTCTACTTGTGGTTTTGTTAAAATGATCTAGACACTCTTCCTCTTTAGAGAATGTTGTTGCTCTTCAAGTTTCCTCCAGTAACCAAAACCTTTCCAATTGTTTATGAAGTTCCTGGTTTACACACCAAAATATGTTAGTATTATTTGATACTGAATTGCACACTACCTGCAACTACCCATCCAAGTTTTGTACCTACTCTGTAATATAATAATAATAATAAACTTTATTTCCGTGGACCAGTATTACATTGGCATAGGAAGTGTCATAAAAAAAAATGTTTAGACAATAATATAAAAATACACAAATATAACTAGTTACTAAATTACAATAGTAATAATCTTAATAATAATAAGAATCTTAACAACATTACATGCTATCATTAAAAAATTCATCAATACTATAATACGTTTTATTAATTAGATATTTTTTTAATTCTATTTTAAATTTTTTAATGCTTGGTATATTCTTCAGATATTGCGGTATTTTGTTATACATCTGTAAGCCGTAATGATTTGGGTTGTTTTGGGATTTACTTAAATTTATCTTTGGAATTGCAATGTTCTCTTTACCTCTTGTATTATGCCTATGGCACACTGGTCGAAGAGCGTCGCAGAGCATCGAAGAAATATGTGATGAAACTATAGAATGCACCCGTCTGCGATGGTTTTGTATATCATCGATGACAAATCTATCGAATTTTTCTGCGATGAAAAACAGTTGATTTGATGTTGCTTCTAGCTGATGTTACATCCAGAAAACTGACATTATCATTTTGACATTGACTCTGACATTTGACATATTGCCAGTTGACATGTTAATATAATTCGTTTATTTTTTTTTTGTAATTAACATAGAAGCCAGTTTGTTGTTTATAAAAATTAATACATTGTTAATTTTAAATTTGAACCTTGTCAATGTATTACGAAAATAAAATATATATTTTCGTCGTTCGAACCGGATTATTAATTAAACTTATATTAACGGTAAAGGTAACACTGAACGTCACAACCTGTAAATTTTTAATCACAAATTTATAAACATCCAGGAAAGAAAATTAGAATGCAATAATAAGTAATAATAAATTTTTAAAATTTTAAATTAAATTTGGTACAAATGGAAAATCGACGAAAAGGGTGATAAATACATTATTTTATAACAATAATACAAATGTATAAGTTTGAACAAATAAAAAATAAACATAGCTATTTACGTTATTTTGTATAACATAACTTAAAAATTATTATTCTACATTTTAAATATTAAGAAAAGTAAGAACAATTTAATAGGCGTACAAGGAAGTCATGTGGTGTCCACATCAGATATTTTAATTCCGATCAAGGATATTCCAAGTTGAGTTCTAGTAAAGAAGAAAGTAAAAAAAACGTAGGAAAATATCAAAATATGGCAACAAAAGTGGCTAAAAAGAAGAAGCTGGATATGGTAGTCTACAATCAACGGATGGCAGATATTATACCGCAGTGAAATGCGACACACAAGACAAGATACGTCTGAATTAAGATACGTTCGTTTCGTCGCAGAATTCTGCGATGAAAATAGCGGCGCCCCTAATTTCATCGAAGACGACGGGTGCGTTCTATAGTTTCATCACATATTACTTCGATGCTCTGCGACGCTCTTCGACCAGTGTGCCATAGGCATTATAGTGATGTATGTCACTGTGTGTTTGTATATTATTTATATTGGATTTAATGTGAATTATTACATTAAAAATATAAAGACAGGGAAGATTTAAGAGGTTTTCTTTTTTAAATAAATCTCTGCAAGATGATCGTGAGTTAAGTAGAAAGATATTTCTCACTGCTGTTTTTTGAAGTATAAATACGCGAGATGCTGTTGGCGAACAACCCCAAAAAATAATTCCATAACACAAAATTGAGTAGAATTTTGCGAAATAGAATGTTTTGGCAGTATTCACGTCAGTTAAAATTCTTATGCGTTTAATTAAGTAGCATAATGATGCAAGGGTACTACAGATTGCATCAATTTGTAGGTTCCAGAGTAAATTTTCTTGTATATGAAGTCCTAAGACTTTAGAGTTAGAGTTACTAACTTGCGGCAGTGACTGTTTATTATTACATCGAATTAGGATACTTTCATAACGTTTCTTGTTTGAGAATTCTATAACTGCCGATTTGTTTATATTTAGCGTTAAATCTAAAGATGCAAACCAATTAGATAAGTTATTAATAATATCACAAATTTCTGATGAAGCAGTATGATTTTCATTCTGTGCAATGAGTATTGAAATATCATCAGCATAAGCCATAAACGTAGAAGAATTCAAAACATTTTTAATGGAATTTATGTATAATGTAAATAACACAGGACCAAGAATTGATCCTTGTGGAACTCCACATATTATCGATTAGGGAGCAGACTTATGGTGATCATAGTAAACCATTTGCTTTCTATTGTCAAGATAAGATTGTAGCCATTTAGAGCAAACACCTCTAAAACCATACCGTTCTACAATATTTATAAGGGTTGTGTGATTAACACAATCAAAGGCCTTAGACAAGTCTAGAAAAACTCCAAAGGTGTCAGTTCCTTTATCAAGATTTTTGTAGACTGTATCTATAAAACTAATTAATGCAGAGATTGTGCTATGACCCTTCCTGTATCCATGTTGTTCATCTATTAATATCTCGTTTTCATTAAGGAATTGCAGCATTCTAGTTAGTATCACTTTTTCAAAAATTTTGTGAAATACTGAAACAAGTGAGATAGGACGATAATTAGATACCGATTCTTTGTCGCCCTTCTTGTACAATGGAATTACTTTTACATATTTTAAAATTTCTGGAAAAGTTCCATTTGACATAGATAGGTTTATACAATATGCTAGCGGTGAGATTATTGTTGCACAACATTGTTTTAAAAAGTTACTAGATATTTCATCAATTCCTGTTGAAAACGACTTATTCAAAGACATTATAAGCAGAGCTAACTCGAATTCTGTAACAGGTTGTAGAAAAATGGATGCTTCACATTGACTTATTGGTTGAGGTTCAGGATTTTGGTTGTCATTGACCTGTTGCAAATCTTTTGCAAGATTATGTGGAATATTTGTAAAATAACTATTAAATAAGTTAGCAATATCTGAGGATGTATTTACAATTAAGTTTTTATCCTTTAAACTATTAATTTTTATAACATTATTATGTTCATTCGTGTTTAAATTATTTTTTATTAGTCGCCAAATTTTTGTCGTGTTGTTACAGTTTTCTACTTTTGTCGCATTGAAATGTAATTTTGCATTTCTTATCATTTTACGATATGCACTTTTGAATGCGTTGTAATCTTCAAGGCTTATATACCCTTGTTTAAATAGCAAATACAATTCTTTTAATTTTAAAGAGTGAGCCTTTATTTCATTTGTTACCCAGGTTTTATTTTTGTTGTTTTTAACTGATACCAAGACTTTGGGATGTGTTAAGTCAAAATTATACAAAAAAGTATCTAAAAAATTATTAAAGCAAGTGTTTACATCATCTGTATTATAGACATCAGCCCAAACTTCTTGGTTCAATCTGAATATTAAATTATTTAAGTTGTGTTCTGAGAACAATCTTTTTTCTGTTTTAATATTACTTGCATAATTATTTACTTCGAATTTAACGTTAACACATTGGGCCGAATGATCTGATAGTCCATTGTGTATAACCTTCGATGTATACATATTAGGATTGAGATTGGTGAAGATATTATCGACACAAGTTTTAGCTGAATTACATATCCGGGTTGGTTCGTTAATAATATGGTGTAAATTATGTGAGATCATTAAATCTAGTAGTTGTTTTTTTGGCATATTGTCATTCAAAAGATTTATGTTAAAATCTCCTAAAAGAAATACATTGGTATTGTTATGAGTTGATATAACTTTTGACAGGCACATATTTAACTGTTTAAAGAATATATGCAGATCAGAGTTCGGCGATCTATACAATGACAAAACATAATTTACAGTTTCATTTTCTATAAATTTAATAGCACAGCATTCAAATATCATTTCAATGTTAAACTCTTTAATACTATCATCTATTGTTTCGTAATTAATTCTAGTTTTACAAAAAATACTCACACCCCCATGGATGTGAGATTGTCTATATAATCCTGCAGCTAGAGTATAACCATTTATAGAATAAGCTAGTTTTTCATGTTCATGTAGCCAATGTTCAGACAAACACAATGTCCGTGGAGTGTAGACTTAGGAATACTTCCAGGTCGTCTGTTTTATTCCGCAGGCATTGAATGTTTTGATGCATAATTTTCTGACTTGCAGGATACTGGAGGGGATTTGAATTCATATTATGATGATGTGTACGGTTATTGTTCAATAGATGTTGTTGTCCCTGGTTGACGAAAAAATTTAAATCTGCGTACCACTATACCCTTCGGCCAGAAAGCTTCAGTGCTGAACTTGTCAAGCAGTTCAAAGTCAGCTCTAACACGGAACGAACTGTTCGAAGACGTATTGTTTGATACTTTTTTGACTTCAAATGTATTATATGGACACTTGTTGACCAAAAATTTTTTCATATCATCGTCTGTAGTGTCAGAGTGAACTTTACCCACATATAGCCATGCATATTTATTTCCTCTACGAAGGATTAAGTTATTTTCATCACTTCCTATTATAGCATTTCAATTGGCATTTGCTTTCCTGTTTTCATCATTTAGGTTAGTACTTTGTTTTGTTTGTTTCTTCTTATTATTGTCTATATTCTTATTTTGATTACCGGTAGCGGCCACGGCGACAGAAAATTCTGTTACCGGCTTTGTCTTTTGTTTATTTGTTTTATTGTTAATGTCGTTATTAGATGGCACTAGCGGTCCTTTACACTGAACTATCGGTTTTTGATTAACCTTGTCATAAGTGTTTTTAATGTTGTTATTTAATTTAATAATATGTTCTAGATTATCTATTCTACGTTCCAAATGATAGTTTAATTTTGCAAGAATTTCACATTTTTCTTTAAGTGCACTACACTCACGATTTTTTGTTTCAAAGCTGAGATTGTCATCTTTGTCAACAGAAATGTCATTTTCATCCACTAAGTCACTACTACTATTTTTAAAGCACGTTTCAATATAATTTTTTAGTACTATATTTTCACTGAACTGCAAAGGGAGTTGTTTTGTACATATTAACTCTATTAGTTCAAGTTTTTTAAACTTATTAAGTTCGTTTGAGATGACACTCGATTCACTCGCCATATCAGTTAAAAAGTTATAGTTTTATAGTTATAGATTGATTGTTGTCAAGAGAAATCCTTTCTCGGTTCAGAATTTCAGAAAATATATTAGCACCGAGAAGTAAATCAATGTCGCCGCTTATGTTGAATGTTGAATTTGCTAGAGCAAGATTTAAGTGCGACATATCTATGGATGGCATAGGTAGATTTGTAGTTATAGTGTCAATATCAACACAGGAAATATTTTTAGAGTATTTATCATCAGTAGATTTAATAGTTATGTTTTAATGATGTTTTAGAGACTGTTTGATTTAAACCCGAAATATCTATATTTGATTGATTTTTTTTAAATTGAATTTTTTACATAAGTTAGTAATAAAATTGCTCTAAGATCCCGTGTCTAATAATGCTTGAATTATAAATAATTTATAATTGTGGTCACATACCTTTACCAACGCCGTTAGAAGAAGAGTTTGATGTGCAACTGCATGCAATTGTGTTTTGGCTTAATTTTGCGCCTAGTACTGTGCTGGATTGATTACCTGTGGGTTTTAGTTCCTCAATATGTAACAAACTGTTATGTTTATTGCTACATATAAAGCAATTTTTTCCGCGACAATCTTTTAGTTACATGTCCTTTTTCGCAGACAATTTCCACATAATTTCAATCGTTTCACTTCCTCAATTCTCGCAGAAACTGGAAGAGCTAAAAATTTATAACATTTATATATTAAATGATTCTGTATATTACACATTTGACAGTTATTTTTCATAATAGAAGCTGTAAATGATATTTGTTTTTTATGTCCGTTTGGTTTAATAAATTCGTTTATGTCTTCCTAGTATGTAATTGTTTAATTATGTCATGGATACGAGGTATGTTATATACTACATTATAATAATAATAATATATTTATTTCTGTGGACATGTTACATGTATAGAAATCGTCACATACAAATTATACCCTAGGGCATTAAGAAATTGCCATGGTAATATTGAGACATCATTAGTGTTTTTCTTCTGAAATTAATATATTTTCTGTCTGTTACTAGGATACCAAAAATATTAACAAAATTCGAAACGTCAAAGCGAAATGTCACGCGCGCAATATTTTAAATAAAATAGTAAGACATAAAATATTGTATGCACCACGGGCATCATTGATGTTTATAGCCCTCGGGCGATTTACAGACCCTCGGGCCAGAGGCCCTTGGGCTTGTAAACATGTCGCCCTCGGATGAGCATAAACATCATCATGATGCCCTTGATACATAAATAAGTATTTTAGTGACTTATTTACAGCCTCAGACATTTCGAGAATTTGACAACGACGTGACAAATATTCCAGGAATTTCTTAACCCGGCATCCGACAGGTGAAATTTTGTCACGAGTTCCGACAGGTGGGGTGTGGCAAACCCCAATTTTAATCGCGCTCTTAATTAAACTATAATAAATATTTTTTACCCTCTGTCTTTTTTGTACATTGTTTTAACTAGTATGAATAAAATATTTGTCCTTGAACGAACATATAATTGAAATATACTCCGCGTCAAAAAAGACCCCACCTTGAAATTGTGAAAAAATCGACAAATTTCAAACCGCTATAACTCAGTGAGATTTCAATGGATTTCGATGAACTTTCGACTCCAAGAAAGTTCAAAGTGTCTACTTTAGGGGCATCCATTCAATTATTGTTATAACCCCCTCTGCACCCCTGTAACCCCCCTATGAAAAAAGTGTTTTCAAGGGAAAAAAATTCCAACTTTGATGATGTGCACGGATTCGAAAAAAAATTTGAGCCGATCTGCCTACATGACAATAAAATTCAATCAATTCTCTGAAAATTTTTCGAAAAACGAAGTTCCTACGATGATTGGATAAAAAGTTATGCGAGTTTAAAAATTAAGTTGCATTTTGAGGTTGTTGAGTCATTACTCGGCATTTCAGAGAGCCTGGAGACGTCACTGCACTTTTTCATATTCACACATTGTTCTTCAAACTATTTCAAGGTTAAATAATAAAATAAATTATAATGGGAATAAATAATTCAAGCTAAAAAACTTACAGATACAAAATGCGACCATGCAAAAATATATCACTAGTTCCGATAGGTGGGGTGTGAGAAACCCCAGTCCACTTTGAAGCGATGCTGTTGTACCAATGTCAATTTGTAGACTGACGTTTATGCAATAATGCACAAATTAACCGTTTTGTGAAAGCTACTGAGGCGCTGCAGTTGTTTGGAGCGAAATTTGAATGTTTTTCATTAATTTTTCTGGCGCTGGGGTTTGTCACACCCCACGTATCGGATGCCGGGTTAAAGATTGGCTCTGACTCTTTTAGTACCAATTTCTTCCTCCCATTATCTCCGAGTTCTTCAGTGTTGTTTGTTAAATCCACCAATGTTACTGATTTTCCTGCAGGAATTAACATTTTCTTCTTCTTTTCACTATCTATGTGGTTATTGCAGCTTCTGGTACGATTTAATTAAAGCTGGCAATCACAGGATCATCCTGAGCTTGATTTTTAATATTTTGCGCAGGTAAATGATTCAAAACTTCTTGCCTATTACATTGGTAAATTCCTGCGTGTCTTATCCGGATTGTATAGTTTGTTTAGAATTTTTAAGTTCATTTAAAGATTTATCTAGGAGATTAGGAAAAATATGCAGCCTCTGTGATTCAATTTCCACACCGTAATTATTTTTCTCCACGCTATTTTTTAGGGTCTGAAGAACGATATGTCCAGAGGTTGTTACAGTGTGTACAATAGCACTCATACGTTATATGTAGAGCACGGATTTTAGGACATAAAAACGGAGTAAAAAGGCATCATATTTAGACCTTTAAAATGAAAAATTAGGCAAATTTTTTTATAGGTTTTAAATAAAATGTTGTTTTTGGAACATTTTTTTTATTGAATATCGTTAATCGATTGATATATTGCACAAAAATATACCTTTTCTTGTAAATCATATTTTATTTTAATAATAAATGGCACGAAATGAAAAATTTTAAGTTTTTCAAATTTGAAATTTACATAACAAACAATATGTTTTTCCAAATTATCAGTTTATTAAGAACATCGGCAAGCAGTCTGTGTCTTTGGGGCTTAGCCACGTTTGCCTTATGCCCAGGTGCAGCAACATGTTCTATTATGGTTTTTCATTTTACAGGTAAACTAAAAAAATAATTTATTTTATTTGTCACCTACAAGCTAAAAGTAAGTAGATAAATGTAAAAAGATATTTACTATTTTTCCACAAGCATTGCAAAATATTTTGAATTCCTTTGTGCAGTGCAGCACGTAAATTGTAAAATTGAGATTAAAATCTTAGAGTTCCGATTATGTGTGATAGAGGGAGAAATTGTCGCGGTTTCAATTAGCGCAAATCTGTCGCAAATATTGAATTTTAGTAACTGCAGAGAGCTTAGTAACGATTTATTAATTTTAGGCAGAATTATTTCGATTTTAGGCTTTAAAGATTGAAAATAGGTGTTTAGGCAAAAACAAATGGGGTTCAAAATCATCAGATTTTCTTAAAACACATATTGGCAAAATAAAATGCTATTTGGTAGCAAGGACGTAAATTTTATAGAAGATTTAAGGCGCTACGCTTGCCACGGTAGTAGCATCAGAATTTCATTAATTCTGGCTTTATTGTTCAAAATAAAAATCTGAAATTTAACATGAGTAATGACGAAACATTATTTAATCGAAAAAATCATACAATACATTGATGCGACAACAATTAGAGAAAATAAGAGTTAATTTTTGCATTTTAATATTCAAGATTATTACTTTATTAACGCATACAATTGAATTTTGTTTGATATAACCGATTTCTTACTATGTTCTGAAGAGTGCCACAAGAAGTTTTTTTTAAACTTCAAACAATAAGTTAAGAAATATTTTAAAATTTACGAAATTGATTGATTTCACCGGTTTTTATTAATTAATTACCAGCAGACTATTAGGTATTTCAAGAAAATCGTCATGTGGCACCCTAGGGACAGTCTTTATAAACTTACATTTCAAATACGAGTTCATAGATTTCAAAAACAAAGTCACAATCTTGAATATTGTAGCATCTTATTTTGCTCTGAATTATATAGCAAGTGTATAGCCTTAAGGCTATTTAAATCATAGGCCGTCATCTTGAAATCAAAATGGCGGTTAGCTATCTCAGAATCTGTGGTTATTTGCATAAAATTTAAAAAATTATTATATAGATGTTTGATTAATATTGATTACCTATACGTATTCGAAATTTTAAAAGTAGTTATGAGTAGTATTTTGAAAATAATATACCTGAATTTTAACACGCCATTTTCTTTCAAAATGGCGACCAACGGTTTCAGAAGCTTCTAACAAATTAGCAGCGTTTTCTTAGAGATTTTAAGTGACGTTCTCGTTAATAATCAATCATTCAATCAATCGAACTGTTGTGATTTATAAGGTAGTACTATTAATTGAGTAGTTAGTAGGTAGTTTGTTAAATTCCACCCCAGAATTATTATGGCAAGCTGAAAACAAGAAATAACGGCGTCTAATTATGTGACAGAAGGTACATCCTGAGTCTGTCTCTCGGTATTTGAAATATGTGTAGGCGTGGCTACGAGTACTGGTATGGGTGAGAACCCTTTGCATTATTAAAAAAGCACAAAGGAGCGACTTGGGATAAGTGCGCCAATTTACAAACTCTTACGTTTCAATTTATCTCAGCAAATTACCTTCAATAATGTTTTCATGATTTCAGGTATGCACAGAACACATGTACACCTACATAAGGTACCTTACCTATTAATTTTCGCCTACATATAACACACTACTCTTTAATAGTGTAACTGATAAATAATTTATAACAGGATTGCCTTTTTCATAGTTATTATATGCAGTGCATAGTTAGATATATGTGTGGGTATAGATAGAAAGATAGATGCATAACAGTTCGCAGCGGACAATATCGCAGATATGTTATTAATTTATGAAGCTGTACCGCAACCGCAGCCGATGCATAGATAAACAAAATGAATATATTAATTAGCTTCATTTAATTACAAATTCGGTGTAGTTTTAACTATCCTATGTCGCATGTAGATATCTCTTATAACAATATGCATTTATTTTATATTTATAGGTATATACCGGGTGTCTACCTGAAATCTGCTATACTAGAGCACGCTGTTATCGTAAAACACTGAAAATATTTTACTTCCGGATACCAGCAGCAAATATTTGTACCATGCTTATATAGGTCAAGTACTATGCAAATCAACCGGGGGCACCTCTCCCGTCCCCTGTGATGAGCGCTGTCTTTCTTGCATTATTATTTGAATATCTCTAGTACCATTTGACCAATTTTAATGAAACAACCGTCAATTCGTCAATTAATAGTAGCCTGGGTGTTTATTTGTAGTTGTAACTGCGTGTGCTAAAGTATTTGAATGATGAAACTGGAATCAAAATGTTTTTCATGACTGTGAAACAACAAGATGATAAACTGAGTGCAAACGGTGTAAACTGTCAAAAATGAATAAGTTCGGGCGCCAGTCTGTTTATAATTAACAGACAAATAGATAATTATTGTTAGTCTAGTCAACGAAGCTCAAAATCGGGGTGAAGAAAAACATTAAATCCAAAAGTTTTTTTCTTTGAGCCAAAATGTCTATTAGACCTTCCTGTTAAACATACTAAAAGTCCCCTATGGTGGGGGTCCGGGAACCCGCCGCCATCTTGGATTTTAGGTCACATTTTTCGGTTTTTTCGAAATAACTCGAAAACTATCAACTTTTTTGAAACATATTAAATTAGAAAAATGAAGCTAGTTAAATTCTCTACAAAATGGTTATATTCACTTTTTTTCTATCTCTTACCGTTTTCGAGAAAATGGCATCCGAAGCAGGTGGTTTCCGTAAGTTATGAAACTTAGGCAAACCACTCATCACTCCAAACAGTTTCTATGCAGAATTAATTATTATTTATTTATTATAATATCATTAATTCATTATTCTATTTATGAGCAGTTAGTCTAGTCAAAGAACGGTTTGTAGACAAACTTTTTGATCCTAAAGATTTTATTTTTGAGATGTGTTTGGAGGTCTTTGGTGACGTTTATACCAAAAGTCCCAGGCCCTACGGTGTGTGCTAAGTCCGTAGCGTAGTAAAATGGTCACTGTTTTTAGTTTTTTACATTTTCTTGTAAATGGCACAGTTTCGAGAAAAACGCTAAAATTTATTTCGAATATTTAAATCATTTTTAAAAAGTCGAAAATTCGTCTCCTTACACAAAAATTAATGTTATTTATAAACTGATAAAAATAACGACCCCTGCTTTTTTGCACTGAATTCTCCGAATATTTTTCTATGAGGTACATTATTATAAAAACTTATGAGGGCATTACTTAAGCTAAAATTTGAAGATTTTCTCCAAGAGAAAGTTGAGAAATTCTAGCGTTTTTTCGTATTTATTGTGTTTCATGAACTGTAACTTCTGAACGGATAAAAATAACGACTTCCGGTTTTTTGCATTAAATTTTACGTACAATTCTCTACAATATACATTATATTGAAACTTTACGGGGGCCTTAGTTAAGCTAAAATATTAAGATTTTCTCCGAGGGAAAATTTGGAAATTTTCATATACATTGTTTTTAATGAACTGTAACATCTTAACGGGTACAAATATCGACTTCCGGTTTCTTGCATTAAATTCTACGTACAATTCTCTACAAGATACATTATATTGAAACTTTACTAGGGCCTTAGTTAAGCTAAAATTCAAGATTTTCCCCGTAACTAATAGCAATGGTTGCGATATCTGTTATACAAGAATGTTTTATTTCGCGACCTGTACTGCGTATGTCTATGTCAAATTTATTTAATATAATGTTCCAGAAATATAAGCCAAAAACTAAAAACAATGACACATTTTGCTACGCTACGGACTTAGTACACACTTTGAGGATAGGGATAAATTTTATTTTTCAATCCATACAACTTACAAAATAGGTTTTTTCTTGAATTTTAATATAAAAGAAATTTTATCCTAAACAGTTTTGGTTCTTTTTGGTCTTGATGGGCCTGAGAGTGGCTCTGGAAGTTCGCCGAATAACGTGGTGTAAAAACATTTTTTCAGAAAATGTCGATTTTTGACAGCGAATCTCTTAAACGGTTAGGAACAAATTTGTAGAAAATTTTATCAGCTTTAATTTTTTCATTAACTAACTGTTCAAGAGATATAAGCGAAAAACTAAAAACAGTGACACATTTTGCCACGCTACGGACTTAGCACACACCGTAGGGCCGGGGATTTTTGGTATAATCATCACCAAAGACCTCCAAAGTCCAAACACATCTCAAAAATAAAATCTTTAGGATCAAAAAGTTTGTCTACAAACCGTTCTTTGACTAGACTAACTGCTCATAAATAGAATAATGAATTAATGATATTATAATAAATAAATAATAATTAATTCTGCATAGAAACTGTTTGGAGTGATGAGTGGTTTGCCTAAGTTTCATAACTTACGGAAACCACCTGCTTTGGATGCCATTTTCTCGAAAACGGTAAGAGATAGAAAAAAAGTGAATATAACCATTTTGTAGAGAATTTAACTAGCTTCATTTTTCTAATTTAATATGTTTCAAAAAAGTTGATAGTTTTCGAGTTATTTCGAAAAAACCGAAAAATGTGACCTAAAATCCAAGATGGCGGCGGGTTCCCGGACTCCCACCATAGGGGACTTTTAATATGTTTAACAGGAAGGTCTAATAGACATTTTGGCTCAAAGAAAAAAACTTTTGGATTTAATGTTTTTCGAAAGATCTTCGTTGACTAGACTATGTGGTGTGTGCGTGTGTAACTTCTTTATTTAATTATACTATTCGGCTTCTCAACAGGAATTAGATTTCCAATAACAGAGAAGCACTAGCAAAACATATATAAAATGTGTACAAAATCGAGAAATATAACAAACTACAGAATAAACATAAAATTTAGAAAATTAGAGCTTTAGTCGAATATAATCATTCTTTTAAATTTAATAAGTGTTGTTGAAAACAGATCAGGAAATTCAATGTTAGAGTTCATTTCCTTATAAAGATGACACAATCTAATTACAGGAGAATTTAAAATAGAATTAGTTCTATACCGTGTTACAGCAAACATACATAAAGATCTTGTACAATAATTTGGAATACGGAAATTAAAGGATGATAATAAAAGAGGCGATTGAATGGCATTGTTAAATAACTTGTGTAGAAAAGATAAATCAAGCAACTTTCTTCTGTTCTTCAAGCTTAGTAGATTTGGCTTGTATGCTGGAAATCGTCTAGTTAAAAATTAAAATTAAAAATTTTCTTGGATACTTTCAATACGGTCAACATAAATTCTATAATGAGGACTCCAACATACACAGGCAAACTCTAATTGACTTCGCACAAAAGTAATATAAAGTGTAACCAATGTACACGGGTGTTTAAAATTAGAGATTGCACGAATCAAGGAGCCCAACATTCTGTAAGCTTTTTACTTCCTTGTACGGAGTAAAAGAAAGTATTGTAATCACGAAAAATTTCGGTTCTCAGATTTTTACGGAAATATCCGTTTTGACCTTTTCTGAATCCATTATGACTAGTTTCGTCGTGACGTCTGTACGTACCTACGGACGTACGGACGGACGTGTGTATGTCGCATAACTCAAATACGGTTAGACGTAGAAAGTTGAAATTTTGTATTTAGGACTGTTATAGCATCTAGTTGTGCACCTCCTACAAACCGGAAGTAGTACTTTTTTCAAATATTTTGATAAATATTTAATTTAAGACAATTTTTTTATTTTAAATGAAAGATTATGTGATTATTACCTACAATCGGTATTTTATAAAAAAAAAAATTGTATCTGGTGTCATTTAAGAATAATTAAAGTATATATTTATAATTTAGTATTTCGGTATCTTGTAGTCCATGATCGATTAACATTTGTTACTACGTAAAATTTAAATGATTATGAGATGACAGTGACAATAGTAAAATATGCTTTATATCTTCTTCTGCAGTTTAAATAAAATGATTAAAATATATTTGTGAGTAGTAGTAGTAGTAGTAGTAGTAGTACTTATATATTAATATATTTGTATAATAAGTTAAAAGAATAAAGTCAGATTTTTTTATATTATTCTACATTTTAGTTATTAAGAAAAGTATGAACAGTTTAATAGGCGTACAAGGAAGTCATGTGGTGTCCACGTCAGATTTTTTAATAATGCCATCAATGTGAATGTCATACAATAGCATACTATCTACTACCACTCCTAGATCCTTAACAAAATTTAATTTATTTATAATAGTACCGTACATTACATGATGGTACATTTATGGAAATTGGCTAGAATGGTCTGCCACTTTTTAATGGTATGCTATGGTTCTTCATTGGTCAGGTGAGTGCTGTTATTCAAAGAAACTTCTTGTTGTTATGTTTAGTGTGCTGCGTACTATTCTACAGGTGTCCAGTAGTGCGCTTTTTTGTAGTTGCTTGTAGGTGTTTTTTGGCATGTTTATATTTTGGAGTGCTGTGAAGAGTTTCTTTGGGATTTCTCCTGTTGCGCCCACAATAATAGGTATTATTTCTATTTTTTCAATATCCCATATTTCTTTGATTTCTCTTTCTAATTCTGTGTATTTAGATATTTTTGTTTTCCTCGTTTCTTCAATGTTCGTAGCATGAGGAACTGCGATGTCAATGATTTGGGCTTGTTTGATTTCTTTATCCACGTAAAGTACGAGTATATCAGGTTTGTTATGCCGTGTGTGATGGTCTGTATAGACAGTTCTGTCCCAATATAGTTTTTACTTCCTTGTACAGAGTAAAAAGGAAGTATTGTAATCGCGAAAAATTTCGGTTTTCAGATTTTGAGGAAATATCCGTTTTGACCTTTTCTGAATCCATTATGACTAGTTTCGTCGTGGCGTCTGTACGTACGTACGTACGGACGGACGGACGTATGTGTATCGCATAACTCAAATACGGTTAGACGTAGACAGTTGAAATTTTTTTATTTAGGACTGTTATAGCATCTAGTTGTGCACCTCCTATTTTTGGTTTCAATCTACAAACCGGAAGTAGTACTTTTTTCAAATATTTCGATAAATATTTAATTTAAGACAATTTTTAAATTTTAAATGAAAGATTATGTGATTATTACCTACAATCGGTATTTTATAAATATTTTTGTATCTGGTATCATTTAAGAATAATTAAAGTATATATATATATATATATATATATATATATATATATATATATATATATTTATAATTTAGTATTTCGGTATCTTGTAGTCCATGATCGATTAACATTTGTTACTACGTAAAATTTAAATGATTATGACATGACAGTGACAATAGTAGGTGCTTTATATCTTCTTCTGCAGTTTAAATAAAATGACTAAAATATATTTGTGAGTATAGTAGCAGAGTAGTAGTACTTATACAGGGAGTTCATTTTAAGTGGCGCACCATTGCTATTTCGAGAAGTATAAGAGCTACGAAGTTGGTTAAATTAGCAAACAATTTCTATTTTATATGAGTACTTTAATGAACAAAACAAAACAAAAATTAGACCAGTGGTTCTTAAACTACGGGGTGCAACTTTCTTATTTCAAATGGGGATCTATTTTTTTTTATTTGCTTATTCGATTCAGTATTTTTTTCTGAATTCAACGAGATATTAGTTTCATACCCTTGCATAACAAAAACATAAGAAAAACGCTATTGAAAATTATTGAAATTTAATTAAAATCTGATTGTTAGTTAGTGCTACGGAAGAAAACAATCGAATATTTTGTTTCATATTAATTGTTAGTGAAAAATATTCGAGTACAACCGTTATACTACACTGATCAGACAAAATAAGGTCGAAACACGTGTCCGTAGTTACCGCCACCCTACACCCTACTGAGTAGTTTGTACCCTGAACTCATACACTCAGTAGCGGTCCTGAACTCCTGAATAAAATCAAAGAATCTTTTTCATTAACAAATAACAATTAATATGAAAGAAAATATTCGATTGTTTTCTTCCGTAGCACAAACTAACAAACAGATTTTAATTAAATTAACATAATTTTCAATAGCGTTTTTCTCATGTTTTTGTTATGCTAGGGTATGAAACTAATATCTCGTTTAATTCAGAAAAAATACTGAATCGAATAAGCGAATAAAAAAAATAGGTCCCCATTTGAAATAAGAAAGTTGCACCCCGTAGTTTGAGAACCACTGGTCTAAAAAATTGTTTGTTTCGTTCATTAAAGTAGTCATATAAAATAGAAATTATTTGCTAATTTAACCAACTTCGTAGCTCTTATACTTCTCGAGATAGCAATGGTGCGCCACTTAAAATGAACACCCTGTATATTAATATATTTGTATAATACATTTTAGTTATTAAGAAAAGTATGAACAGTTTAATAGGCGTACAAGAAAGTCATGTGGTGTCCACGTCAGATTTTTTTGTGTTTGTGTCCATAACGTTATCGGGTTCGTATTTGTAATATGGTGTTTCATCAGGTCCGTTAAGCTGGCACAACCCTTACGGCACAATCAGTTGAAACTTATCAGAAGATTTAATACTCATTAATTACTAATTAATTACCCAGAAGCCAAATTAATTACTGTTAACCAAACAGAAATAAAAGGGTTGTGCCAGCTTAACCGTTAAGCTAGCACAACCGCAAAAAATACGATTAAAATGGCTAACACCACACTAATAATTTATTACTAATTAATTACTGATTATTTAACAAGTAATTAACAATGTATTACACTCACAACCCCCGTCGTCGGCAAGATTTAACCCGAACCATAGTGTGGCGTCACCGCTCCGACTGCCCCTACTTCGACTAGAATGATGCGCAACATGATACTTGTTTCAAGCATTTTTACAATGATATATACATTTTTCCGAAGGCAAAGTGTTTATAATTTCTGAATTATTGAAAGAGCGGCCAAATTTTGTTTATAAATTGGATATTGTTTCTAGTACGTATGAATTATACTAGTCCTACCAAATAAAAGAAATCTTCAGATTCTTTAATCAAAATATATCGAAACTCGAGTTTAGAATTGATTACTCCAGTACAACCATACAAAATAAATTTTAATATGGCTTAATCGAAGTATTGTAATTTTACGTTATTGTAATTTCAACATGGACTAATGAAATTATCGATGACTTAGGAATTGATTACTCGAGCACAACCAGTTAAAATCAACTTTAATATGGATTAATCGATAAATAAATGTCTTAACTCAAGTTTAAAATTGATTACTTCAGCACAACTACTCAAAATCAATTTTAACGCGGGGTTATTGATAAATCAAAGTCTAAACTTAAGTTTGGAATTGATTACTCGAGCACAACCAGTTAAAATCAATTTTAATATGAATTGATCGATAAATCAATGCCTTAACTCAAGTTTGGAATTGATTACTTCAGCACGACCATTCAAAATCAATTTTAGCACGGTGTAATCGATAAATCAAAGTCTTAACTTAGGTTTGGAATTGATTACTGGAGCACAAGGAGTTAAAATCAATTTTAACATGGACTAATCGAATTATCAATGTCTTAACTTAAGTTAGGTATTGATTACTCCAGCACAACCAGTTAAAATATATTTTAATATGAATTAATCGATACATCAATGTCTTAATTCAAGTTAGAAATTGATTACTTCCGCACAACCATTCAAAATCAATTTTAACACAGGCTATCGATAAATCAATAACATAGATTTGAAATTGATTACTCGAGCACTTAAAGTTAAAATCAATTAAAATATGATATAATCGATAAATCAATGTCTTAACTTAAGGTAGGAATTGATTACTCCAGCACAACCAGTTAAAATCAATTTTAACATGGACTAATCGAATTTTTGATGATTTTACTCAAGGTAGGAATTGATTACTTTAACACAACTATTCAAAATCAATTTTTACACGGAGTTATCGATAAATCAATGTCTTAACTTAAGTTAGGAATTGATTACTCCAGCACAATCAGTTGAAATCAGTTTTAACATGGACTAATCAAATTATCGATGACTTAACTCAAGGTAGAAATTGATTACTTTAACACAACCATTCAAAATCAATTTTTACACGGAGTTATCGATAAATCAATGTCTAAACTTAAGTTAGGAATTGATTACTCCAGCACAACCAGTCAAAATCAGTTTTAACACGGAGTTATCGATAAATCAATGTCTTAACTTAAGTTAGGAATTGATTACTCGTGTACAACCAGTTAAAATCAATTTTAACATGGACTAATCGAATTATCGATGACTTAACTCAAGGTAGGAATTGATTACTTTGACACAACCATTCAAAATCAATTTTTACACGGAGTTATCGATAAATCAATGTCTTAACTTAAGTTAGGAATTGATTACTCCAGCACAACCAGGTAAAATCAATTTTAACACGGAGTTATCGATAAATCAATGTCTTAACTTAAATTAGGAATTGATTACTCCAGCACAACCAGTTAAACAACAAATCGTACCGGTCACCACTATATAGGTATTGTTATTTAATTACTAAAGAATCTCAATTTGTTCATAACTTATTGCAATGACTAATTTATAACTAATACTCGTAACTCCGTACAAGTTACATAGCTGGGCATGAATTAATTCAAAATGAATTGAAAGTTAAGACATTGATAATTCGATTAGTCCATGTTCAAATTGATTTTAACTCGTTGTGCTCGAGTAATCAATTCCAAACCTAAGTTAAGACATTGATTTATCGATTCATCCATATTAAAATTGATTTTAACTGGTTGTGCACGAGTAATCAATTCCTAACTTAAGTTAAGACATTGATTTACCGATAACTTCGTGTTAAAATTGATATTGATTGGTTGTGTTGAAGTAATCAATTCCTACCTTGAGTTAAGTCATCGATAATTAGGTTAGTCCATGTTAAAATTGATTTTAACTGGTTGTGCTGGAGTAATCAATTCCTAACTTAAGTTAAGTCATTAATTTATCGATAACTCCGTGTTAAAATTGATTTTGATTGGTTGTGCTGAAGTAATCAATTCCTACCTTGAGTTAAGTCATCGAAAATTCGATTAGTCCATGTTAAAATTGATTTTAACTGGTTGTGCTGAAGTAATCAATTCCTAACTTAAGTTAAGACATTGATTTATTGATAACTCCTTGTTAAAATTGACTTTGAATGGTTGTGCACGAGTAATCAATTCTAAACTTGAGTTAAGACATTGATATATCGATTAATGCAAGTTAAAATTGATTTTGAATGGTTGTGTTAAAGTAATCAATTCCTACCTTGAGTTAAGTCATCGATAATTCGATTAGTCCATGTTACAACTGATTTTAACAGGTTGTACACGAGTAATCAATTCCTAACTTAAGTTAAGACATTGATTTATCGATAACTCCGTGTAAAAATTGATTTTGAATGGTTGTGTTAAAGTAATCAATTCCTACCTTGAGTAAGGTCATCAAAAATTCGATTAGTCCATGTTAAAATTGATTTTAACTGGTTGTGCACGAGTAATCAATTCCTAACTTAAGTTAAGACATTGATTTATCGATTATAACATATTATAATTGATTTTAACTTTAAGTGCTCGAGTAATCAATTTCAAATCTATGTTAAGATATTGATTTATCGATAGCCTGTGTTAAAATTGATTTTCAATGGTTGTGCGGAAGTAATCAATTTCTAACTTGAATTAAGACATTGATGTATCGATTAATTCATATTAAAATAAATTTTAACTGGTTGTGCTGGAGTAATCAATTCCTAACTTAAGTTAAGACATTGATAATTCGTTTAGTCCATGTTCAAATTGATTTTAACTCGTTGTGCTCGAGTAATTAATTCCAAACCTAATTTAAGACTTTGATTTATCGATTACCCCGTGCTAAAATTGATTTTGAATGGGTGTGCTGAAGTAATCAATTCCTACCTAAAGTTAAGTCATCGATAATTCGATTAGTCCATGTTAAAATTGATTTTAACTCGTTGTGCTCGAGTAATCAATTCCAAACCTAAGTTAAGACTTTGATTTATCGATTAACCCGTGCTAAAATTGATTTTGAATGGTTGTGCTGAAGTAATCAATTCCAAACTTGAGTTAAGGCATTGATTTATCGATCAATTCATATTAAAATTGATTTTAACTGGTTGTGCTCGAGTAATCAATTCCAAACTTAAGTTAAGACTTTGATTTATCAATAACCCCGTGTTAAAATTAATTTTGAGTAGTTGTGCTGAAGTAATCAATTCTAAACTTGAGTTAAGACATTGATTTATCGATTAATCCATATTAAAATTGATTTTAACTGGTTGTGCTCGAGTAATCAATTCTAAACTTAAGTTAAGACATTGATTTATCGATTAATTCATATTAAAATATATTTTAACTGGTTGTGCTGGAGTAATCAATTCCAAACTTAAGTTAAGACATTGATAATTCGATTAGTCCATATTAAAATTGATTTTAACTGGTTGTGCTGGAGTAATCAATTCCTAATTTAAGTTAAGACATTGACAATTCGTTTAGTCCATGTTAAAATTGATTTTAACTTCTTGTGCTCCAGTAATCAATTCCAAACCTAAGTTAAGACTTTGATTTATCGATTAAACCGTGCTAAAATTGATTTTGAATGGTCGTGCTGAAGTAATCAATTCCAAACTTGAGTTAAGGCATTGATTTATCGATCAATTCATATTAAAATTGATTTTAACTGGTTGTGCTCGAGTAATCAATTCCAAACTTAAGTTTAGACTTTGATTTATCAATAACCCTGTGTTAAAATTGATTTTGAGTAGTTGTGCGGAAGTAATCAATTCTAAACTAGAGTTAAGACATTTATTTATCGATTAATCCATATTAAAATTGATTTTAACTGGTTGAGATCGAGTAATCAATTCCTAAGTCATCGATATTTGATTAGTCCATGTTGAAATTACAATACCGTAAAATTACAATACGTCGATAAAGCCATATTAAAATTGATTTTGAATGGTTGTGCTGGCGTAATCAATTCTAAACTCGAGTTTCGATATGTTATGATTAATGTATCTGAAGATTTCTTTTATTTGGTAGGACTAGTATAATTCATACGTACTAGAAACAATATCCAATTTATAAACAAAATTTGGCCGCTCTTTCAATAATTCAGAAATTATAAACACTTTGTCTTCGGAAAAATGTATATATCATTGTAAAAATGCTTGAAACAAGTATCATGTTGCGCATCATTCTAGTCGAAGTAGGGGCAGTCGGAGCGGTGACGCCACACTATGGTTCGGGTTAAATCTTGCCGACGACGGGGGTTGTGAGTGTAATACATTGTTAATTACTTGTTAAATAATGAGTAATTAATTAGTAATAAATTATTAGTGTGGTGTTAGCCATTTTAATCGTGTTTTTTTGCGGTTGTGCTAGCTTAACGGTTAAGCTGGCACAACCCTTTTATTTCTGTTTGGTTAACAGTAATTAATTTGGCTTCTGAGTAATTAATTAGTAATTAATGAGTACTAAATCTTGTGATATGTTTCAACTGATTATGCCGTAAGGGTTGTGCCAGCTTAACGGACCTTGTTTCTTCTTTAGATGGATCGATTACTAATGCAAAATGTTGGTGTATTATTTTGGCTATGTTGTTATGTCTGTCTGTATATATTGTGGCGGATAGTTGTTCACAGCCACTGATTATATGCTCAATAGTTTCTTCTGCCTTATTGCACATACGGCATACATCTTGAACAGAGCGGTCTTTCATTATATGGCGTTTATAACTTCTTGTGGCTATAACCCTGTCTTGAATTCCAAGTATGAATCCCTCAGTCTCACAGAAAATATTACCGTTTGAGAGCCATGCGTGTGTTGCGTCTGCGTCTGATGTTTGCTACGTATTTACAGTGTCTTGGTTTTTGTTTCCATCTATATTTTCTCCTGGTTGGTGGTTTGTAATGTAAGTGGTTCATATTCTTCTTGACCTAGTTTTAAGGGTGTGTAGTTGTTGTCAGCTTTCTGTAGTTCACTGTAAGCCGTGTTTGTTTTACTCTTGTTGTAGAAGTAGGATCTTAGATGGTCAATTTGAACATAGTGAGCATTGATAAAATCAATAACTCCTCTACCACCTAATTGCCTTGGTAGATGGAAACGTTCCATGGAGCTTCGGGGATGGTGATTTCGGTATTAAGTGAAGAGCACTCTTAGTTTTCTATTCAGTTCTTCAAGTTCGGTTTGTGTCCAATTGATTAATCCGAAGCTATAAGTTATTACAGGAGCGGTATAGGTGTTAACTGCCAGTACTTTATTTCTTGCGGTGACTTTCTTGCGGTGAGTAAGATTTTCTTTGATGTCTCTGTGGGCTGTTATTATGCTTTGGTCCATTCCTAGGTATTTATATTGTTCATTTTTGTCCATACTCTGTATTTCTTCGTGTGGTTGTTTAGTAGTCTTGTAGTTCTCTAACTTTTCCCATTTTCCTCTTATCATTCCATTAATCTTACATTTTTGAATGCCAAATTCCATTCGTATATTTTGGCTGAAGGTGTCCGATACTGTAAGTATTTTTTTAGGTCGTTTTCGGTGTTGGCAAACAGTTTAATGTCGTCCATGTAGATCAGGTGAGAGAACTTTTTATTGCCATTTTCTAGTTGGTAGCCACATTTGGTGTTTTGAAGAAGTGTTGAGAGTGGGTTGAGCGCTAGACACAACCAGAGATCACTCAGTGAGTCTCCTTGAAAAATACCTCTGTTTATCTTAATCGGAATTTTTGTTGTTCTATTGTTGTTTACTGCGTTTGTGATCAAATCTGTTTCCCATCTGTTCATTAGTTCTTTGAGTAGTTGTATTATCTGAGGGTTTACTTTATAGATGTTAAGTATTTCTAAGAGCCAAGAATGAGGCATGCTGTCAAACGCTTTTTGATAGTCAATGTAGGCAACATATAGGTTTTTGTGTTTCTTTCTTGCCTCTTGTGTTATGATACTATCTATTGTAATTTGTTCTTTGCATCCCTGGCTTAATTTTCGACATCCTTTCTGTTCTTCTGAAAGTATTTGATTTTTTTCTAAATGTTGGTATATTCTGTGTGCTATAATAGAAGTTAGCATTTTATAAATAGTTGGTAAACAAGTAATGGGTCGATATTTGGATGGATCTTGACTGGAAGGGTTTGTTTTTGGAAGCAAATATGTTATTCCATGTATTAAGAAACCTGGTGTATTTCCTGGATTTTCTAGTATGGTATTGAAGGCATTCGCAAGGTGTTTGTGGGTGTTAGTAAATTTCTTTATCCAGAAGTTTTGAATGTTATCAACTCCTGGTGCTTTCCAGTTAGACAGTTTCTTTGAGGCATTTTGGATGTCCGTGAGGTTGATTGAGTCGCATGCCATTACTTCAACTCTGTCCACTCTTTTTGTTTCTTGTTTGGTCCATTGTTTCCGTGTTGAGTGAGTTGTTGTTGTTGCCCATATACCTTCCCAATATTGTTTAATTTGGTCTTTTTCTCGGATTTTATTTGCTTCTTCTTGATATTCTTCTTTCTCCTCTAGCGTTTTGTAGAAGTATTTCGGATTTGTTTGAAATAGGTTTGTTCTGTAGTGGCTCTCTTTGTATCTTTTTAACCTGTTGGATTTTACAGCTAGTTGTTGTTTCCGAAGGTCGAGGACATCTGTCATGTTGTTGTTATTTTCATTTAAGTATTTGTTCACGATTAATTCGCTTTTCTTCAGTATCTTCTTGCTCTTATTTCCTTTTGTTTTTTGTGTTAGAATACCAATTTCTGCTCTTAGTTCTTTTATTTTATTTAATATTCTTCTTTCCCAGCGTGGTACTCCTTTTTTATCCTTTTTTAAATCCTTTTATCATTGTTGGGTATTGTTTGATTATTTGCGTGTAGTACGGTCCTTGCTCCTATATATATATATATATATATATATATATATATATATATATATATATATATATATATATATATATATATATATATATATATATATATATATATATATATATTATATAATAGTAGTAGTAAATATCTTTATTTTGCCTTTCGGCTTAAATCTATACATTTGCTTCCCTTAATTTGTGTAAAATAATATATATATATATATAATAAATAATAAATAAATAATACAATAAATTGTTGATTTGATTTAATTCATTTCAGGGGTTTTCTCCTTTCTTCTACCGTTTTCATCCAGCATAGTCCACCTCCCGAGTCGTCCAATACATCCTCCCTGCTTTTTTCTTCTTCCTTTAGTTCCCTACAGTCATATAAAAGATGTTCTAATGTTTCCCAGTCTTCCCCGCATAGTCTGCAACTTCTTTCTTCATCACTCTTCCTAGTCTAAGAGCCGGTGGGAGATCGACCTTCACCGATCTGTTAACCAGATGAGACTTATTTTTTATCAAATATATTTTATGATTAAATATGCCTATAATTACTTGCCTATCCAAAAGTGATCAAGGCTATTTTTAATTAAATTAACTTTAATAAATTTTTTTTCATCACTTTCACTCTATTGATAACCAAATGAATTTTATTTTACTGATAGTTTTTAACACACAGAATATGCCTAGGTAGGCTTGCCTACTCATTTCTGTGCATGGCTACCTGGCAAGCAGATGTGAACAGGTAAGTCAATATAGGTGACTCCACCGATCTGCTAACTCATCGAAACTTATATCAAATTTTAGATTATTTTATTACAAAATGAGCATATACTTGCCTGCAAAAAATCGTATTTAAAGTACGATTGCCAAGCAAAAATTTTTTAGAGTTTTAGTCACTTGATAGGTGCGAGAGAGAAAGTAGATCGTCCGAGGTCCGTGTGGCAGAACAGGACACAACACAACAGCTGCACGCTACCTGACCGTTGAATGTATTCGAGTGCGCATGCTCGTGTATATGTGAGTGACAGAGACAGCATCTATTTACACTTGTCAGTAAGTTTGAACTCCAATTTATTATAACTAATTTTGATCATAATTTTTATATTATTTCACACTAAACATACTTACAGCTATGCAATTATAAAAATAAATAAGTTAATATAATAATGAATTATTATATTAATATATTAATAAATAAAAATAAAAACTAATTCAACAAAACTTTTTATCATTTTAAAGCTAAATTATAAAATTTAAAAAATATAAAAAAATGTAAATTCTTTTTTTAAAATTAAGTAAAGAATAATTTATTTATTATTTTAAATTAAATAAATTAAAAAAATGAAATAAATGCCGTAAAGCGGGAAAAATTAAGTGTTACTTTTAAAATATTTTTATAAAAAATAAAAAAAATTAATCAATGCAGAAAGAAAATTTAATCCATTCATATTGTTAAAACTGTTTATTACAAAGCATAAAAAATACATAAAAAAATTAAATTTAAATATTTATTTTTTTTTATATTATTCATTATCAGAATCATCGGAAGCTAAATACTGATTACCAGGTTCTAATTCTTCTGTATTTTCATTATCCATGACTTGTGCGATGTCATCAATTTTCAACGGTGTTTGGTCCCCAACAAATCCATTTGGTTTAAAATGATCATCTTCTAAGAGCCAACCACAGTTTTCAGGGCGTAATTTTAAGCAATCTGCATCAGTCGCATGAAGCCACATAGAATTGACATAAATCGTTCGTAATATTTTTTGGGTTAAAGAAGACCAGCATGGTGGCAAATTGTTAGAGTCATAGCTTTTTACTTTTTTCATAAAGTGCTCATTATCTTCTTTTGCGGAATAACTTTTCATAAAAATGCGATACCTGGCGTTATTCACACTAGTGCAATTTTTTATACCATACATATGAGAGGTAAACTCCTGAACAGCCTGCATTTTTACTTCCTTGTACGAAGTAAGGAAGTATTGTAATCGCGAAAAATTTCGGTTCTCAGATTTTGACGGAAATATCCGTTTTGACCTTTTCTGAATCCATTATGACTAGTTTCGACGTGACGTCTGTACGTACGTACGTACGTACGTACGTACGTACGGACGGACGGACGTATGTGTGTCGCATAACTCAAATACGGTTAGACGTAGAAAGTTGAAATTTTGTATTTAGGACTGTTATAGCATCTAGTTGTGCACCTCCTATTTTTTGTTTCAGTCTACAAACCGGAAGTAGTACTTTTTAAAAATATTTCGATAAATATTTAATTTTAGACAATTTTTTTTATTTTAAATGAAAGATTATGTGATTATTACCTACAATCGGTATTTTATAAATATTTTTGTATCTGCTATCATTTGAAAAAAATTAATGTATATATTTATAATTTATAGTATTTCGGTATCTTGTAGTCCATGATCGATTAACATTTGTTACTACGTAAAATTTAAATGATTATGACATGACAGTGACAATAGTAAAATATGCTTTATATCTTCTTCTGCAGTTTAAATAAAATGACTAAAATATATTTGTGAGTATACTAGTATAATAAATTAAAATAATTTTTAATATTATTTTACATTTTAGTTATTAAGAAAAGTATGAACACACAAGGCGTACAAGGAAGTCATGTGGTGTCCACGTCAGATTTTTTCATTTATGAAAATATCCGCTTCATCTAGTAATGACGCAAACATGATTTGGTATGATTCATTTTTGGAGAACAGTTTTAATGGCCGAACTTTACCTTTCTGATAAAAAGCCGCTGTGTAATCACAGCCAGTATATGCATGGAAAGCTGGTAGGCTTCGGCATAGTGTTGTTCCTAATTTGTTGGCCAATTCCGTGCAATTAATGCAATCGAGGTCTTTAGAATTTTTTTTTTTATTTGTTGAACTTGCTATCCAAATTTTTACGGAAAGCCAATTTTAAATGGCATGTTTTAAATGAATGTTCATTAAAGTCAATAATTCCTTTTTTCTGACCACACAAAAAACATTTTTTACTCATTTTTAAAATCACAATTAATATTATTCAGCACGTGTTGTCACTAATAAATGATTTTCGACTATACACGAGCATGCGCACTCGAATACATTCAACGGTCAGGTAGCGTGCAGCTGTTATGTTGTGTCCTGTTCTGCCACACGGACCTCGGACGATCTACTTTCTCTCTCGCACCTATCAAGTGGCTAAAACTCTAAAAGATTTTTGCTTGGCAATCGTACTTTAAATACGATTTTTTGCAGGCAAGTATATGTGACTCATTTTGTAATAAAATAATCTAAAATTTGATATAAGTTTCGATGAGTTAGCAGATCGGTGGAGTCACCTATATTGACTTACCTGTTCACATCTGCTTGCCAGGTAGCCACAGAAATGAGTAGGCAAGCCTACCTAGGCATATTCTGTGTGTTAAAAACTATCAGTAAAATAAAATTCATTTGGTTATCAATAGAGTGAAAGTGATGAAAAAAAATTTATTAAAGTTAATTTAATTAAAAATAGCCTTGATCACTTTTGGATAGGCAAGTAATTATAGGCATATTTAATCATAAAATATATTTGATAAAAAATAAGTCTCATCTGGTTAACAGATCGGTGAAGGTCGATCTCCCACGGTCTCCTCTACTATCCAGTACTCGTTGGCTTTCTCTTCGTTCCCACATCTGTATCTTGCTATTTTTCTGATTTTCTCTATCTTTTCTCCCCTCAGGTAGCGTGGTATTCCGACGGTTCTTATTTCTTTGTACTTGGGGTTGTATCTGGATGTTTCTAATTTATTTGTTCTCCACTGATTCTGAATTTCTATGCTTCTTTGTCTTATTGTTTTTGTCATATTATGTCCTCTTGCTCTCCCAATATCTATTTCTATTGTTGAATATCCATTGTTTTCATAAAATTTCCTTCTCTTGCTCATACTCTCTCTTTTCTCATCTCTTTTTCTGATTTCTTTGAAACATTCCTCTATAATTTCTCCTTTTTGTCCTAACTGAATCTTTTCTTCAAATTTCATCGCTCTTCTTCCCGCTTCGATTTCCAAATTATCCCTTTTCATTTCTTCCATTGTAATATAGTTCGGGGTTGCTCTGTCTGTTCCAATTAGCCATCTTATATATGTGGTTTGAATTGCTTCCAACTTTTCCTGTTTTTCCCACCCCCATATTTCCGCTCCGTACATCATAATACTTTTGACTAATGCGTCAAATAGCATCAATCTGGTTTTTATGTTTCCTTGGAATTTTCTCTCTCCTATGCTCCACGTTTCCTTGGCTGCTATGATTGATTTCCTTCTCAGTTCTCCAATTTGTGCTTCAGCCCCCCATTGCTCTTGAACGTATATCCTAGGTACTTAAATTCCTTTGTCCTTTCTATGCTCTGTCCCTTCCAGTGCCAGCTTTCTTCTCTTTCTCTTCCCCCTTCTTTCTTAAACTTCATTATCTTCGTTTTCTTCACATTGAGTTCTAACTTTCTTCCGTCTAGGTATTTGTCTAGTCTTCTTATCATTCCCTTCATTTCTCGCTCGGTTTTGGCCATCAGTACTACATCGTCCGCGTATGCTAGTGTCATAATTTTTTTGTTCCCTACGACTACTCCACCATCTTGATTTGCTATTAACTGTTCCTCCAAGTCTGAAATGTAAATAGAGAATAGCACTGGGCTTAAAGGGCATCCCTGTCTCAGTCCTTTTGTGGTCCAAAATTCTGTTGATTTCTTATCTCCCACTTTTACGTAATTTCTGGTCTCTGTATATATTTCCTTTACTTTATTTCTCAGCTTCTTGCTTATTCCTCGCCTTTCCATTATCTCGATTAGTTTTTCCCTGTCTACCTTGTCAAATGCGGCTTTTAAATCTATGAACAACGCGTACAGTTTACCTCCTTTTTTGTTTAGCTCGTTTTGTATTATGTGTGTGAGTATATATATGTTGTCCATCGTTCCTCTAAATTTTCTGAAGCCGGCCTGGTTGTCTGGTAGGATTTGTTTCTCTTCTATTTCCTTTTGTAGTCTGTCTTGTAGCTCCATAGCGTAGATTTTGTACATTGTACTCAGCAGTGTTATCCCTCTGTAATTTGTTGTGTCTTCTCGTTTTCCTCCTTTGAATATCGGCACTATCGCTCCCGTTCTCCATCTTTCTGGGAATTCTTCTCCGTTCCAAATTTTATTTATTGTGCCGGTCAGCTGTTTCACTAGGTTATCTGGGCTGTTTAACCATACCTCATTTTCAATGTTATCGTCCTCTGTCGCTTTTCTTTTTTTTAATCTTTTTATTTGTTTTCTGATTTGATATTCCGTTATTTCTTCCTCGTTGTTAGCTCTTGTTTGGTTTGTTTCTGCTCTAGCTTCCGGCTTTTGTGTCTGTCCATCCAGTAGACTTTGAAAGTGCCTTTGCCATTCTTCCATATTTATGTTTTCTTCTATTTTTGTCTTTTTCTTTCTGTCTCTATTTAAGTATTCCCATACATCTTGCTCTCTGTGTATGTTCTTCAACGTTTCCTCTTCTCTTTTTCTACTCTCTGCCTTTTTGCTTATACATAAGTCTCTAAATTCTTTCCTTTTTTTCATATATTCTTCTTTGCTGTCTTGGCCGTTTTTCCATTTCTTCAGAGCTTTTCTCAGTTCTTGTTTGCAAATTTTGCAGCTCTTGTCCCACCAGTTATTTCTGATTGTGTCCGTTCTCTCTCTCGTCCATTTCGCTTGTTTGCTGTCTTGTATTTTGCTTATCATTTCTTCAATTTCTTCATCTATCCCAGCTCTGTTGAAATGTTCATTTTTTAAACGTTCTTTGAATTTTGCTATGCCCTTTTCTGACCAATCTGTTTTTTACGTATTTTATTCTTTTCTTCAACTTCGTCCTTGTTGTTGTTGCTGTATAGGTTTACCGTGATTGGGAAATGATCTGATTCTGTTCTTTCGTCAATTACAAATCTTGTAACTTTTGTTAGTGCTGTTCCGTTGACTATGCCATAATCAATCACTGTACCTTCTCCTCTGGGTCCAACATATGTGAGCTCTCCTTCTTCATCTCCAGCTGTCGAGCCGTTTAATATTCCCCAGCCTCTTTCTTCTATAATTTCTATAAGTTTGTTACCTTCTGTATTTTCTACTTTGTCTTTCGATATTCTGTTTTCTTCATGTATTTCTCTAATCATTTTACCCTTCTCTCCTGTTCTTGCATTAAAATCGCCGCCAATTATTAGATTATTCTTCTGGTCCGTTATTTAATGCATCTTCCAGTTCTTTGTATATTTTTTTTATATTGTTATCATTGTAAACTGTTATTATTTTCCATTTCTCTTTGTCTACTTTTATGTTCCTCTCTACTATTTGTTTTTCGAAGAAAACCCTAGATTCTTCTTTGATGTGCTTCCTTAGCCCAGTTAAAATCCCGCCGTTTGCTCTGCCCTTTTTGTGTTCCCTTGTTGCATGCTTTGCTTCCCATATAAACTCTTGTGGGAGGTTCCGCTCCCAAGTTGCCCAATCTTTCTCTTCAAGCCATGTTTCCGTTAATCCCACAAAATCAAATCCCCGTATGTAATTCCAAAACTCATTGTCTTTATTTTTTATTCCTCTAACATTCCAGAAACTTAACTTAATTCCCTTTCCTTTCTCGCTATTTAGTTTTTTGGCTTAAGTTTTTTGCTTATTTCATCCCATACCCACATCTCGTTATTGATTTTTAGTTTGTTGTAGTATTTTTTAATCGTATTTCCCTTTTCTTCTTCTTCTTTCGCCCTATTTCGTATTTGTTTTTGTACTTCTCTTTCTTTGTATGTTAAAAACCTGTCTATATATATTTCTTGTCCTTTGAGCTTATGCTTTGATGCGAAAATTTTTTCTTTATCTTCTTCGTTGTCTATTTTAATTACTATTTTCTTGACCGGTGTTGCAAATTTTAGCTGGTATGCTTCTGCAACCTTGATCTTTATTTGAAGTTTGTCTTCCATGAACTTTTGAATTTCCTCTTTTATGTCCTGTGTAGTTTCCAGGCCTGATATTATGAATCTGTTCTTGTTTGCTTCTTTGTTTCTTTTTTCTTCCATATTTTCAATTCTTTGGAATCTGGCTTCTATCTCTTGTTTTTCTTTGTCCCATATTTCGGTTTTTGTTTTCACTTCTTTTATTTCTTTATTCATGGTCTCCAGTTTATTTTCGAGACCTTTTCCAAGCTCTTCCATTTCTCTTTTTAGTTCCTCATTTCCTTGCTTTAATTCTTTTCTCGCCTCTGCCGCTTCCTTTTTGATTCCTTTCATTTCTCCCTTTATGTCTTCGAAATTTTGACTGAGTTGTGTAATCGCTATTTGTATTCCCTTCAATATTTCTGTCATTTTGATTTCGTAATCCATAGTGCTCTCAATTGTTTCAATGTTCTCGTTCACTCTCTGTGCCACTATTTTCTTCTTAGGCGATCTCTCTATTCTTGCACTTCTTTTAAATATCCTTTTTTCCTCCGCTTCTTCTTGTGTTTCGCGTTTTCTAATCAAGCTGTTGCTTCTTTTGTCGCTCATCGGGTTTTTATTTTCGTCCTTAGTTTCCTGTCTTTTTGGTTCTGGTCTCTGTTAAAAGTTCTTGTATTCACTCCTAGCTGGCGCTGTTCGCTTTGGTTTGAGTTTAGGATGGAAGTTCTCGACTTCGCCACTAGGTCTCGCTACTGTCCGGTTTGGGTCTCCACTGGGTGTTCTTCTCCTTCTCCCTAGATGTCGCTACTGCGTTTGTTGATCTTCAGACGCTGACTTGACTACTACTCCTACCGTACGCTGTGTGTCGCTAATTGTCTGTTTTGTGACAGCCTCGTTTTTTGGCGAAATTATAACTAGTTCACTACGATCTAAAGGTAATAATCTGCCTAGCGTCTTCTACGTCTTCTCCAGATGTGTTTCCGCCCTTTTCCTTCCTCGGTAGTTGGTACGTGGATGGTATATGAAAATATGTTTGAAGGTTATATTTAGTTTATTTCAATTTAACTTTCCTACCAGGAAAAAAAACCCAGAAAATTTATTTTCTTTGGGTCAAAAAAGCGTTTTTTTTATTGTTCAGTTCATCTGCCAGCTGCTTCTTTATAATTTACTAAGCGAAAACTCTGATTTTCTGCTCTTCTCAATCGCAATAATTCAACGTTGGAAGCAGGTAAACAAATTTTTTTTAAATAATATTTTTTATTGTCTTTATTTTTAAGTAAATTCTGTAACTCTGTGTCTGAAATTTGTTCATTTTTTAGGGATTCAGGAGACATTTGTTGAACGGAAAGTGACTCTAGTCTAGATAAAGTATCTGCAACTATATTTTCTTTTCCTTTAATATATAACGTATGTCAGTTGTGAATTGTGCTATAAAATCCAAATGTCTGTATTGACGTGGTGTACGTTCCGCTTTAACGAATAAAGAGGTTGAAAGAGGCTTGTGATCTGATAAAATAGAAAAATTTCTTCCTTCAATGATATATCTAAAATGTTTAGTTGCACAAAAGGCTGCTAATAATTCTCTGTCAAAGACAGAATATTTAGTTTCTGCTTCAGTCAGTTTCCTTGAAAAATAAGCCAGTGGTTCCCAAATATTGTTTGAAAATTGTTGTAAAACTGCTCCGATGGCAGAAGAAGAAGCATCTACAGAAATTGATAAAGGAGCAGAAAAATTTGAAAAACTAAATTAGTAGCATTTGCTAAACTGGTTTTGGCGAGTTGAAAATTTTTAAGTGAAATTTCTGACCAATCTAATTTGTCAGTGTTTTTTTTTATTAATTATCATATTATATAATGGAGTTAATATAGAGGCAATGTTAGGAATGAATCTATGAAAATAATTAATCATACCTAGAAATCTATGTAAACTTTTAACATTATTTGGAAGTGGAAAATTATTTATAACTGTAATCCGAGTAGCCGCTGGCTTGATTCCTTCAGAAGAAACGTCGTGGCTTAAAAAAGTTAAGGAAGGAACATTGAAGTTACACTTTTTGAGATTAATTATGATACCGTATGAATGTAGTCTTTTAAAAACAATTTCCAGATGTGTTAAATGTTCTTTAGTATTTTTACTTGCTACTAAAACATCGTCAACATAAACAAAAACGAAATCTAAACCGGAAAATACCTCGTTCATAAATCTTTGAAAAGTTTGACCTGCATTTTTTAACCCGAATGGCATGCGAGTATATTCATATAATCCGAAGGGGGAGTAATCGCTGTTAAGTAAACATCTTCTGCAGCAACAGGTATTTGGTGGTAAGCTTTCACTAAATCAATTTTTGAGAAATTAGTACAAGCATGTAAATTGTTATGGAATGAATGAATGTGAGGTAACGGGAATCTGTCTGGCACTGTAATCAAATTCAATGCTCTATAATCTCCACAAGCTCTCCAAGAATTATTGTTCTCTTTCTTAGGAACTAAATGTAAAGGAGAAGAGACTTGGGAGTTGGAAACCTTACAGATTCCAGCTTTCACTAGATCGTCAAATTCTTTGGACGCGGCCAGACTTTTATTGGGGTGCAATTTTCTAGGTTTAGAAAATGGTAAAGGTCCTTGAACAACAATATGATGTTTACTATTATGTTTAGCTGGTTCATGACCATTAAAATCTGATGTAAGTGACGGATAACTTTGAATTAAATTAGGTATCTCTGAATTATTTGATGTAAATTCAGAAATTGTTGTCTTGTCAATCTGACAATTGGGAGAAATTTTTTTTAGAAAAAGTACCTTGTAATAAAGTTTTGTTCTTTAAATCAATCAATAAATTGAAATGAGTTAAAAAATCTGCTCCTAAAATTGGTTGGTTGACATCTGCGATTACAAAATGGAAAAATAAAATTTTATTTAAATTTAAATTTAATATAAAACGTTTAGTACCATAAGTTTTAATATTGGTACCATTTACTGCGGACAATAAGAAACTAGGGTTATTTTTTTTAATCTTACAAAAAGAATTTGACAAAACTGATATTTCAGCTCCTGAATCTACTAGAAAATGTAGTTTATTTATTTCATCATAAACAAATAGACGACTTGATGGTTTAGTTACACTACTAGTCGCAATCGTAGGAACTCTTATTAGTTTAAATGTTTGTTTGATTTAAAAGAACAAGGCTGGTTGCATTTGAAAGCATTTTCTCCAAATTTGGAATGGTAAAAACAAAACCCTAAATTTTGCCTGTCAGGAAATGACATTTATGGTTTATTTGAATGTTGGTTAGAATGAAATAAAGTAATTAATTTATTCATATCTAATCTTAGTTGTTTAATTTCAGCATTAATTGAAGAAGGTTCCACTGATTCAGGACAAACCTCTTCGTTATGAGAAAATATTTTTGACGTTTGAGTTTTATGGTTTGATTTACCTTTGAAACCACAAATGTCAGGTTTCTGCAATTCCCAGATTTTATCTGCTATTATTAACAATTCAGAATTTGGTTTCTCAGTAATTGGAATTAATGCTATATTTATAAAAGATGGTAACTTCCTCATCCACAATTTGAAAGCAAATGGTTGTTGAAAATTACATTGTTCCCGGCCAAAGATATTATTTTACGGTAAGATTCCGAAGGACGTTCCGACTCAAAATTAGAATTCGATAAAATTTCTTCAAGGCTACGTTCCTCACTAATCGAGTTGCGTGTAATAAGGTGTGTTTTGATGTATTCGTACTTGTTCAAGACAGGAGGAGAATGTAAAATGTCAGCAACAGAAACAATACTTTCCTGTGGTAATGATGATAGCACGTAATTAAATTTAGTTCCATCTCTGGTTATGTGAGCTAATCTAAACTGAGCTTCAATGCAAGAAAACCATGCCGAAGGACTGTGATTCCAGAAAGAAGGCAATTTTATGGAAAATGAGGCTGCATGAGCAGCGTTTACCTGATCCAGCAGAGGATTCTCAACACCAATGGCGACGTGGGGCTCCATCATGGGGGGAAAACCAAAGATAAAACCTGAACACACAATATAAATATAAATAACAGGTAAACAAAAGATAAATGAATAAGGATATAAATAAAATAATTCGATAATTTTCTTTCTCAGGAACAGGAATCCCTTCTAGATGAACAAGTCGAAATGACGTTCTCGAAGTACACCTCAATGAAGATTGTAGTGGATCGAAATGATGAAAAATTCGTATTTTATCGACGACTTTTGTTGAAACCAATTCTCCCGAGTTAGGAATTTCCGTAGAATTTCAATCGCAATGCAGACAAGGGAAAATCGTCGAATGCACGTTATCAAAACCGTTGCGTTCGTGCAGTCGGGGTCACCAGTATGTAGCGTCGTAATGACATAACACTAACATTTAATGTTTAATGAAAATACAATGTATTTATTGAGTATTTTTATTTGTCTTTTTTATGAGGAAAAGAAAAAATCGAATGAATGGTATTTATCAATAGTTACTAAGTAAATTAAATTTTTTCAATCAAAAACAATATTTAACAATAACATTCACATGCTACTACCTGTTTTAAAATAACAAAATAATATTATAACATGTTTTAAAATTTAAATAACAAAATAACATTATAACAAGAAAATATAAATATATAAATATAAATAACAAGAAAATATGGAATAATTAGATAAACGAAGTGGTACAATCTGTTTGTTGTGTTTCGTTTACTTCTGTGTTTATGCTCGTTGTTGTAGCTTGTGGTTCCGGTACTACGTTGTTCGCTTCTTGTTCTTCATCTATTTTTTCTATTTGCAGCATGCCTAATTCAATTGCAACTTCTTTCCTAATGTTTTTTATTGTTTCAGGTGGTAACCTATTTCTTGTGAATAACTGTCGCCTTTGGTCCAGTATGTTTTGGATGGTTTTGTTTTGAAGTTCCGGGAATTTTTGTATGATAATATTGTACAATTCAGCGCTGTATGGTATCTTTATGGTTTCCATACGCGTCATTAAAAGGTAGGATCGGTAGAGGTATGTGTTCATCTCTTCATTCCTTCTCAACCGCTTCCTTGTACGGTCTTCCTGCATGGTCACCTCTAAGCGAGGAGAAGCACGTGAGGTAGTTGGGATGTCTATGGGGTTGGGGTCAGCATCCCTTTCAGCATTGTCCGTGTCATTGCTGGGTTGTCTTGGATTTGAGGGGTGCGCAACACGACGGGTCCGAACCAGAGCACCCTGCTCTCTGGCACCGCCTGAATATCTCTGTCGTCTTGTATTGACAGCTGGGAGATACACATCTGACGAGCGGCTAACACGCCAGATGGTGGATACCATTTAGCTTCCCCACAGGGGTGGATTCCCCTGCAGGTAATGAGCCAACTCCACCACGACAAGGTAGGTTATTATTATTATTACAAGTGGAGTGAGACAATTTTTATTATTATGTTTTGGACATATTTTTGTAAATATATCTACATAAAATAATGTCATTAGACTATTAAGGAGGTTCCCTACACATGCAGTGGCGTACTCAGATATCAGCCTTTAATTAATAAAAATATTTTTATTAATGTAAAACAAAATTCGGTCAACGGGTGTTAGTTGATATTGCAATTCGTTCAGTTGCGGTGATATATTTTTACAATAATTTCTAATTCACTAATCAAAAAATTCTTGAAGATTTTTTTACAACAACAACAACAATATTGTTACAACTATGTGGTCAACCTTCTTCAAATTTTGGGAAATTGATGTCCGTGCTTGCATACGTTTATATACCAAAAATTAAGTAAATAGAACATTTCTAACATCTTTTTATTTAATCAATTAATGGAAAGCCATAAGAGCCAATGTAAAATATTAAAATTTAACAATTAATTTCGTTTAAACTACGTGGTCAAAAATTTCCAAAAAATTCAGGTATCATTTTTATGACACATACAACATAAATTCAAAGTTTGGTTGCATTAGAACATTTTTTAAAATGTCTAGGGAACCTCCTTAAACAATAATTTTATCATAAATAGCGATATCTCAAGTAAACTGATCAAATAATAAAAAATAAGTAGAATCCATCTATTGACAAAATCAGAATTAAGTTCATGTGTTTTTTATATTATGTGTGATTTATATTGAACTGAATGTTTTCGTGGATATATGTGTAGTTAGCAATTATTATTAATACTGAATTAGAAAAATTCATTTCTTATATTATATAAATAAATCAAAGTATACCTATACATTTGCTACTCAGTTACTATGAAAACAATAAAAATAACATAAGATAACGAATAAAAAACTTTACAAAAATTGCAAAGTTGTCAAACTTTACAAATTCTAAGTTTTTCGTGAAACACTTTTACTTTTCACTTTTTACAAAATGCAAAGTGTAAATTTGCAAAGTTTTTAGTGAAACAGGGTCCAGCTCTAAGTTTTACCAAAATGCAAAACAGAATAGGCCATTTCATAAATTACCGCGACCTCTAGGTGGTTAGTTTTTAAACTAAAAAATCTAGTGCCTCCACTACAAGTGATTGATGCGCCATCTTGCAATATAGCTTCACAACATACACAAAATTAAAAATAAATTATTCCTATTTTACGTATCCATTCTTTTCTTTTAATCACATTTCGTGGAAAAAATGGAACGATATACAGGCTGTAACAGCGAAACCAACCAACGCCTATATTTTCCTTACACAAAATTAAAAATTACACCCTTTTTTTTTAAAAGTTACACCCTGTATTTTTATTTTTTTTCGAGTTGTTAGTACAACCAGGTACGCATCATATTGTACCCGTCATAATTACTATTTGCCCTGTTTACGCGAAGAAAGTTTTCACCGCAGTTTTCACTAAACTAACCAAACAATATTACAAAATCCTTCAAACTCTCAGTCTCATCTCAACTGTCATAACATAAACAAACAAACAAAGATGGGTATAAGGCAGTACATTTTCTTGTCTCTGTTTAACTTTTGCACATGCGCATTGAATTTTTGTAATGGTCTATTGAAAGAAATGATTTTCACACTTCTAGGTAAATAATATCTACGTAGAAACTGCAAATGGCAGCCATTTGTAGTTGAGGCAAGACATTTCCAGAAGTTGACATGTGTACTTTTGCTTGAAAAAAGTAGTTTCACGTCTCTTTTATTAATTTTATATAATTAAAAAACTAGAAGATATGTCTATTGTATAAACCAGGAAATATAACAGAATAGGTTAAATTAATATTTCCTTTCTTCAACAGCAGTTTAGTTGGTGACTTTTTGCAGAGATGACCTTCGTTTTCGCCACGGTTTAGACTGCTTGGCCTTAAAATAATATAAATTAAATAAATATATTATAGCAAAACAATATTCATACTTGTAAATATAACGGAAAAGATTCAAAGACAGATGGAACAACATCTTCACGCAGTGCCGGATTAATGTTTTTTGTGGCCCTGGGCAATAAGGATTTTTCATTTGTAATTCTTTTTATTAATTTTGTTTTTCGGGGGCCCCTTAACGTCGGGGCCCTGAGCAGCTGCCCATGGGTTAATCCAGCACTGTCTTCACGCAATCGTATGACAGCCAGCGATGTTTTGTCAAAATTGTTTTAATGCCAGAGATAACGCTAGTTTTTTACGGATTCCAAGTTTTGCTCCATGCTGCTTGTATTTATTTCTTTCTTCGTTTTTGGGAAATCTATAAATAAATATTATGATTATTTTAATATTCTTACCTCGATTCTTACCTATGGAAAGTAACTTTTATACCAAATATTTCTTGTGCTTTTTACATTTCATGGGTTGCTGAACAATAAAAGTATTTATTTAAACTATTCTTTATTGTTATGTTTGAACTTTACATTAAATGAACATTGACAAACACTATTATGCTGGCGCCTGTACGATCAAAATCACAACCAAGATCACAACTACCCTTTATTATCATGCTGGCGGAAGTAAGAAAGTTACACGCAGGTTTACAATGTGTGATAACTTGCGGGAATACATTCAAATTTAAATAACATACATAACAGGCTTCTACTTTTATTATTTGCAATACGATTTGTACAACCGAATCCTACACATAGGACGTAGACATTGTTCAACGAAATTCGTCTACAGAATATTTTTCTGTTCAAAATATGTAGGGGAAATTTGCCTATGATAGCATTCTGTTTTGTTGCGCTATTTTATATATACTCAAGCGCATATCTTAATTTTGTTAGTACTGGCGAAATTTAGCGGCGTTTGCACGCTTAGAATTAGTGTACGAAGAAATATTAAAATTAAGTAAGTAATGAAGTAATATTTATGTAAAATTCATAGCTAGATTTTATTTTTGTTAAGCTTGTTATCGGTATGAAATTTGCATGAATATATTCAGTAGGAGTTGTATGTATAACGATATACTTATTTCGAGGTTATATTTGTAAGATAACACTACACACCCGGAAAAATGAAAATATTGACTTATTGGCATATCTAACATATTCCAATGATGGCATGGGATTTGCCCCTATATTTACCAATCACTATTTACTACCGTAATTCTTTTACCAATCCATTTTTTACCAACATTATACTTTTATCAATCCATTTTTTACCACCGTCCCTTTTTACCACTATAATTCTTTTTTACCACCAACGTATTCTTTTACCAATCCATTTTTACCACCGTCCCTATTTTTACCACTATTCTTTATTCACTTTGTTTAAAATAATTTTATTTGTGTTTTGTTTATTATTAAAATTAAATTTATTTATATTTTGTACTTTATTTGAATAAAATTAAAATAAATATATATAAATTCATTTATTTACGTGTGGTGTGCCATCATAAGTACAGTCTGTTGCCTATGATGGCATACTTGTCGCTTTTTTAAAAAGTGGTTTAACCTAAAATTTGGAAATTTATTCAAAGTTCAACATATGCATATTAATATATATATATATATATATATATATATATATATATATATATATATATATATATATATATATATATATATATATATATATATATATATATATATATATATATATATATATATATATATATATATATACATATATATATATATATATATATATATATATTACCGTATTATGATGTAGACTCGACCATGGAGAAGTTGAAGGAGTATTATTATCCTGAATGTAAACAGAGGAAAAATTATCAGCAAATGCTTGGACAATAGCAGGAGTTGTGGAAAGCTGATCTCCATTCAATTGCATAATACCAGGAATACGAGTAGTACGCTTTTTGGTGTTAAGAAAGTTCCATAATTTATGAGGTTCATTGGCTATGTTTGATTCAATATTTGCTAAGTAATGTTTATAACTCTTCTTTATATCAGATTTTATTTTTTGACGTAAAGACTTATACAATTGAAGATAACGACCGTTATTTGTTTGTTTGAAGAGCTTACGGTATTTTTCTTTATTATTAATATAATTTATGATTGGTTTTGTGAACCAGGGTGGATAGGTGCTCTTCAACCGATTCATTACAGGAACAGAACTTTTAAAGATTTCAAGTATAATTTTATAGAACACATCAAATGCATCATTTACATCAGTACATGAAGTAAGAATATGCCAGTCAACTTCTGATAAGAGTTGATAAAGATGTTCAAAATCTGCACGATGAAAGTTGAAGCAATTCGATGAAGAATTAATAGTTGAGGAACGGGGGTGCGAGGAGATGTCAATAGAAGAAGAAATAGACAGGGCAGGATGATGCAGAGATCATGAGAAACAGTGCACGATTTATTGGATAGAACAATATCAAGGAGTCTGTTATTACTGTTACACACTGTATTATGTTGAGTGGCATTAAGAAGTGTTCTAAAATTCTCAAATAGATTAATTATATTATTAGAATAATTATTTGTGTATAATTCAGACAAATTGGTTATATTTAGATCACCAAGAATAATGAAGTTATTAGTAAAAATAGAAGGTATTAACTCGAGAGTCATAAATATATTTGTGCTGTTCTATCGACACAGGTGGAGGCGAATAAACTATTATGATATAAATATGTTGGAAACAGGTTAACTTTACTCGTACACATACTATGTCTGCATTCGAAGAAGAATTTAGATCAAGTTGAACAATATTTAAGTACTTACTACTACTGCTACTATACTCACAAATATATTTTAGTCATTTTATTTAAACTGCAGAAGAAGCATATTTTACTATTGTCACTGTCATGACATAATCATTTAAATTTTACGTAGTAACAAATGTTAATCGATCATGGACTACAAGATACCGAAATACTAAATTATAAATATATATATATATATATATATATATATATATATATATAAATATAAATATATATATATATATATATAAATATAAATATATATATATATATATATATATATATATATATATATATATATATATATATATATATATATATATATATATATATATATATATATATATATATATATATATATATACATTTTGAGCGGGAAATCATAGAAATATCCAACGGCTGAACCACCTGCTATTACTTGTTATATTTAGCTACGCAGTTTGCAAAGTATAAAATTGTTCTCATAAATGTATAAATTTTCCAAAGTAACAAAACATAAATATTTAAATGTTAATAGAAGAAAACCGGTACTGCAGACAGTGTTTTGCGTTCAGATTTTTAATACTTAATACTTTTCGTAAGTATTTTTAAAAAAAATGTTTCCATGTATTTTTTTGTGTAATTTTCATGTTATATATTTATTTATATTTTTGTATTTTCCTGACAGTTTCCCTGATGAAGGACACAATTAATGTCCGAAATATTGGAATTTTTTGAAATAAATTTAAGTACGTAATAACAACTAGTATTTGAGCCCTGACCGATTTCCGAGACTTTTTTACTCTAACTATACTACAAACGGTCGATAACATTTTTTCTACTATATATATATATATATATATATATATATATATATATATATATATATATATATATATATATATATATATATATATATATATATATATATACAGGGTGAGTCATCGAAATGCCCGTCGTCGATATCTCCCTTGTCGTTAAAAATACAATACAAATTTATTAACAGAATTTTTCGTCTACTCAAGGAGCATAACTTAAAATTATTTTCACATATACAGGGTGTCGCATAATGACTTGGCAATAATTGTTCGTCTTTTTTAAATGAAACACCCTATATATTTTTATATATTTTGAATTGTATTAGATTTACCTATACGAACAAATAAATTTCATTTTAGTTTTCCGCGGCGTTGCCAAGTTATTCAATTTTTTCTCTAAAAAAAGCCGAATACACGTATTGTTTTATAAAGGCGTACTGAAGTTATTTTAATAGTAAAAATTATGAATTTTTTTTTCTAAACAACTGTAACTATACTCTTTGTTCTGACATAACTTTTTTTAAATGTTATTATACAGGGTGTTCAGTAAAGAGAATCAAATTTACTCAATTTCAAATGGCTATAACTCGTCATTTTCAAATGGAACACCCTATATTTTATTATTTTGTTGTGTGTATTTTTGCATCTTCTTATGTTATAAAAGGTGTCCTATGCCTAAAAACATTAATTTAATTAATTTCGAAATTAATGTTTTTAGGCATGGGGCACCTTTTATAACATAAAAAGATGCAAAAATACACACAACAAAATAATAAAATATAGGGTGTTCCATTTGAAAATGACGAGTTATAGCCATTTGAAATTGAGTAAATTTGATTCTCTTTACTGAACACCCTGTATAATAACATTTAAAAAAAGTTATGTCAGAACAAAGAGTATAGTTACAGTTGTTTAGAAAAAAAAATTCATAATTTTTACTATTAAAATAACTTCAGTACGCCTTTATAAAACAATACGTGTATTCGGCTTTTTTTAGAGAAAAAATTGAATAACTTGGCAACGCCGCGGAAAACTAAAATGAAATTTATTTGTTCGTATAGGTAAATCTAATACAATTCAAAATATATAAAAATATATAGGGTGTTTCATTTAAAAAAAGACGAACAATTATTGCCAAGTCATTATGCGACACCCTGTATATGTGAAAATAATTTTAAGTTATGCTCCTTGAGTAGACGAAAAATTCTGTTAATAAATTTGTATTGTATTTTTAACGACAAGGGAGATATCGACGACGGGCATTTCGATGACTCACCCTGTATATATATATATATATATATATATATATATATATATATATATATATATATATATATATATATATATATATATATATATATACTTTAATTATTCTTAAATGATACCAGATACAAAAATATTTATAAAATACCGATTGTAGGTAACAATCACATAATCTTTCATTTAAAATAAAAAAATTTGTCTTAAATTAAATATTTATCGAAATATTTGAAAAAAGTACTACTTCCGGTTTGTAGATTGAAACCAAAAATAGGAGGTGCACAACTAGATGCTATAACAGTCCTAAATACAAAATTTCAACTTTCTACGTCTAACCGTATTTGAGTTATGCGACACACATACGTCCGTCCGTACGTACGTACAGACGTCACGACGAAACTAGTCATAATGGGTTCAGAAAAGGTCAAAACGGATATTTCCCTCAAAATCTGAAAACCGAAATTTTTCGAGATTACAATTTTTACTCTGTACAAGGAAGTAATAAGTACTCGATATTGTAGCTCGATGGCGATCAACGCATGACTCAACCATATTTAATAATTCGTCTTTACGTGCACGTTTTGAACATGGAGAATTTGGAAACAGTATTATTGTTGCTGATACTTACCAAAAACGAAAATATTGTTTAACTCCTTTACAAAATCCCCGTACTCGTGCTGATGTGTTATATTGTGAAGCACACGTTGGAACAAGAAACACCGTTGAAAGAAGTTACGGAGTGCAAGAGGTATGCAATTAAAAACAGAAAAAATACAGTGCGTTATTGTAGCAACGGCAATATTATTGTTATTGAAAATAATGAAGGCGATCCACCAACTCTAGACCCTGAATTAGAAGCTGCAGTTAATTTTGTAAATGATGTGCCAGTCGCTCAAATACAACATGCAAATGAAAACAATTAAACACGTCTTCAAATGAAAAACTATTTTTCGATTCTTATAAATCATTAATTTTAAATTAATTATATAACCTTTATTATACTTCCTTTATGTTAATCCTTAAACATTACTTTACTACCTATTAAAAATATTTAGTAGGTACCTATCTATCAAACGTTTTGAACTATTTCCAGCAAACCATAGAATATTACGAGTATTTTCTAAGAACATTAGTTTCTGTCCGATGCGTTTGTGGCTTTTAGTTCGATAGTGTATTTTAAATTTTTATTTGAGTTCTTGGGTGACGCTATAGTACTACGTGGTACTAGGTGACACACAACGCGCATTCTTTCTGCCATAAAGATCACACGCACGCACGCACCTGACCACGGCACAAATTCACGCGCTTGTAGCGGAGTAACGCGACGACTTCCAGACTTGTGATTGTCATTCATACATTGTTGTAATCAGAATAAATACTAGAGATATTGTTAGATGTGTACGTAAATCAACTAAATTGTTGTGGTGCTGCCATCTCATGTAAAAACATTGTACTTATGCATGTAACAAAAAATATCTGTTGGCGACACTGTGGGGTGTGTTAGTAGTCGTTCTGTTGTAGTAGAAGAAAATGGTAGCTTGTCAAAAACCACATTGTAAAAATACCATTGCGTAGTAAATAAATACAAGATTAAAAACAGGAGAAGTACTTTGTATTTTATTCAATAAATACCCTAACAGGTTATGGGCCCAGGGCCGCGCATGAAAGTATTGTAAAAAGTGTGTGAAGAAGTGTTTAAGTTAGCACCCATTGTTCTTGTCGGCGAACACAAAAATGTCAGCAATGGATGGAAATATAACCGAAGAAAGGATGTTTAACATCACCAAGCTCACGAGACAAAATTACACAGCGTGGATGGCCAGAATCAAATCTGAAATGCTTTTAAGAGAGTGTTGGGAGGCAGTAATTGGCTACGAGGATGCAAATGGTGCTCAGTTAGGCCAAACTGAAACACGAAAACGGGCAAGAAATAATCTCGTGGCATTATCCCTCATCATGAGATCGGTAAGCGATGAACTAATTAGTAACATTGTAGATTACAATTCTTCCAAAGAAGCGTGGGAAGAACTAGAAAAACTGTGTAATGAAAATACCGAATATGGAGCAATGATGAAACTAAGGTAACTTGCTAGTATACGCAAAACAAGCTATATGCCCATCCAAGAGTATGTAAATAAGCTTGTAAACATGAATAGATTGTTGATGAAGAACGATCTAGGTCTTACTGACAAGCACTTGGCCGCACTGTGCCTGTCAGGGCTTCCAGGAGAATATGAAATTACAGTAAACACCTTGATCGCACAGCCAGACAAAATGAAGATATCTATCGTAAAACAAGTGTTATTCGAGGAGGAAGAAGAAATGAAAACCAAAATGGGTGAAAAAGGCATTAAAAACTACAAAATCATATAATCGCCATGAAAAACTAACAAAGAAGAATGAACAGAAAAGTCATGAATCAGAGGCCCTAGGCGATAATTGTGGATCGAAACAGAAAACATACAAAGGCAAGCCAAGACGTTACTGGTGCTACGCATGTGGGGCGGAAGGGCATTATGCAGTTAATTGTCCAAAACGTATAGAACCAAAAACTGAGGAAGATACCAAGAAAGCATCAGCATCCGTAGTTACAAGGGAACATATCTCCTTGTGTGCAAGAAGAAATCTTCAAAGCAACGATGGAGTGTGGCTATTAGACTATGGCGCCGTAGATCATATGACCAATCGTAGAGATTTGTTGAGAGAATTTCAAGAAACAGGCGGCGAAGTAGAAGTAGGTGATGGTGCTGCCTTAAAAATTATTGGTAAAGGGAAAATTACGCTACGAATGTCAGATAAATGTGGAGGGAAGGATATAGAGTTCAAGCAGGTGCTATATGTACCTGATTTGCAAGATAATTTGATCTCACAAGGCCAGATAGAAGAAAAGGCCTAAAGATAGTGGCATAACAAGGAATAGCAAAAATCCTGCAAGGACACAAGCTTATATTTCAAGCAAATAGAGTGGCTAGAATGAACTATATAACTACAGTAAATGGAGTAACGAGTAATGAAATAAAAGCTGAATATGACTCAAAAATGAAGAAAGCCTCAAAAGTATCGCTTACGACCTGGCACAGCAGACTTGGTCATGCAAACAACAAAACATTAATGAAGTCAGAAGAGAGTGCGCACATCCAGGCGCCCGCAGAGCAGCTGGGGGCACCAGGAGAGGCGTCCGCAGACCAACCAGAGGCACCAGGAGAGGGTGTCCACGTCCAGGCGCCCGCAGACCAACCAGGGGCACCAGGAGAGGGTGTCCACATCCGGGCGCCCGCAGAGCAGCTTGGGGCACCAAGAGAGGCGCCCGCAGAGCAGCTTGGGGCACCAAGAGAGGCGCCCGCAGACCAACCAGGGGCAGCAGGAGAGGGCGTCCACGTCCATGCGCCCGTAGGGCAGCCAGGAGCACCAGGAGAGGGTGTCAAAGGGCCAGCTAACCAACCAGGGACATCAGGAGAGGATGTCCAGGTGCCAGCAGTTCAGCGAGGAGAGGTTCCTCCTGTATCTGGACGATCAGGAAGACAAAGGAAGCCCAGGACTAGATGTAACCTACCTTGCTGCAAACGAGTAGAGGTATGTTTAAATGAAATAACTATTGGGCTTCCAAAATTAGTCTACGCTAACTGGTGGCAAAAAGTTGAACTAAATGTAAGGTACAGTATCCATTGCGTTGTTTGTAAAAATCAGTTTATGCTGTGATTATTGTTAAGAATTTACAGATTTTCACCTATTTGTTAGCTTCTATTTTTAAATTAAGGACAACAGTTAATCAGTTAAAAGTGTGTACAAAGTATGTATTGCATTTATCAAAGATATAAGAAAAACGTTAGTATGTTTTACTTATAGGTTATTGATTGCAATTATGGAATTTTCTCCAAAAAAAGCAATTAAAAATAGGAAAATTTGCTGTGTGTATAACTGCAAATCTACTGCAAACAAAATTCGAAACAATCGGTTTCATTTATTTCCCCAAAATATAGAAAAACGTGTTGTTGTACAAAATAAGCAAGGTGAAAATATGATGTGCGACAAATTACTTGCATAGAAAAGAGCTTTAAAGATTTTGGATAAAATAACGTCTAACATGTTTGTGTGCTCGTTAATCAGTACAAAACAAATCCGACATGTACCTTTCGTTTGAATTCTGACGATACTATCAGCGCCATCTCTTGTTAATTTGGAAGCCCAATTCCTAACACTGTAGAAGAAGCTCTATGTTGACCCCAAGCTTTGACCCAAACTTAATGTTTCTTGAATAGAGCGATATGATATGCACTAGTAAAGTGTTTATGTAATAAGCAACAACATTTTTTAAGCATTAGTAGTAAAAATAAAATAGTAATAATGATGATAACAATAAGTTACAAATTTAGAAATCCATATAATATAATATTAATATAATTTATAGTAACAATTTATAATGCAGTAGGTACCTTTTTTTAAATATATTTGAGGTACTGCGTATTAGGCCTTTAATCTTGGTTGTGAAAAATAAAATAATACATAATAAACAAGACTTCTTTTAACGATGACAAGGAATACAATGTTGAGCTAGGACATAATTACAAATCTATAATATTGTTATTTGATATTATCCAATGTTTCAGTTTTCTTTTGAATGTAATTTCAAACTTTACAACTTTTAGTTCATTTGGTAAACGATTAAATACTGAAGCTCCTATATATTCGAAAAATCTCTTACCAATTGTTTTTGTTGGCTTTCTAGTTGTGACGTAAGGATGAATAGTATTCCGTGTTATGTGTCTATGTATATTATGAGTATAGTGTACAAATCCATTTTTAAAAATATATAAAGTACAGGAATACATATATAATTTTTTAATGTTCATGACTCCAATTTCATTATATAAATCTATGGTGGGATGTAAATAGTGTTTATGATGTATTATTTTAAGAATTTTGTTTTGGAGTACCTGTAAAGGTTTTAAGTGAGCATCATACAATCCGCCCCAGCCTACTACACCGTACTGTAGATGACTCTGAACGAAAGCGTAATACATTACTTTTAAGCACTGTAAATCTACAATATCAATAAGTACAGAAATTGTCTTAATTTTCCACACAACGTTTCGACCTGTTTGTTCCAACGTAGGTAGCTGTCTATGGTTATACCAAGGTATTTTATTTCGTATACTTGTTCTATTTTATCACTACACTTACAACTATTATTTTTCACACAGTCCCGTTTATGAATTAATAATGTTTTGTAAAATGGCAGTCCGCTGCTTTGGGCACTAAACGCGATAAATTTAGTCTTTTTATAATTCAATGTTAGTTTGTTCGCACTGTACCAAGATTTAATAAGAGTTAAATCATTTTCCATTAAAGCTTTTAGTTCATTCCAGTCTTTGCCTTTAAGGATTATAACTGTGTCATCTGCAAAAGATATAATTTTAGATCTCACTTCCAAATTAAAAATGTCATTTACGTATATTATAAAAAGTATCGGCCCTAAAACAGTTCCTTGAGGCACTCCTCGATCAATTAATTTTAAATCACTAATGGTATTGTTTAGTTTAACACTTTGATATCTATTTGACAAGTAGGAGTCAAGGAGGGCGAGAGCTTGTCCTCGAATGCCGAGATGTTCAAGTTTGTCTAATAATATTTTGTGATCGACGGTGTCAAAAGCTTTTGATATATCGGCAAATACGCAAACCATTGGCTTTGACTGATCCACACTCTTATATAATTGTTCCACAAGTTCTGCTATAGCATCATTTGTGGGACTCTTTTCCCTAAATCCATACTGTTTTGTGGAAAGAAGTTGACATGTGTCAATAAATTTGACTAATCTTACTTTTATTGTTTTCTCTATGATCTTTCCAATTACTGATATTAGTGAAATTGGCCTGTAATTCTCTATAGCTTTCTTTTCACCTCCTTTGTAAAGAGGCGTTATGAGTGCAACTTTAAATGTATTTGGAAATATACCAGTTTCATAAATTTTGTTTATAATAATTGTGAGCGGAGTAGCTATTTCTTCTTTAATTTCTTTTAACAAGTTCGCAGTTATGCCGTCATTGCCTGGTGCTTTATTCTTCTACAAGTTTTGTATGATGTTAATAATTTCTTGCTCATCTGTAGGATTGAAAAATAGTGTTTTGGAGTTTTTAAGCCCGATTGGATTTTGAAGATATTCTGAGTTATTTGAAAATTTTTCTGCCATTTTTGATCCAATGTTTGCGAAAAAAGAGTTAAATCTATCGCAAATTTTAAGATTGTTTTTAATGCTGGTACCTTCGCTATCAATAATTTCATCAATATTTGTTTTTTCGTTGTGTTTATTTATCAGCTTGTTAACTGTGTTCCACATGTTTTTTGAACAATTTGCGTTATTGTAAATTTGATCTCTGTAATAAAGCTTTTTAATATATAAATTGCTTTTATTTCTGTAATTTTTATATTTTATTTCAAGTTCTAGATTGTTTTTATTTCTTAACATCTCTTTATATAAAGTATCTCGAATATTCATGGAGGAAATAATTCCATTTGTGATCCAAGGGTTTCTTTTCATGGGTATCTTAGTTTTTATGTATGATTTTGTACATTCTTCAGTGCAAAGTTTGATTTTAGAAATAAACTGTTCACTTATATAATTGACATCGTTGTAGTTATCCAAAATTCTCCAATTTTCTTGTTTCAGCTTAGATCGCAGTTTATTGTAGTTCGTGTAGGACGATAAAGTTTGTTCAGGTTTATTATTGCTGCTGAAAGGTAAAAGTATTGCAATCGGGTAATGGTCTGTAATGTTCAACTTAATTAAAAAAGGTATTATTTTTTTTATTTAGTCTCCTTGATTTTATCATTATATGATCGATGCAAGATTTTGAACTTTTTGATACCCTGGTGTACTTGTTTATCATGGAATTATAACCGTTTTCATAGAGATTGTTTAAATATTCTTCGGAAATATTATATTTTTTCATTATATCGATATTTATATCTCCTATAATAATTTCATTTTCGGTTTTTGCTTGATTTGTGAGAAAATTATAAAAATAATTGTTAAATTCATTTACGTTTACTTCTGGTGGCCGGTAAATGGCATTTATAAAGAATTTTTCTTTTGTGTTTAATATTTCGGCTCGCAATATATTGACATTGGTGCATATTAATGTTGATAATACTGGTGCTATCTGTATTGCTAAATCTAATGCAATCTCTGATAGAAGCAAGCATATAAATGTGAAATATCATTTCAATAGACAGTTAGTGGAAAATGGAGACATTATATTTAAATATGTAAAGTCAAGCGAAAACTTAGCAGATATTCTAACAAAGCCACTTTCTGGGCCAATGACAAAAAAATTTGCATTAAAATTAGGTATTTTTGATTTTTCTCATTTATATTTATGTGATTGTTTCTATATTTTTGTATGAGATTTTGTTTTGTTTTGTACTATTTGTTGTTGAATTACGAGGAGAGGTGTTAGATGTGTACGTAAATCAACTAAATGGTTGTGGTGCTGCCATCTCATGTAAAAACATTGTACTTATGCATGTAACAAAAAAATCTGTTGGCGACACTGTGGGGTGTGTTAGTAGTCGTTCTGTTGTAGTAGAAGAAAATGGTAGCTTGTCAAAATACCTTTCATACCATTGCGTATTAAATAAATACAAGATTAAAAACAGGAGAAGTACTTTGTATTTTATTCAATAAATGCCCTAACAGATATTTTAAATAAAACTGAAATGTTTTTAATTAATTTTCTTATTTTAAAGCAATCATTCATTTTCATTTCGTGTTCTTCTTTCATATATTTCATTCTCATTTCATTCTCATTTCAGATTCTTTCAAAAACTCCGTTTTCTGTAATATAATAGCTCCTCTTTCAATTGATCAATTTTAGATCTATAAATAAAGTAATAAGTAATGTGGTAACAGTAAACAAATTTGTAGTAAAATAATTTAAAATATGAACCAACTAATTTTGCGGAATGATTGAAATAATTTCTATTTATGTATCATACCGACAATAATTGTAGATCTTATTACCTTTTTAATTCGTAACGCATTTGATTTTGGATTTTTTAACATTTTTGGAGTATAAGTAAAAAGGTGGATTTATGCAGCCAAAATTAAGATTAAAACTAACATTAAAACTAAAAAGTTAAATATACACAAGTGTACGAACTGATTTACGCATTCAACTAACATTAAAGTAACATTAAAACTAAACTAGAAAGATGACCAACTTCCAACTTTCTTAATTTAATGTTAGTTGGTTTCACTACTGCGCAAGCGCTACAAACGTCACTTGTAGAATTCTTATTTTTCGCGCATCTGTTTGTTTGGTTAGTTTGCTTGCTTGTTAGCGATTGGTATTGTTTAGTATCAACCAATATCAACAGTTCTTAAAATTATGAATCGACTGCAACTCTTACGAATGAAAACAAATAGGTTAACCTACTGATCACATGTGTCAAACTAAGAATGCTTCAATTGCGCTGGCGTAATGTAAGCCTGCATAAATGCCTCTTCTTAATTTTAATGTTAGTTTTAGTTTGGCTGCATAAATCCACCTTACCCCAGTCTGGATCGTTGTGGGGTGCTACAATAGATTTTTTCATTTTTAAATGACTGTTTATAGTGAATAAAAATTTACTTTCACGTTCTCTGTCAGTACTGTAAATATCATCATTTTCTTCTGGGATTTGTTTGGGAGAACCTGGCAATTCAATATGATGCTGTAGATAAATAATTAAATAAGTACAAATGGATGAAACTAATATTGCATGATTACATTTACATTAATTATTGTATCTTGTGGACTATTTGGTGGTTCATTTTGAATACCTAAAATAGATCAAAATAAGTTATTGTTTTAAGGTTCGGGTTCAGTTTCAGCTCCACCAAAAATAAAGGTTAAGGGATACCGCTCCGGATTTCAGAACCCAAAAAAATTTGCTCCGGTTAACCGTTTAATATAACGGTTAATACTGCTACGGGTTCGGATTAAAAAATATTTTTAGCAGAAAACAAAACATTTATTAAATTTTATTAAGTACCTATATTAATTATTAATACAAAAATAATTATTATTACGTATTTCCAATATGTTTTCTTTTAAATTATATAATATAGATTCCTCTACTGGGGTAGAAAAATAAATAAATCAATCTGATTACTTTTTTTTACAACTTTTCTTCATATTCTTCCATTTTTTTCGCAATACAAGATAACTTCTATATACACCGGTGATGGTATTAACATTGAAGTCTTTTTCAATTGATTTCCATCCTTCTAATTTTTGTTTATTTAAAAGTGTGTCTGATTTTCAACACTCTACTGTATTGGCATTTTTTTTTACTAATTCTTTTAATTCAGTATCTCTTCTATTGTAAAATTTGGTGCTCTTTTAGCACCTTTCATTGTAAAATGAATACTAACTAAAATAAAACATAAATTAGCTAATATTTTATGAACATACAAGCATTTTAAATTTTATATAAGTATTAAATATAAATAATATTTTAAACATTTATCATTTTTATATTCTACATTATAAAATATTAATATACTCACTTACTTTATGTACTGTTCGAATAAAAACTGCAAATGTTCGTATTCGTGTTCGTTAACGTGCGCAAGAACGTGCGCATTCCAGCAAACACACTACCGCTATGGTGCTATCATCTTTTGTGGAGAAGTTTAAAATATGCGAAACTAAAGACAAAATGTCAAAAACATTATCAACATAAATAAATGTAGATTTAAAATGATTAAACTCAAGTTTAGTTAAACACGGCACCGTAATACACTCTAAAAGATTAAGCTAAAGTTTAGGTTTAGCTAATAGTCCGGGAGAACAATGTAAAAAAAACGGCTTCCCTTGGCAAAGTTAATGAAGGGAAGGTGCCAGTGGTTTTATTCGATCGGTAAAAACATGTACCTAATTTGATAATTTCAATGGTGACACTCTCGCAAGTGTTGCATATACCTGTGGTAACGTCATTAAGATGGCCGCTATTGCACTATAAACAAACTCCCATATCGGTAATTATCTAACTGATTTTAATTTTTTTTAACTTGTTGGAAAGCTACTGTTATGTGCTAAAAAAACAATAGTTTAGGAGATATGTGAATTTAAGCTATTATTTTACCCCGATTTTGACGGTTTTTACCTTCCGCTTACCTGTAAAGAAAGGTATTGGAATCATGCAAAAAATCGGGTAGTGAGTTTTTAGTAGATGAGCACGAATTAGGGTCCTTACAACTCATTTTTGATAGTTTCCCGATGATGTCTGTATGTATGTGTGTGTGTATGTGTGTGGTCCGGGCCGATGCCGTCTGTCGGATAACTCAAATACGAATTACCCAAAAAATTTGATATTTGGTATTTTACAATTTTATACGAATAGGAAGAGCTCATTAGATTTTGGTACAAATATCTTCACCGGAAGTGATATTTTTTGAAAATTGAAAAGATTAAGTGTCAAAAATTTCTATAAATTTGGATAAATATAGTATTTATTTGTAATAAGAATAAAAGGAAAAGATATTTGCAATTTACGTTATAAAAAAAATTGTCTTTATCTGGTAGCATTAAAGAACTGCAGTAAAATTTAAAAAATAAATTTATCAAATTAAACGTTGAAATCTTGTAATCCATGTTCGGTTGATTTTTGTTTCTGCATAAAAAATATTGACAGGTGAGACGGGTGACAAGTTGGCATACTAGCGCTATATAAGTCATAAGTAAAAAGTAATAAGCTATTAAATATAGTAACTGAACGGAGGATTGCTTCAACACAGAAGAGTTTTCGTATGAATGAATCTTTTGATTCAGGTGATACTAATTTCTGTGTTTGAATATTTTAGATTTTTATTTTTATATTTTAAATGGGCACCGGATTGTACGTATACATTTCTGTTTAAAGTCTAGATATGGCGGAAGGTTGTGTGATGGCGACGTCAGATTTTTTGTTTTGTGTCACGTTGCGTGGTCGTGTTGTTTGGTATTTAATATTTAGAAATCGTAATTTATAGTTTTTAAGCTACAAGGAATGTAAGTGCATTGTAACATTCTAGGGGTATAATTTGAGGCGGAGCTTGTGTAGCCGAGGTTCATGTTCCGTACGAGAATTATTCCAAGTCGCTTAATGTATTTTTCGCGCTAGCAGTAGCACTGAACTTAAAATAATGTTAAAATGTTTGTCAAATATGAGCAGACAGTTCAGTTTTATTTACTCGCATTTTTATAGTTGATTTTGCTCGTTCTTATAAAACATAACTGAATAGTGAAAATAAAATAGTGTTAGGAATTGTTACCTAGAAGAGGTGTGGTCACCAGTCGTGACGTGGCGACGGTAGTGGGGAGCGTGAAAGATATTCCCGGAGTCACCGGACTACCGAGCATTAATTGTTTGTAATTCATATTGAAAGTTTATTATGTAAAAGTTTACTATAAATAAAAGTTTGTTTATCATAAATAGAAGTTTATTACAATAGTTATTTGTATGATTTACATAATTTTATTACTCTACTAGTTATTTTCTTCCTCGTTAATTTTTATATCACGTCGTTGATAATGTTACTATACAAGTAAGTAATTAAGTATTACTATTGGTACTGTACTTTGATGTTATGTAGTTTTATTAATTTAATTTCTTTTACTCACGGATAAAATAATATGCCCTAAAAAGTAGTCAGTAATAATGGAAGGGGTACTACAAGTTCAAATGCCTTCATCAAAGAGGAAATGGGACAATAGTATTAACTACAGTCTCGTGTATTGTGTCAAAAAAGGAACGTGAATCACTTGTCGCTAAATCAAAATCCTCAAAAAACTTCTAGAAGCCCTTGCTACACGAAATAAGTTCGAAGATAAAGAATTGTTCATATGAGTAACTTTTTGATACAAACGAACTGACAGAGAAAAATGGTCGTTGGCATTTATCTTGTTATAAACGGTGCACTCACAAGGTGTAACTAGCAAGATTAAAAGCCAAATATGAAAAGAGACAAGAAGAAATTGACTTAATAAATGAAAATGAACCTTCTACAAGTAACACACACACACACCGTTTACAAGATCGAGCGGAGGACAAACAGAAAAAATATATGTTTTTTCTGTGACAAAGAAGGCTTCAGAGGACATCATTTGTTTACAGTATCAACCAGTAACGCAGGTGCAAAACTATACGAAGCTGTAAACCAAAGCAATAATGAGGAATGGAAAGTCAAATTATCAGCATGTATAGACCTAAGAGATGCACATGCGTATGACATTTCCTATCACAATGAATGCTATACGAAGAATGTTGTAAATGTTTTATGCAAAAAACAGCGATGTCAACTTCTAAACAATGAAGCAAGTATAATAGAAAATGCTTATAAAATCGATTTTATTAATTCACTGTCAGAGGCTTTAACATACGGAAAAGTAGTTTCTATTGTGGCAGAAGATGTCTACAAATAAATATGTGCATTAAACGGGATGGGGAATGAACATGACATGACGAGAAAGGCAATTAAAAAATTAATTGAAGAAGAGCTTTGGGACATGGATATACAGTTTATAAACCCCATCCGCAAAAATCAGCTACAACGTATTTCTTTAAAATCTACTACAAATGTTGTTCTAACAAAAGCTAAAGAAACCGAAAAACTTTCCGGAAAAATGAAGACTATCTTTGAAGCGGCACGTATTATAAGGAAATGCATTTTGTCTAGTAACCAGTGGCATTTTCAAGGATCAGTCTATACTACTAAAGACAGTAATGTAGTACCATTGGAACTTGAATTTTTCTTGTGGTGTATAGCTGGTACAAATATATTCCAAAACGTCAGAGTTGATACAGAACAAGTAGCTCAAAAGGCATCAGTACTTTCACAAAGCCTTATGTCTAAGCGGCCGGCGAACGAAAAATAAAACTACGACGATGACCAAGCATACTCGTGACTATCCACTACAAGTAGGTGTTGGTTTAACAGTTCATTACAATACTCGCAGCAAAATCCTTTTCCAGATTTTGCATAGTATAGTTTGCTTAGTTGAATACAGCAAAGTTCTGCGCCTTGAGACATCAATTGCAAAAGAGGTTATGCGCCGAATGGATGAAAATGGTGGGGTGTACAGCGGATAATATAGGTGGGGTGTACAGCGGATAATATAGATTTCCTAGAAAACACTCCTGATGGTAAAGGAACTTACATGGAACAGTCATGGTCTGCTACCAAGAGTGCTTAGCTGAAGATCAGTCCGAATCGACAGTAGTTTCAGATCCAATGACAAGTCGCTCATTAACAGTTCTTCCTCATTGTAGGACCACTTTAATGGCATACAAAGGTCCAAAGAACATCAAGCTAGTAAACCCAACTTTTTCCAAAGAAGTTCTATGTTCGACCAAAACAGATCTATCACAATTTGTTTCGCTAGACATAGCGTGGTTACTGAGCAAATGTATAAAGTGGTCATAAGAACACTCAACGTATTCCGAAGTTAAGAGTGAATCACAAGAAACATATAGAGAGAGTTCAGGAGTTAACCTGTCAGATGCATTGGATCAAAACAAGGAAACCATACACATACTAACATGGTCAGCCTTTAATTACGTTACTAGATGTTCCAGGAAGGAAGGCACGAGTATGTGTCCTACCGATAATACCGACTAGCCCCACTCATTCAGTTCAATTAACCTTTCTCACTCAACTGGAACTTGTTAATAAACACATCTGTGGCAATAACTCCAAATGTGTTTTGAGTCTAGACTTGGGTCTTTATAAGCCAGTCCAGCAACTAATTATGTCACGAATTGATCTTCATCACCGTTGGATAGTGCGACCAGGCGAGTTGCACACAGCTTTTGCTATAATATGTGCAATTGGAATTTTGATTGATGGAACTTGAATTCCTGACTTGCGGTCAGTGCTATACGGTGATAATAACACAGTAAGTCAAATAATTTCTGGTAAGAAGTTCAGACGTGCGGTTGAAAGGCATATTCGTACCTCGTACCCTAGTTGCCTTGCAAGATTGGTATTTTCAGTATTTCTTTGAAAAATATGAAAACTTGTATATTAGTGTTTATAAAGAAGTGCAAGAGGTACGAGCCAGATTTAATGAAACTAACTCACAAGAATTTCTTACTAAACTCCTCCCGGCAATGCAGAAGTGCAAGCTCATAAATGAAATGAAAAAGTTTGATGAACAACAAGAATAACTAAAACCAACATTTCGGTTGTTACGAAAATACATGATAATGGTTGATTGTTTGTTACTGTTTTTGAGATCTGCCAGGACTGTTAATTGGGATCTACATCTTTCCTCACTAGAAGATTTCGTAAAATATTTCTTTGCATTAGATTTGACGAACTATTCAGGAATGACCGCTTGGTAGGTGCGTGAAGTTAGCAGTAACATTCTTGTTTAAATAATCACAAATGTGCTTAATCGATTGTATATCGTTTGTATTTGATTGTAGATTATGGAAAAATGTTTGTATTTCGAAATTAATGCCAATAAATAGCAATTTATGTTTATGCTGCTAAGCTCACGCTAGCAGCAGACTTCCCTTAAAAAAATTGAATAACTACACAGAACGTTTGTATTTCGTTTGTATTTGATTGTATTTCTAGTAAAAAATTTTTTTTTCAATTCTACGGAGTTTTATAACAATTTAATTTTTATGCTGCTAAGTTCACGCTAGCAGCAAACTTCTCTTAAAAGAATTAAACAAACACACAGATCGTTTGTATTTCCTTTGTAAGTATTTGATTGTACCTATATGTAGTAAAAAATATATTTTTTAATTCTACGGTGAGTTATAACAATTTAACTTTTATGCTGCTAACTTTACGCTAGCAGCAAACTTCTTTAAAAAAATTAATTAAGCACACAGAACGTTTGTATTTGATTGTATTTCCAGTAAAATAAAATTTTAAAAATATAACAATTTCATTATTGTGCTGTCTATTTCACACGCTACCAGCAAACTCAATTTGAAAAAAAAGCACATAAACTATATATATATATATATATATATATATATATATATACAGAGTGTAACAGCGAAACCAACCAACGCCTATATTTTCTTTATTATTATAGTTACAAAAAAATGTTAAATAGCTGACCAAGGGGGACATCTGATTAAAGAATAAAATAATTTTTTAAACCAGTGGTTCTCAAGTTACAACACAAAGTTATATTTTTTCAAATAGGAATATACATATTTTTTAGGCCTATTCGGTAGAGTATTTTTTTCTGAATTCAACCATATATTCGTTTTATATCCTTACATAATAAAAATATTGAGAAAAATGCAATTGCAATTTAAATAATTTTTAACTTTTAATATTAATGTGCAGTAATCTATGGATAAAAAACAAGTGATGAATTTTAAAAAAAATACCATACAAGCTTGCGATATTTATGCCACGAGATATCCAAAGAAACCACGTCCATATTTAATTTATCACTTGTTTTTCATCCATAGATTACTGCACATTAATATTAAAAATTAGAAATTATTTAAATTTCAACTGAATATTTCTCAATATTTTTATTATGTAAGGATATAAAACGAATACATGGTTGAATTCAGAAAAAAATACTCTATCGGATAGGTCTAAAAAATATGTATATTCACATTTGAAAAAATATAACTTTGTGTTTTAACTTGAGAACCACTGGTTCAAAAAATTATTTTATTCTTTAATCAGATGTCCCCCTTGGTCTCCTACAAGTTTACTATTTAACATTTTTTTGTAACTATAATAATAAAGAAAATATAGGCGTTGGTTGGTTTCGCTGTTACACCCTGTAATATTAAAAAATACGACCATTATAAATAATGCCTTGACTTCCTCTTAAAGTCACTATACTCTACTCATTATAAATAATCTTCATCACGTATTTTAAAAATTAAGATTTTTGGGGAAAATTGATACGTTTGCTGTGGGTACCATTTATTTAAAGCAAAGTAATTATGTTTCTAAACGTTGACGAAGAATATTGAGATTTTCAAAAATTACACATAAAATATAGAAATATACTCTTATAAATTGACGTCCGTATACGGACGTCACATTAAAATGCTATGTGATCAAGTTTTTCGGTATTAGGGAGGACTCTAGTGTCTAAAAACGAAATTTGCTATGGACGTCAAAATGATGGTCGAGTGAAAAAGTGTATATTTTTGTAGTTCATCTTTTTGCTACTCTTGGCGCTGGCGTATATTGAAAGCGTATATCTACAGTTCATGTCGGCGTTAAAGTGAACTCCGAACTATTGCAACACTGTAACTTAGATAGTATTTGTTTTCATAGTTCTGTGCGTTTCATTTAGTGTTAGTGTAACAGTAAGCAAGTAGCACTCAGCACAAAAGATGCATAATTCCAGGACAAATTTATTTACTGTATATTTTATTTTCACTACATTTTTATAACCTATCGTATTAAAATTATCAATGGTTATTTTTCTTGTTTTATTCCTGATCACAATAATTTTATTAATACGATATGTATTGGTGTTTATTTTTGTTAGCTCATAAGATAGATACCGCAGGTATCAAAAATATAATAATATTTTGTAGGGGCAAAATCAAATATTACGTCCCAAAAATTTATCAGTGAAACCCGAGAAACACACCCAAAGTTGATTGAAAACATAAGTTTTTAATTAATTTAAAAGAAGTTGTCTGAATCTGAATTTGATTTTAGTTCTGTAGGTTATAGTTAGATATTAATAAATATTCGTTAATTTTAAAAAGAAATCTGAAATAATTTTCTTAGTTAAAATAAATAATTATCTTATTAGTTATTAACTACTATTGTTCAAAATGATTACAGTAGGTACAGTATTGGGCTGGTATTTACAATATCAAATAAACTGCGGAATAATTTTATGAGTCCAATAAAAATAGTTTCAGTTAGAATAAAAAATTTCGTTTAGGTAATTACTTTTCTCCGATTCTACCGCAAAAATCGAGCTGAATAGATTCTACCAAAAAGAAAAACTAATTTTACACCTAAAAAAATTTTTTAAATTCATTTTGGCGCCAAATTCAAATAGAAAAAAATATTTTAATTTTTTTAAATCAATTTTCGTATTGTAGGAATACGATTATTATTTCAATTTATTTCGTGTAATTTATCTGAGAGAAATCTACAACATAATTATATTTTTTCAAATATTTAAAAAGTGTTAGAAAAAATAAAAACTTATTTTATCACTTTACATAATTTAAATTTCTCGCTTAGATTGAAATAAATTGAAATAGTAATTGAGTTCCTTCAATACGAGAATTGTTTTGAAAATTAAAAATAAATTTTCTATATGAATTGGGAATCAAAATGAATTGAAAAAATAATTTTTAGGTGTAAAATTGTTTTTTTGTTTGATCGAATTTTTCAGTTTGATTTATGCGATAGAATCGGAGAAAAAAACGTAATAAACACGTTTTCAACATAACTCCCGTAAAAATGAGGTTAGAAAGCTGAAAGTTTGGGAATAGACGGGATTTTAAAAGAACTTTTACCTAAAAATCGCAATTAATCTTTTGCTTTGGAGGCACCTCTTTCACCCTCTTATTCTGCTATATCCTTTGATATATTTGTATTTATTTCACTGTTATACTATTAAAACAGGGGTTCAAACCGCACAAAATAACAGTTCAAGTTCGGTTCAAGGCCTTTTAAAATCCACTAATCCAGTCCATTTTCAAAATTTTTTGTTCTTAAACTCATGTTTATGGGACTTTTTCCATAAAAAAAGAAAACCTATGTTACACCTAAAATCATATTTTTATTTTATTTTGGCGCCAAATTCAAATAGATAAAATATTTTAATTTTTTTAAATCGGTTTACGTATTCAATTTATTTCGTGTAATTTATCTGAGAAAAATTTACAACATATATTTTTTTCAGATATTTACAAAATGTTAAAAAAATAAAAACGAATCTTATGACTTTACATATTTGAATTTCGCGCTTAGATTAAGAAAGAAATTGAAATAGTAGTAGAGTTCCTTCAATACGAGTATTGATTTTGAAAATTAAAATTACATTTTCTATATTAATTTGAAACCAAAATGAATTGAAAAAAAAAATTTTTAGGTGTCAAATTGTATTTTCTGTTTGATAGAAATTTTCAGTTCGATTTACATTATGCGGTAGAATCGAAGAAAAAAATAAAGTAATAAACACGTACTGAAACTATACTGTTTGTTCTGACATTACTTTTTTTAAAGGTTATTATACAGGGAGTTCAGTACAGAGAATCAAATTTCTTCAATTTCAAATGGCTATAATTCGTCATTTTCAAATGGAACCCTATATTTTATTATTCTGTTGTCTGTATTTTTGCATCTTCTTATGTTATGAAAGGTGTCCTATGACTAAAAACATTATTTAAATTAATTTCGAAATTAATGTCAAATACCTATAAAGGAAATACAAACGATCTGTGTGTTTGTTTAATTTTATAAAGAGAAATTTGCTGCTAGCGTGAACTTAGCAGCATAAAAATTAAATTGTTATAACTCGCCGTAGAATTAAAAAATTTTTTTTACTAGAAATACAATCAAATATAAACGAAATACAAACGTTCTGTGTAGTTATTCAATTTTTTTAAGGGAAGTCTGCTGCTAGCGTGAACTTAGCAGTATAAAAATTAAATTGTTATAACTCGCCGTAAAATTTTAAAAATTTTTTTTTAGTAGAAATACAATCAAATACAAACGAAATACAAACATTATGTGTGGTTATTCAATTTTTTAAAGAGAATTCTGCTGCTAGCGTGAAGTTAGCAGCAAAAAAATTAAATTGTTATAACTCGCCGTAGAATTTTTAAAATTTTTTTTTCTAGAAATACAATCAAATACAAACGAAATAAATTTTATTAAGAGAACTTTGCTGCTAGCATGAAGTTAGCAGCATAAACATAAATTGCTATTTATTGGCATTAATTTCGAAATACAAACATTTTTCCATAATCTACAATCAAATACAAACGATATACAATCGATTAAGCACATTTGTGATTATTTAAACAAGAATGTTACTGCTAACTTCACGCACCTCCGCTAGGTACCTTGCTGATATGAGAAGTTTGAAAGAATCAGATTCAGACATTTGACATGAGTTCGAAAAGGGTAACTGGGTAGTAAATAAATCTAACATACCATTTTGTGCTCTCGCTTGTGATAAATAAATATGTTTGGTCGAGGGCCTCGTATGCGATAGACGAGGTTTCCCCTTCCCAATTCTGTGCGAAACGATGCAAAAAAAATGTGGACTGTATAAACTGCACGCGGGCGCGCAATGCACGAGAGCCAGTAATGAACGCGTGACACCACTTACCTTGCTGGAATGTGCCGCTCGGGTGTTCTGGAGCTCGGTCGTAGAGTACTGCGGTATCCTTGGCTGGCCAGCCGTCGTAGATGCGGCAAATCTTGCACATGTGCACGCACACACACACACACGCACAAACGAATTGTTAATTTCACAAACAAGTAAAACACGTAAGTTTTCTAATGCAAAATATAGTGTAAAACCTTCACCGAAATGCGAAATTTACGTACTATAACCAATAATAACTGAGTTCAAGTGTTCGATTTAACACATCAATTCGAACTGAGTAAAACTTTCCATTCCGCGCTAAACGGCAACTTGTGGTGTCGCTGTCTGGCTCTGCGCGCGCAAGTGACAAATTCAAATTTGAATTCACGGCGGGACATACCGCCCACCTAGGAACTAGTTCCTAAACTAACCTAATTAAATAGAACGACGTGAATATAACTCTAATTGAACTACCTAAACTTAAGAATAACTAACTAACTACAGGGTAAACGAATCTTCACTCCAGCACGGGCTACTGCGGAGACTTTCGCGAGCAACGCCCATGGAGGAAGCGCGGAAAGTTGATTTTATAATTTAAATTATGGGCAGCGGGCATAGCTTCACCACTGGTCTAGTTATGACACCGTTGGCTGTCCTTACTTCCGCAACACGTACTACCCCGTCTTTCCCCGGGAAAACTCTGACGATGCGCCCCCGGCGCCATTGTAGAGGGGGGAGATTATCCTCTCGGATTAAGACCAGCGAGTCTGGTTGAATATTTGGACCCGAACGAGTCCATTTCCCGCGCTGTTGCAGCGTAGATAAATAGTCCGCCGACCAGCGCTTCCAAAATGATGCGCTGATATGACGTAAGAGTTTCCAGCGCTGCATTGGAGTAATTGCTTCTGCAGTCACTTCTGGTTCCAACAGCGCTGCTGGAGGCTCCAGGAGGAGGAAATGACCTGGTGTTAGCGTCTGCAGGTCATTAGGATCCGAGCTGCATGGTGTGAGCGGACGATAATTTAATGTAGCCTCCACTTGAGCCAGTACGGTGTAAAATTCCTCGTATGTGAGAAGTTGTGCACCGATGACCTTGCGCAATAGTTGCTTCGCCGATTTTATGCCAGCCTCCCACAGCCCACCGAAATGAGGGCTAGCTGGCGGGTTGAAATGCCAGTTAATATTGTACTCGCTTAACTGGCGATGAATAGAGTCATTGTGATTGTTGTCCGCGACAAGTTGAGCCCATTCCGATAGTTTCCGCCTTGCCCCTATAAAATTAGTGCCGCAGTCGCTGTATATGTCGCTAACGTGGCCACGACGAGCGATGAAGCGACGTAGAGCGGCAAGAAAGGCGTCGGTCGTGAGTTCCGACGCAAGCTCGAGGTGGACCGCCTTCGTAGAAAAGCAAACAAAGAGACAAATATAAGCCTTATGAATCTTGGCTTTACGCACTTTTCCTAGCGTTATTTCAAACGGTCCGCCATAATCAACACCGGTTACCTTGAATGCCTTTACGGCTTGTAATCGCGCGGCAGGCAGGTCGCCCATCATTGGTTGTACCGGGCGCGGCTGCGCCTTAAAGCACGTGACGCATTTCGCAACGTGATGTCGAATTACATTGCGCGCAGATATGATCCAAAATTGTGTTTGAATTATGGATTGCAAATTTTGTGCACCTGGGTGGATGTACATCTTGTGATAATAATCAATTATCAAGAAAGTAAGTGCATGAGCCTTGGGCAGTAGAATCGGATGTTTCCTGTCTTCTGTTAGCGATGAATGAGTCAGTCGTCCACCGACTATTAGTAGATCATTTTTATCCAGGAACGGATTCAGTTTGCGAATGCGAGCCGTTGCTTGCTGCCCTGTTTTCAGACGCTTAATGTCGTCGCAAAATTCCTCTGTTTGCACTAACTTTATACAGACACTCATGGCTGATGACAGTTCTGCCACCGATAATGTACCTGTCATTTTTATTTTATTGCGTTCCTTGTTTGAATTATGCGCGAATCGCATAATCCATGCAACCATCCTCTTGAGGAACGTTAATGAAGACGCGCGTATAAATAATCGCTGAACAAAAGTGTTGCCGCAACAGAAGTTTGCAGCGACACAACGCGTGCTTCTTGATTTGATGCCTGCTGAATTTCTTGGGCATCATCTCCGACGTCGCAGGGTGCCAAGGGAGGTTCAGTGAGTAGCCACGAGGGCCCTGACAGCCACAACGGGTGTTGAATGAGTTCTATTGGTGTTAGACCTCGGGATGCGCAATCGGCTGGGTTTAGTTCAGAGGCGATGTGCCGATAGTGATGGGGTGAGACGTACGTCTGAGCTTGGCTGACACGATTGGCAACATAGGTGTGCCAGCGGTGCGGTGAAGATTGCACCCAGCTTAGAGCGACCTTACAGTCGGTCCATACGGTCAAGGTTTCAATCTGACAACGATTTTGCAAGATATCCTTGACATGATGCACGAGCCGCGCTGCCAGTACGATTGCGCAGAGTTCCAGCCGTGGTATCGTCACCTTCTTCAGCGGTGCGACCTTGGATTTGGCCAGAATCAACGATAAATTGAAAGTCCCATCTCTTTTCTCGGAGCACAGATATACTACCCCGGCGTATCCTTTCTCTGAGCTATCTGCGAAGCCGTGTAAATGCAGCCGCAAGGCAGTATCCACGTTCACGCATCGCGGAAGTGAAATACGTGCGAGTTCCGGTAATTCTCGCCGAATATCAATCCATTTAGCATGGATTTCCGCAGGCACGGGCTCATCCCAGCCAAGGCCGATTTGCCACAAATATTGGATGAGCCACTTTCCATAAAACACCACAGGACACACGAGACCGAGAGGGTCAAATAACCGCGCAATATCGGATAAAATTGTTCGCTTGGTGACCGGCGTGTTCTTCAGCGAGGTGCGATATGACATACAATCTGAGAGCGGGTCCCAAACCAAGCCGATAATCTTTGTGGAATGATCTGTGTTGTCTTCAAACGAAAACGTTTCCGAGGACATGGCGCAATGTTCTGGATTAATTTCGGCTAATACTTCCGGTCTGTTGCTCCGCCATTTCCTTAGCTCAAAGCCCCCGCGACGCATGATGTAGCTGAGTTCCCGTTGGAGAATCAGCGCATCATTAATTGATGGAATGGACGTGACTATGTCGTCCATATACGTGTCAGCTAAAATGGCCTGTGATGCTGCAGGCCTGGACGCTCCTTCGTCGGCGACGAGTTGACGCAGTGTTCTAATCGCGAGAAATGGGGATGCGGAGACGCCATATGTCACCGTCGTTAGACAGTATTCCTGGAGCGGTGCTTCCGGGCTAAATCTCCAGAAAATGCGTTGAAATTCCTGATGTTTGTTGCTGATTAGGATATTTCTGTACATTTGCCGAATATCAGCAACTAAAACCACGTTGTGTAACCGAAAAGTGATGAGTAAATCCACCAAGTTTGCTTGTAATTTTGGCCCTGTGTATAACATATCATTTAGAGATATGCCCGTGTTTGTTCGCATAGAAGCGTCGAAGACAACACGGAATTTGGGACCCGGGGGTTCCGGACTATAAATACAGTGATGAGGGATGTAATATCCGGATTCTGGCGACTGCATAGCGCGAAGGGCACGTACCATGTGGCCCTGCTCAATGTAGTCCGACATGAAGTCATTGTAGCGACCTCGAAGCTCTGCATTCTTTTCTAGTCGGCGTTCCAGCGATTGAAACCGACGTAGCGCGACTTCACGGCTGTCTCCTAACAACCGTGCCGATTTCTGGAATGGAAGTTCTGTTATGTAACGTCCGGACGACGTGCGAGATACCGATGACCGGTAATGAGCTTCACACGCACGATCCTCTTCATTCTCTATCAGAGACGCGGGTGGTTCTTCTATTTCCCAAAAATTGCGGATAGTTTTATCCAGCTGCTCTTCCATGCCGATGCAGAAGGTCTCTACCCTTGTGCTGCTGCACTGGACTCTACCCATCAAGCAATAACCCCAAATGATCTCTATCGCGCTAGGGGTGCCACGCGGACCTACAATAGGGTTGCCAATGACCACCGAACTAAACCATTCGGCGCCAAGAAGAATATCCACCGAATGTGGATAACAATAATTTTTATCCGCTAGTTTTAAACCTCTCAAGTGCGTCCACTCGACTCGTGGTAGCGGTATTGTAGGGCAGCTAGTAATACGTTCCACTATAAGCGCATCTACGAGAAGATTCATAGTTTTAGCGCGCTCAAAATTACACGTCACCGCGCCACGGGCGACACCTAGTCTAGTTTGAGCCAAGCCGAACACTGGCACCGAGGTTGGCCGAGCGTGCAGCTGTAAGCGCTTGGCGCACGCGCTAGTTATGAATGTACCCTGACTTGCGCTGTCTGTGTCTGCAGTGTCCCCACTGCCTGCTCCGCATCTTGATCCTCGGATGGTTCCACATTGTTGTCGGCGATCGGCTGCATGGCGTTCTCTTTTACTACTTCTGATTTATTGCCGAAGTGCAATAAAGAGTGGTGCTTTCTTGCACAATGTTTGCAGGTTTCACGTTTGGGGCATTTATTCATAAAATGACCGGTATTTAGACAATTTAAACATAATTGTTTCTCCTTGGCAAACCGATGTCTATCTGTAACCGATTTGTTACGAAATTGTGCGCACTGAGCAATTAAATGTGTCTCAGTGCACAGAGAACACGTGTTGCCGTTTGAGGGTGTTTTTAAGACCAATGTCGTAGGGCCTTTAGGAGACCTTGTGGGCGTGGAGGTGGTAATATTGCGGGACACTGTTACCCGTTTGAATGCGCTGCCAGTGTGCGCAGCCTCTAAAACCCGAGCTTCATCACTCACGAATGTGATGAATTGTTTTATGGAGGGCAGGGAGTTGTCAACAACAAATTGTTCCCACCGTTCACGCAGTGGCGGACTCAGCCGCTTAACCAGGATAAATAAGACCGGCACCGCCCACCCTGCGACATCGTGTCCAATGTTTTCCAAGGCGCCGGTGTATTCAGCGAGAGAAGTGGCGAATGTACGTAGACAAGCGGCATCGCGAGTTACCAACCCGTGGCTGAACAACGATTCTAAGTACGCATGATAGCCCAGTCAATCTAGATTTAACCTAATAATGGAAGATAGAATTCTAATTTTTTGCACAGATGTTCCTTATAACGTAGTATAACTCTTCTAGAAAGTCCCAAGGTTACCGACGCTTGCTTCCCTCGGGAGAGGCCAGAAGGTCCTAAGGGATGGCAAATCATATATGCAGACATAAACTCGTATAACTTTCGATCGGAATGACGTAGACTCGTCAATGATAGCTCAAAATGTTGAGAATAATGTGCACTATACACGTAGACACTCAAAGCTAAATATTATGCCATAATAACCGGTCTAACAACTCCAGACACACAAAAGTGGTGAACGCACAAAATAATTTACGAATTTTAATTATGTATATATTCTTATTATGATTAAATAACATGGTTTTACATTATTTTCTATAGAATAGATACAGAGAGAACACTGTTGCTTTCAGAGGTGACGTGTTTAGTACCGGGAATAATAATAAAATTGAAAAGAAAAATTATATAAGTGTACTATTTTACGGATTATGTACAGAGGTAACCCAGTCAAATGGTAGAAAATAGGGAAAAGTTTTGAGATTGTTTTGAAATTTTTATTATTAAATTCTTCGAACATTTCTGTATAACACAGATGACTTTTAAAAAAATTTGAGAGCCAAATTTACGATTTTCTACGAGACAAAATTGAAAAAATCTTAGTTTTTTAATATTTTTTGTGTTTAATGACCAATAACTTCTAAACTAATTAAATTTTTCACTTCCGGTTTCTTTTATCAAATTTTGAGAACGATTCTCTATAAGTTAGATTATTTTAAAATTTTGTTGAGGGTATTTGTTAAGCCAAAAAATAAAGTTTTTCTTCAAGAGAAAATTGAGAAATTTTAGTTTATAAAATTTATTTTGTGTTTAAAGACCTGTAGTTTCTGAACTAATAAAAAATTTGACATCCGGTTTCTTTTATTAAATTCTCCGAACAATTCTCTATAAGATAGATTATTCTAAATTTTTTGAAGGTCTTAGTTAAGACAAAATTTTAAGATTTTCGTCGCGAGAAAATTGAGAAATTTTAATTTTTAAAATTTATTTTGTGTTTAATTACCTGTAGTTTCTGAACGAATAAATATTTTGACATCCGGTTTCTTTTATCAAATTCTCTGAACAATTCTCTATAAGATAGATTATTTTATTTTTATCTTCAAGGCCTGAGTGAAGCCAAAATTTTAAGATTTTCGTCGCGAGAAAATTGAGAAATTTTAGTTTTAAAAATTTATTTTGTGTTTAATGACCTGTAGTTTCTGAACGAATAAAAATTTTGACATCCGGTTTCTTTTATCAAATTCTCTGAACAATTCTCTATAAGATAGATTATTTTATTTTTATCTTAAAGGCCTGAGTGAAGCCAAAATTTTAAGATTTTCGTCGCGAGAAAATTGAGAAATTTTAGTTTTTAAAATTTATTTTGTGTTTAATGACCTGTAGTTTCTGAACGAATGAAAATTTTGACATCCGGTTTCTTTTATCAAATTCTCTGAACAATTCTCTATAAGATAGATTATTTTATTGTTATCTTAAAGGCCAAAGTGAAGCCAAAATTTTAAGATTTTCGTCGCGAGAAAATTGAGAAATTTTAGTTTTTAAAATTTATTTTGTGTTTAATGACCTGTAGTTTCTGAACGAATAAAAATTTTGACATCCGGTTTCTTTTATCAAATTCTCTGAACAATTCTCTATAAGATAGATTATTTTATTTTTATCTTAAAACCCTGAGTGAAGCCAAAATTTTAAGATTTTCGTCGCGAGAAAATTGAGAAATTTTGGTTCTTAATATTTATTTTGTATTTAATGACCTGTAGTTTCTGAAGAATAAAAATTTTGACATCCGGTTTATTTTATCAAATTCTCTGAACAATTCTCTATAAGATAAATTATTTTATTTTTATCTTAAAAGCCTGAGTGAAGCCAAAATTTTAAGATTTTCGCCGCGTGAAAATTGAGAAATTTTAGTTTTTTAAATTTTTTTGTGTTTAATGACCTGTAATGTCTGTAATGTAATAATCTATCTTATAGAGAATTGATCAGAGAATTTTGAAAAAGACACCGGATATCAAATTTTTTATTCGTTCAGAAACTACAGGACATTAAACACAAAAAAAAACTTTTAAAAACTTTATTTTTTGGCTTAACATAGACCCTCAACAAAATTTTAAAATAATCTAACTTATAGAGAATCGTTCTCAAAATTTGATAAAAGAAACCGGAAATCAAAAATTTAATTATTTTAGAAGTTACTGGTCATTAAACACAAAAAATATTTAAAAACTAAGATTTTTTCAATTTTCTCTCGTAGAAAATCGTAAATTTGGCCCTCAAATTTTTTTAAAAGTACTCTGTCTTATACAGAAATGTTCGAAGAATTTAATAATAAAAATTTCAAAACAATCCCAAGACTATTCCTTATTTTCTACCATTTGACTGGGTTACCTCTGTACATAATTATTTTATTGTTATCTTAAAGGCCAAAGTGAAGCCAAAATTTTAAGATTTTCGTCGCGAGAAAATTGAGAAATTTTAGTTTTTAAAATTTATTTTGTGTTTAATGACCTGTAGTTTCTGAACGAATAAAAATTTTGACATCCGGTTTCTTTTATCAAATTCTCTGAACAATTCTCTATAAGATAGATTATTTTATTTTTATCTTAAAACCCTGAGTGAAGCCAAAATTTTAAGATTTTCGTCGCGAGAAAATTGAGAAATTTTGGTTCTTAATATTTATTTTGTATTTAATGACCTGTAGTTTCTGAACGAATAAAAATTTTGACATCCGGTTTATTTTATCAAATTCTCTGAATAATTCTCTATAAGATAAATTATTTTATTTTTATCTTAAAAGCCTGAGTGAAGCCAAAATTTTAAGATTTTCGCCGCGTGAAAATTGAGAAATTTTAGTTTTTTAATTTTTTTTGTGTTTAATGACCTGTAATGTCTGTAATGTAATAATCTATCTTATAGAGAATTGATCAGAGAATTTTGAAAAAGACACCGGATATCAAATTTTTTATTCGTTCAGAATCTACAGGACATTAAACACAAAAAAACTTTTAAAAACTTTATTTTTTGGCTTAACATAGACCCTCAACAAAATTTTAAAATAATCTAACTTATAGAGAATCGTTCTCAAAATTTGATAAAAGAAACCGGAAATCAAAAATTTAATTATTTTAGAAGTTACTGGTCATTAAACACAAAAAATATTTAAAAACTAAGATTTTTTCAATTTTCTCTCGTAGAAAATCGTAAATTTGGCCCTCAAATTTTTTTAAAAGTACTCTGTCTTATACAGAAATGTTCGAAGAATTTAATAATAAAATTTTTTAAAACAATCCCAAGACTATTCCTTATTTTCTACTATTTGACTGGGTTACCTCTGTACATAATCGGTAAAATTGTACACTTATATAATTTTTCTTTTGTTTTTATATTATTCCCGGTACTATACACGTCACTCTCTGTATCTATTCTATACAAAATAATGTAGAACCATGTTATTTGATCATAATAAGAATATATAATTGAAATGCGTAAATTATTTTGTGCGTTAACCACTTTTGTGTGTCTGGAGTTGTTAGACCGGTGATTATGGCATAATATTTAGCTTTAAGTGTCTACGTGTATAGTGCACATTATTCTCAACATTTTGAGCTATCATTGACGTGTCTACGTCATTCCGATCGAAAGTTATACGAGTTTATGTCTGCATATATGATTTGCCATCCCTTAGGACCTTTTGGCCTCTCCCGAGGGAAGCAAGCGTCGGTAACCTTGGGACTTTCTAGGAGAGTTATACTACGTTATAAGGAACATCTGTGCAAAAAATTAGAATTCTATCTTCCATTATTAGGTTTGGCTAATTTTTGTCTAGATTGACTGGGCTATGAGTCAACAATGTGGTATCATTGTATCGCGATTGCAATGCATTCCACGCTACCGGATAATTTGCAGCGGTAATCGGCAGCGACGCTATTAATGCCAGGGCTTCACCTTTTAACAATGAGCGCAAATACATATACCGCTGAATGTCAGACAATTGAGCATTGTTGTGAATGGTAGCGAGATACAGCTCGGAAAAATTAAGCCAGAATTTTATGTCACCGCCAAACTCGGCCAACTTCATTCTAGGCAATGAAATGTTGGCGGAGGAAGATGCCTGGCTCGTCGATGAACCTTGCATGATTGCGGACTGATTTAGTTTATCTTCGCTTGGCATAGTGATTTCCACAATAGCCTTGGCGTTGTAATACGCCTCTTCAAATTTGACTATGCGTGCTTCCAAATCCTCAGTGATGCGCGGATTTTGTTTTGCATTGTACGCGGCAATCTTCTGGATTATTTCTTGATATTGAGTCATCATATCGTCCAATCCCGTAGTCATAGCCTTCAATAATGCCACATCCTTTTTGTTGCTAGATTCTTTCTCCACCCGACCCGCGATCTCGCCGATGCGCTCGATCTTAGCTAATAACGAGGTAGCAGTAAATTGTAAGTCGTCAATGACAGGCATGATGGATGCGAGGTATGACGTACAACTAACGAGTAAGTGCTGAGAAAGAAATTACTTAGGATTCCCTTGTAAAATAACAGAAATTTATTGAAATCCGCACAGCTGATAGCCGAGTGACAGATGAATACAAATAAATCGAGCAAGAATTTACTTGACTTGTAACTACGTTGAGGTCGGGGACAATGACCTGATGACGACATCCACCACTAAGGACAAGTTTGTACGCTTTACTGATCGCCCGAAAGACGTAGTGAAAACGGCAACGAACAATGGCGAATATAAAACTTTATATTTCCACGAAACGATGGTAGCCGGAACCAGAATCCGGCTCGAAGGACCAAATGTTTGGTCGAGGGCCTCGTATGCGATAGACGAGGTTTCCCCTTCCCAATTCTGTGCGAAACGATGCAAAAAATGTGGACTGTATAAACTGCACGCGGGCGCGCAATGCACGAGAGCCAGTAATGAACGCGTGACACCACTTACCTTGCTGGAATGTGCCGCTCGGGTGTTCTGGAGCTCGGTCGTAGAGTATTGCGGTATCCTTGGCTGGCCAGCCGTCGTAGATGCGGCAAACCTTGCACATGTGCACGCACACACACACACGCACAAACGAATTGTTAATTTCACAAACAAATAAAACACACGTAAAGTTTTCTAATGCAAAATATAGTGTAAAACCTTCACCGAAATGCGAAATTTACGTACTATAACCAATAATAACTGAGTTCAAGTGTTCGATTTAACACATCAATTCGAACTGAGTAAAACTTGCCATTCCGCGCTAAACGGCAACTTGTGGTGTCGCTGTCTGGCTCTGCGCGCGCAAGTGACAAATTCAAATTTGAATTCACTGCGGAACAAAATATGTGTGGTAGTTCATTCAAATCGGAAGCTAGAAAGCACCATTTAAATAATGAAACCGCTGCTAAAGCCCAAGATAAAGCCATTTCAATCCTATGTAGTGAACTGGATAGTATTGGAAATTCTTTTCAATTCGAGGGTCATGAACATAACAACAAAGGCTGTATTCAGCGAGCAAATCACATTAGTCGAATTGAATCATTAAGAACAGATTTGTACGAAACCTTCAAATCAGATAGGCTTCTTGACGGATCAGTCAGTCTCTGGGCACCTATCAAAAAGAATAAACTAAATCTATGTTCTACCACCAACAAACAAATAAAAGTAAAGATTGTTGGATCCGTTACAGAGTTGAATGCAGATCGTTCCCTTTTTTGGACGACTTCTAATTGTCGCACGATCTCAATGAGAAATAGATCTACGCACAACCTTAGGGATGTATGAAATGTCAATTGTGCCTAGATCCATGTTTGCATACGATAGAACTATGTATCAATGCCCAGCTGAAAGTAAACTTATTCATATCTTGAAGTCTGTTGTGGAACCCGCCACAAATAATTCCTTAACATTTGTTCAAGCTTACTAACCAAATAGCTGGGTTTCAATCGTGGACGGAAGGGGAGAATTGCAGGCTCTTGATAAAACCATTGCAGTGAAAACCTGTAAAGATCTTGCTGATGTGTTCACCCAAAAGATCCAAAGAAACAAAGAAAGTACTGGCAGTATGATGAACTTCATATTGTATTCGATACATACTTGGACAAATCAATAAAAAATCTTATTATAGGTAAGAGGCTTCATGGAAGTGTAGCAACACAGTACAAAATAAGTGACACCACTGACATTTCAAGGATAAATATGAAAAATTTTCTATCACACACTCGTACCCAAGATAAATTAACCACCTAGCTGGCTCACAAAATGCTAAGTCATACCAAGAAATCAGCAAAGAAATGTGTTGTTTCGTGGCATACTGAAGTTTCTGCGAGGCATTGCTCCTTAGATTGTTTAAAGAGTAGTCAAGAAGAAGCCGACACAAAAATCTAACTACATGCTCTTAACGTCAAAAACAGAGGTGAAGATACACTTCTAGTATTTGCTGATAAAGATATTTTAGTTTTGCTAGTGAGACGCTATCCAAGACTTCTGAAACACACATTCTTTGTACCATCATCAGGCGAGGCAATATCAGTACAAAACATATTTGTATCACTTGGAGCACTAAAAGCTTCAGCATTGCCCGGATTGCATGCATTATCAGGTTGTGACTCCACGGAAAGTTTGTTTGGGAATTGAAAGCTATCATATTGGAAATCATTTATTTCAGCGAGTGATGAAGAACTTATTGCCCTGCAGAATCTTGATACCAGTGACTCAGTACCTGATAATATTGTATCTCAGCTGGAAGCATTTATTTGTCGCGTTTCTAAGGCACACGCCAAAACAATATCACTTGCAGAATTACGGTGGTTAATGTTCACGACCAAGCAAGCCCTTGGAGATAAGTTACCTCCTACTAGGGGCTTCTTCATACTTGCACTTAGGAGAGCTAACTTTCAAGCACTTGTGGTCAAAAGATGATGAACCAAATCCAGTCATCCCTAATCCAGTTGGACACGGCTGGTATATGGAAGAGGGAGTACTGTCATGTGTGAAAAACCATGTGCCCCGGAATCCCTATTAAAAGAAACCGGATATCAAAATTTTTATACGTTTAGAAACTACAGGTCATTAAACACAAAATATATTTTAAAAATTAAAATTTCTAAATTTTTCCGCAACGTAAATCTTCAAATTTTAGAATTCTTCGGAGAATTTAATAAAAGAAACCAGATGTCCAAATTTTTATTCGTTCAGAAACTACAGGTTATTAAACACAAAATAAATTTTAGGCCTTCAAAAAAATTAAAATAATCTGTCTAATAGAGAATTGTTCGGAGAATTCAATAAAAGAAACCGGATGTCAAAATTTTAAAAACTAAAATTTCTCAATTTTCCCGCGAATAAAATCTTAAAATTTTGACTTAATTGGCTTTCAAAAAAAAAAATCTGTCTTATAGAGAATTGTTCGGAGAATTCAATAAAGGAAACCGGATGTCAAAATTTTTATTCGTTCAGAAACTACAGGTCATTAAACACAGAGCTGGGCAAAGTACCACAAAAAAGTACTTGAAGTACAAGTACCAAGTACCGTATGGCCAAGGAAAGTACTTAAAGTAAAAGTACTTTCTTCATAGTTTCTATGACCAAGTATCAAGTACTTTAAAAATGTACTTGGAAAATCAAGTACAAGTACTTTACAAAATACTTGGAAAACTGCAAGTAAAAATTAATATCATGAAGTATCAAGTACCAAGTACAAGTACATTACTTCCAAATATCATAGGTATATATATATATATATATATATATATATATATATATATATATATATATATATATATATATATATATATATATATATATCACAGTTTGATTGAGTCTGAGAAAAATTTTTATTGGTTTCGATATGTGTCCAGTGTACGATTAGTCCAGGCAAAATGCTACAAAATTCGCCAAATAAACAAAAAAAGTAGGAGACTTCTGAAAATTTGCAGAGTTATAAAAAAATATATAACATTCAAGATTCCGATGAGTCCCCATCAGCAGAAAGTGTGCTCGAGCCGCCATATTGAAAAAAAAAATTTTTTCAAAAAAACTCGGTAACTTTAAATTTTACGGTAAATATTGATATTATAATATTGTAGCTTATAAAATTTCCTACAAAAATATGCTATCACTTTTTTATATAGAACTAATAGTTTACGAGAAAAACGAGAAACAATATTTTGGTAGAACGAAAATAATTAAATCATGTCTTAACTTTGTTTCCTGACACAAAAACGGCTGTAACTTGCGAACGGATAGAAAAAACGACTTCCGGTTTGAAGCATTCGATTCTACAGACATTTTTCTATCAAATATATTATTTTTAATTTTTCAGAGGAGTCTGGTATAGCCACAATTTAATATAGAAATTTAAATTATGTTAGTTTATTTTTAAAACTTTTTGTGTCAACATTAAATTGCGGCTTAAGTAAGGACTTTAAAAGTTTGAAAAGTAATGTATCTTATAGAAAAATGTCCAAGGAATCTAATACCGGAAACCGGAAGTTAATATCTTAATTTGTTCAGAAATTAGAGTTGATTAAACACAGGAAACAAAAGAAAATTACTAAAATGTCACTATTTTCTCTACGCATAAAACAATTAATTGTGTTTTAATTAAGGCCCTTAAAAGTAATTTAAAATAATGCATCTTATAGAAAAATTACCGACAAATTCAATTCTGGAAACCGGAAGTCGATATCTTAATCCGGTCAGAAATTAGAGTTGATTAAACACAGTTAACCGAAAAAAATTTAAAACTTCACTTCTTCTTATCGCACAAAATCTATGAATATCAGCTCAACCAAGAGACCTTTAAAAGTTTTTAGAATTATGCATCTTATAGAAAAATGTCCAAGGAATCCAATACCGGAAACCGGAAGTCGATATCTTAATTAGTTCAGAAATTAGAGTTGATTAAACACAAAAAATGTAAAAAATATAAAATTTTCTGAATTTTCTATGTTAAAATTGAGGCTAAACCAGGCCCCTCTGAAAAATTAAAAATAATATATTTGATAGAAAAATTTCTATAGAATCGAATGCTTCAAACCGGAAGTCGTTTTTTCTATCCGTTCGCAAGTTACAGCCGTTTTTGTGTCAGGAAACAAAGTTAAGGCATGATTTAATTATTTTCGTTCTACCAAAATATATTTTCTCGTTTTTCTCGTAAACTATTAGTTCTATGTAAAAAAGTGATAGCATCTTTTTGTAGGAAATTTTATAAGCTACAATATTATAATATCAACATTTACCGTAAAATTTTAAGTTACCGAGTTTTTTTGAAAAAAAATTTTTTTTTCAATATGGCGGCTCGAGCACACGTTCTGCTGATGGGGACTCATCGGAATCTTGAATGTTACATATTTTTTTATAACTCTGCAAATTTTCAGAAGTATCCTCCTTTTTTTGTTTATTTTATGCAATTTTCCTGGACTAGATGGTATCTATGTGCGTAGATGTTTTAAATGCTGTGGCTTTCACCACACTTCCAAACAATGTAATCAATCAAATCAAACTTGTTCTAAATGTGCTGGGGACCACAGTCTTACAAATTGTTCAGTCACTGTCTACAAATGCACAAACTGTACCAAATATAATGCGCTTCATACTTCATTGTTGGCAACAAATAGCAATCACAGCAAGAATCTGAGGGTTCCTTCCATCAATCCAGCAACCATCCTGTGTCCTTATATTATCAGAACGTTCGTGGTGTCAACACAAAACTGTCACAATTGTATCAGAATGTCTCTACAGCTGACTACGACATATGCGTACTCACCGAAACGTGGCTCAAGGACACAGTGTTTGATGCAGAACTTTTTGACAGCCGATATGTTGTGTTTCGCTGTGATCGTAACCAAGATGTAACCGGTAAGTCACGCGGCGGTGGAGTGTTGATTGCTGCCAAATCATCTTTAAATCCAGTAAAGTATGCTATCCAACCAGTGTCAAATATCGAACTGACATGTGTGAAACTCTCTACTCGCAACTCACTGCAATGTATGTCCCACCCGATGCTTCTATAACTATGTACGATAAATTCTTTGATACTTTGCTAGCCCTACCATTTATTTTTAATTCAAATGTATTATTTATAGGCGACCTTAATCTAACAAATTTAAGTGCATTTTACGCAAACAAAGTTACTAGCGATGCTTATGTAAATAACTTTATTAATTTTATAAATGTTACCAATATGATTCAAAATAACAATATTTACAATTATAACGGTAGAATCCTTGATGTGATTGTATCAAACATTTCCTGTAACGTTCTAAAATGCCATGATCCAATTCTATCTGAAGATTCTCACCATTCGGCACTAATGGCAGAACTTTCAATTTCATTACATAATAGTTTCAAACCATGCAGTAAAGCACAAATGTACTATTAATTCAAAAAGGGTAATTATGAGCTGCTGTATAACTTGCTTAGCTGTGCCGAGTGGGGCTGGATTTCAGAGTGCACCAATGTAAATGATGCCACCAACAAATTTTACGAAATATTATACAACATATTGGATCAATGCATACCTAAAATCAAAAGACGTACTTCTACATATCCAAATTGGTTTAATAAGGAACTCATTAATCTACTTAAAACTAAAGAACGTTACAGGAAATTATATAATTCTTCGAAGTCATACGAACATTTAAACACATATCAACAGTATCGAAAACAATGTAAAAAGTTGGCTGATTCGCTATATAAACAATTTGTATCAAACATAGAAACTAATATCATATCTAACAACAATTTGAATGAATTTTGGTCTTTTATCAACAGCAAAAAAACTACGAACAGAATTCCTTCTATTATGTGTCATAATAATACGACAGTTGCTGGTGGATCTCAAATTGCTAACGCTTTCGCTGAATTTTTTAAAAGCGTTTTTCTAGATGATGCACACTGTAATAACACTTACGATTATAATAATTCTGATAATAGCAATTTCGTAAAAATCGAGAATTTCAATGTTTCTGAAGTTCTGGAAGCTATCAAAGCTCAAAACAACTCAAAATCAGTAAGGGTCAGATAACTTACCAATTTATATCATCAAAGGCTGTGCTGAACTGTTGTCACCGGTTCTTTGTGCGTTATACAATCTTTGTTTGAAGCTTCAAAAATTTCCGAATGCCTGGAAAACCGCGAAGGTTTGTCCAATTTTTAAGGCAGGTGACAGATCACATGTTTCTAATTACAGGCCCATATCCTGTCTTAGTCCACTCTCCAAAATTTTTGAACATTTGCTATTTAAAAGTATTCAGCGTCAGACGTCACAACAAATTAGTGTATATCAGCATGGATTTGTTCCTGGCAGATCTACGGTCACTAATTTAGTATTATTTACACAGTACGTATCGAACTCCTTGGATGACAGAAAACAAGTTGACTGTATTTATACAGACTTTTCTAAAGCGTTCGACACAATGTCCCACAACATCTTAATCAGCAAATTATCCAACTTTGGTTTTGATGGTAGTACTTTAAACCTGTTATTGTCTTATCTACATAATAGATATCAGTACGTATTCATAGACGGTCATATCTCCGAAAAATATAAAGCAACATCAGGTGTACCACAAGGCTCAGTCCTTGGCCCTGAACTGTTCCTGTTATTTATTAATGATATTGTAGATTCCATATCTCATTCCAATTGCCTGATGTTTGCGGACTGTTCAGTACTATTTCCAGTGTCGATGACTGCTTAAAAGTACAGTCTGATTTAAACAATGTTCATGAATGGTCAGTTAAGAACAAACTATACTTCAATCTATCTAAGTGTGAAGTTCTAAGCTTTTCCAAAAAAAACTAACACCATTCAGTATGAGTACTCACTTGGAAACTCAATTATAAAACGTGTAAAGACTAAGAAGGATCTAGGTGTACTGTTTGAGGAAAACGCAACTTTCAAGCAGCATGTTGCATACATTATTAATTCTGCCTGCAAAATTTTAGGCTTTATTCTGAGAGTAGCATATGATTTTGTTTGAAGTATCTGTATGAGATGCTAGTTCGCTCTAAACTAGAATATTGTAGTGTTGTGTGGAACCCACATTATAGTTATCTGATATTGTCAATTGAAAATGTTCAGAAAAGATTTTGTAAACAGTTTTATAATCGCATACACAATACATGGCCTGAAATTAACTACAACTCTTTGCTTTTGGAGTTCAATCTTGACCCATTAGAAACTCGTCGTGTTAAGCAAGAACTTTTATTTTTGTTCAAATTAATTAATAGCATAATTGATGCTCCTGAACTATTGTCTCAAATAAATTTCTTTGTACCGCCCTGCAATACTAGAAACTCAACTATATTTTACTGTCCATTCTCGAAGACCAATTTTCATTTAAATTCTCCGATTTTCTCTATGTGTAATAATTTCAATAGCAATGGTGATAAATTAGATTTTGCAAACAGTTTGTCAATATTCAAAAAAGAATTAAAATCATTGTAAATTATTTTAAACGTATGTTTTATATAACAATGTAATATGTATGTATAGTTATTCAGTAATTGGGCTTATTGAGCCTGTTGAATAACTTAAACTTAAATAAATAAATAAATATATATATATATATATATATATGGTGAGGGGAGGGGGACTTGAGCTAAACTAAAGCCTATGCGTTTAAAAGACAATACTTTAAGCTTCAGAAGACAAAAAGTTTCAAGTGATTTGAATCAAATGTCTAATAGTTACAGCGGTTTGAAATTTCACCTTTTTTCCAAATTTTTTAGGTGGCCGGTTTTTTGTTTCGCGCAGGTAGTTCAATAGTTTTTTGTAGAGAAAAAAATTCTGCATCTAATAATATCCTTACTCATAATTTCCTTTTATCCGGAACAGGAAAAATGAGTTTAATATAAATTTTAATCAAATCACTAGAAATATATATATATAAAATTGTAAAATAACGGATACAGCGGCAATGTGTTATTGGGCTAGAGTTAGAAAAAACTCATGAATTTTGTTGTTATTTTTATTTAACTCCTATTCATGAGTTTTTTCTAACTCTAGCCCAATAACACATTGCCGCTGTATCCGTTATTTTACAATTTTAACTTTCAACGAGTCGGCGTGACTTCTGTTCAGCATATATATATATATATATATATATATATATATATATATATATATATATATATATATATATATATATATATATATATATATATATATATATATAAGTTACATCACCCTTTCCCATAAAACTTGCTGACTCCAGGCCACGTGTGTCCCGCCAGAGGCCAGACACCCTGCCACTAAGCTACAAGACTCCTAGAAATAGGAAACCCTTTTTCCCATGATATGTTTACTTTATAAATCTAATACAATGTACTAGTTAGTTATGAATTATCGCCTGTAGTGTTAACAACTAAATCTGATTAAATATTTTTGTCTCTAAAAACTTGTACTTATAAAATAAACAAATAAAACTTGTTTTTTAATAAGTTTGTTAAATAAAGATATTTAACTGGCGCAGTCTGGACGGATTTTTTGAACGTAATTTCTAAAAATTACGGTCCGTTTCAACGGTTTATCAAAAGTTGAACCCAACGCAGAAGACAGAAACTCCAAGTGTTCCAACAACGACGAAAGAAGAACGAGCGAACATCGACCTTCCAAGTCAAAGGCTGAAGAATACAAACCTACAGTTGGCATCACTCCAATGGACAAATTGATCTTCTCAATCCTGTAAGTACCTATGTCAGACAGAGACTTTGATGATATTGTAAATTCAGACTCAAATTCTAACACTGATACAGGATCGGATTCCTCTGACTCATACTCAATTATCGATCCAAACGCAATTATCGTTATCGATAACCTTGTAGAACAAATCAATAATTTAACTATAGAAAACATGGCTCCTCCTCCAGTAAAAAAAGAATACCTGGACATGATCCCAGACTTCTATGGAGATAATAATTTATTACCACGATTTGTTCAACTTTGTGAAAAATTATTAACTAAATTCTTTAATACTGTAGACACTGCAGATTTTCAAAACGAATATTTGATATCTACTATTTTGTCTAAAATTAAAGGTGAAGCTGCAATAAATGTTGCTAGTTGTGACACAAATTCATGGGACAGTATAAAAGAAGCATTGCTAAATTCGTATTCTGATAAACGAGATTGTTATACTTTAGGAATTGATTTAACTGAACTCAAACAAGGTAATGAAACGGCATTTGATTTCCATAACAAAATAAGAAATATTCTAAATTTACAAATTTCCTATGTAAACACGCACAATGCTACAGAAGCAGAAACTTTGTCAAAATATTTTAGAGAATACGCACTTAGAGTTTTGTTAAGAGGACTTAAAGAACCCTTAGGCACTCTTATGCGAACTAAAAAGCCTAAAGATCTTAATGAAGCATTAAATATGCTTACTAATGACTTTCAATTAGAAACTACTATACGCACACAATCTAAACAATCGACTAACACAATCAGACACAAACAATTACAAAACAATTCTAACAGATCTAATACTTACCAACCACAAAGATCAATAACATCATACAACCCTGTATATCAAAACAGATCTTTCACTCAAAATCCCACTAGTAACGTTCCTAAACAAAACGTATTCACATCAAATACTAATCAAAAATTTCCTAAACCTACACCAATGAGCATTAGCACTAGACAATCCTTCACACCAAGAGCCGGTCCCTCAAGCAACAATGCTCCACAACAATACCAATACCGACAACAACCACAAAAACCTAATTTCATATCAGAAGAACTTTTTAATACAGAAATTATAGAACTAGATCCCGACGAACAAAATTTTGACGACACGTCATACGAATCAGATCAAGATTACAATAATTATGCCGAAATCGAACAACAAAATGACGCGAATCATTTTTTAGCGATTACTGCCTCGGAAAACAAATAGAACTTATGAATTTAACATATAATCAAAGTGAGTTACCTTTTGTTATATTCCCTGAATATAATTTAAAAGCATTAATTGATACAGGTAGTACAAGATCATTTATTAAACCAGAAATTGCAGAAAAATATTTTAGTAACAAAATTAAAAATGATCCTTTTAAAATTACCACAGCTCACGGAACATCAATCGAAAATTTTAGCCTTCTTTTGCCATGTTCAAAATTATTTAAACATCCAAATGTCATATTAAAATACCATCTCTTTGATTTTCACAATCAATTCGATATTTTACTTGGTTTAGATAATCTAAAAATTTTAGAAGCTATAATTGACTTGACTAGAGATAAAATTATAACACCCACGCAAGAAATAAACATTCACTATCATAGAATGATTCCACTCTCACGTTACACGAATTTACCACCAAAATCAGAAAAAATAATTAAGCTATACGTACAAAATGTCGAGAACGGAGACGCATTCATACCGGAACTAAATGTTAATAATTTAACAATCCCAGAAGGTATTACTAAAATTGAAAACCACCAAATTTATTATCCAATAATCAATAATACTAATGACGAACAAATAATAAATTCAGAAATCAAAATCATTGGGAAACCCCTTGAAAACTATGAGCTTAACACTTTAAATTTCTGCAAACAAGAACCCAAAACCACACTTGACATGACTAACATAAGAACCGATCATATGAACAGCGAAGAGAAATCAGTAATTACAAAATTAATTAAAGAATATGCAGACTTATTTCACACAAACGACAAATCTCTAACATTCACAAACGAAGTGAAACATCGTATTCGTACCACGGACGAATTACCTATATATACGAAATCTTATCGGTATCCAGAAATACATCGAGCGGAAGTTAAAAATCAGATAGAAAAAATGTTAAATGACAAAATTATTCGACCTTCACATTCCCCATGGTCTTCACCCGTGTGGATTGTTCCGAAAAAACTCGATGCGTCCGGCAAACGCAAATGGAGAATAGTTATCGATTATCGAAAACTGAACGAAAAGACCATCGACGATAAATATCCCATTCCAAATATTAACACACTTTTAGATAAATTAGGCAGATGTCAGTACTTTACAACACTCGATTTAGCCTCTGGTTTTCACCAGATCGAAATGCACGAAGACGATATTCCAAAAACTGCCTTCAGCACCGAAAATGGTCATTATGAATTCACAAGAATGGCGTTCGGACAAAAAAATTCTCCAGCGACGTTTCAACGCGTCATGGACAATGTTTTACGAAATTTATTAAACGAAATTTGCCTTGTTTATTTAGACGACGTTATAATATTCAGTACTAGTCTTCAAGAACATGTAAACAGTATAAGAGCAGTATTCGAGAGACTTAAGAAAGCTAATCTAAAAATCCAACTGGATAAATCTGAATTTTGCCGTAGAGAAGTCGCGTATTTAGGCCATGTTGTCACATCAGAAGGAGTGAAACCTAACCCCGACAAGGTCGTAGCTATACAAAATTATCCACTACCAAAAACAACTAAACAAATAAAAGCATTCCTTGGATTATTAGGCTATTACCGTATTATTGTAAATTCTGATTATAGGCGTTGAAGGCTGCCAATATTTCATTAACGTAGTTGCCATCAACAACAGTTATAACGTCGTCAACTTATTTTTTTAGGAAAAGTACTTGGCAAGGTAGTGTTGGAAGAACTACGTCAATCAGCCTGTCACCAGAGTGGCTATAGCGGGGCTGAGATTATTTCCCATAGCGAAACCTTTAACTTGTCTATAAAAAGTGTTGTTAATTGTAAAGAAACCTTGTGAGTAGACAAAAAAAACTAATTCTTGGAATTCTGTTAGTGGTATATCTGTTTTTTTAGAGATAATTTCCCAGTTATGTTCTACAGCATCAAGTGCCAGTTCAAGAGTTATATTAGTGAACAGTGATATTACGTCTAAAGAGATTATTATTTGTTGTTGTTCTAGTTTAAACGTTTTTAAAAAATCTATCATCTCGAAATAATCCTTCACATAATATTCATCATTGTATAGGTTATTCAGTATGTTCGCTAAATATTTTGATAACTAATTAATGCTATTTCAGTTCCATTCTTTTCTAGTTGAATCTTTTTCAAAATTTGACGTGGTAAATGTTTGTTTCGGAACATCTAAATAGTTTTTTTCCCTACATTGAGCTTATTAGTAAATGAAGGTATCTTTAAGATATCTTTTGCTAATAAATTTAAGGATTGTGCTACACATCCGTACGTTTGCACATGAGGGTACTTATCTTTAATAAATTTCCAAGCAAGTTTCATATTAGCTGAATTGTTTGTAACTACAGCTTGTACCTTCGATGATCCTACTTCTTCTATCGCATCACATAAAATTTTTGACACATACATCCCCGTATGAGATTCTGTTTTTGGGTCTATAGCTTTATAGAATACTATATTGATAAGTGCAACACCGTTTATATCGGTCCAACCGTGTGACGAAGCTACTCTTCGCACAAAATTTATGTTTTTCATGTACTGTAGAAGCACCAGATTTAAGTTTTGAGCACCTGAGTGTTTATTTCTGACGGAGGGCCGAGCAGCTCGCGATATTTGGAGTCACGCTCCGGTTTAGTTGGATGTTTAAGTAGTTCACTATTAGGGACCAAATATCTGAGCTCTCCGTCGTCCGTTCAGAACCGTTTAAGTTTCCAGGAACATGTAATGTTAAAGGCTTGCGAGTGAAGTGGGTTTTGTTGCCATAAACCCACTCGCAACCCTTATTCCGTTTTTTTACCACGATATACTACGAAGTTTGACCGCAACGAACACTGAGCACATGTTTAAGGCCGTTTAATTAGTAAAATAGTATATAAACCGGGCTCGAGAGCCAGAAAGTCGGTAGTTAGCCATCAGTCATCCGACAGTTCATGTGCGAAGAAGAGTCACTGCGCAACAAGGTTTTTTGCCTAACTTTCTTAGCACTTGCACTCGATTCCTGGAACATTATCATTATGCAAAATCATAGTTATAAGCCAAAAAGTTTGCTTTTGCGCTTGGGACGAATTTTTTTTAAACAAAACTTTTTCCACGAATATGCTGAATTAACTCCGTATAATTGCAACGTAGTACTTGTTGTTTCTGACTGATCTTATAGATAAATGTATGTTGAAGTCTGCCAGAGTGCAAAAAGTAGCATACAAGCGGATTTCTAGATGCTGTAGGTCAAAAACTAAAAAAAAAGACTCAAATTTCATGAAATTTCACCTAAAAATCGGCAAATAAAAATTCGTAACTCAAAATTTAAGGACAAATATTGTTGTTTCGCTATTTGTACCTCTAGAGTAACTCAGTAGGAAGATTTGCTATAGATTGGTTATAATTCACTTGTTCTTGTCATTTGAAAACATTTGCGAAAAAACATATTTTCGCCATTTTAGTGTAATTATCTAAATTTCACTACCTAAACTAATACCTATATGTATTCATTTTTAAATTTTAAGGGCCGAAAAGTTCACGTATTTTCGTTAAAAAATAACAGAATTGTGTTAGTTTGAAATTTTATAAAATTTCACTAAAATAGCGAAAATTTTTTTTTTCTCAAATGAGTTAAAATGTCAAGAACAAAGTGAATTATAACCAATTAATGGCGCGCAACGCTTCGTAATGAGTTACTCTAGAGGTACAAACTGCGAAACATCAATAGGTGTCCCTAAATTTTGAGTTACGAATTTTTATTTGCCGATTTTTAGCTGAAATTTCATGAAATTTGAGTCTTTTTTCAAGTTTTTGGCCTACAGCATCCAGAAATCCGCTTGTATGCTACTTTTTTCACTCTGGCTGACTTCTCCATACATTTCTCTATAAGAACAGTCAGAAACAACAAGTACTAAGTCGTAATTATACGGAGTTAATTCAGCATATTCGTGGAAAAAAATTTGTTAAAAAAAATTCGCCCTGAGCGCAAAAGCAAACTTTTTGGATCATGACTATGATTTTGCATAATGATATTGTTCCAGGAATCGAACGCAAGTGCTAAGAAAGTTAGGCAGAACAAAAAGTCAAATTTTGTTGCACAGTGTACCGTTCTGAAGAAGTCACCCAGGTACCGAGAAGGTGAGCGAGGTATCTCTGACCGTTGTCAAATTGTGAATTAGCGCGATCCGCTGAGCTGGCCCTAGGCACCTCAACGGATGCTCCTGGTTCACAAACCGTTCATCATCACCGCCACCGTCACCGTTCCCTAGCAAGTAGTGCGACCTTCCGAGCTGGCTATAAGCATCCTCAGAGGGTAAACATACTTTCTAGGCGCCGTCCGTCAGGCCCTTTACCTGTTACCGCCTTCATCACCGTTACCTAGAAAATAGTGCGACCTTCCGAGCTGGCTGTAAGCACCTCAGAGAGTAAACATATTTTCTAGGCACCGGCCCTTTTCCTGTTACCGTCTCCGCCACAGTTACCTAGAAAGTAGCGTGTCCTTCCGAGAGGGCTGGAAGCATCCTCAGGGGGTACCCCTGTACATATTGCACTAGGTAACCTAGTCCAGACTTTGAGACCGTTCCGACCCTTAGACGTCGCGACGCCAGGCGTCGATTTTAAGTTAGTGCCGGGAACCGACCCTAGTAGCCGTCAGAGGTCGATCGAGACTATCGATGTCGCGACGCCGGGCGTCGTTTTCGAGTTAGAGAACATTTGGTTTTCTACTCTTCGGAATCGAGTTCTCCATCACCGAAAACCTTACCGAGGCCTACTGACGTCGCGACGCCGAGCGTCGTTTTCAAACACCCCTCGTCCCACGGCTCGAAGTACTCGGCATCGATAGCCCAGTACATTTGGAGCATTTTCGGGAAAATCGACGTCGCGACGCCAGGCGTCGGTTTTCTAAAAGTGACGGCACCGGAACAAGGAAGGTTAAAGAAGGTGGTATACCACGTTTCAGGCCGGTATCGGCAAGGACGCCGACACTAGCGAGAGGTAAAGACAATTTTAGCGGCATGGCGGCTCAGTGTTCATGGCGACCGGTTGTTAGGCAAATTTAGTGCAAGATTCTGTGCTGTAAGCAAGGTGTAACAACGTTCCTTTCAAATATAACCAACGACATCAACATCAACCTGTGTTTTTATTTCGCAAACCTCTGGAAAATCCCAGCCCTGCTACCCGAACCGTTTGGCGCCCGAGCAACCAACGCCAAACCTCCTTGTGCTCGACCCAAACATTGTCACAAGAATTTGGCGCCCGAGCAGGGACACGGTCAAATAAAACAGAATGGCGGAAGATACACCACCACCAGCACCACCCGCGACTTCAGTAAAAACCGGATGGATCTACAACCTCAATAAGGATGACCTGCAAACCGAACTCCGGAAGTTCGGGTTAAAAGACGAGGGGACACATAGACGAATTACGAAAGGTAATGGTGGACTTCGTTAAGAGAGCCACCGGTCTGCAAAACGAGACCGGAACCGTCAAAGAAACCGAAGAACCGGCCGTGACTAAAGAAAAGACCCAATACATGGCCGACCAAGAGGAAATGAAAGCCACCCGAACCCCGATTCACGTCTGTGAGACCGGGAGAAAATGGAATCTGCACTTTGATGGGAAAACCGACCCCGTCACCTTTCTCGAGCGACTCACAGAGCTGCAAACCAGTTACCAAATAACCGGGAAACAATTGTTGGGTACACTCCCTGAGTTTTTCCGCGGTAACGCAATCCTCTGGTACCGCAACAATGTTACAAATTGGCACACCTGGGAAAATTTTGAAACCGATTTCAAGGAATATTTTACTCCCAATCAACGACACCAACTAGAAGAAGAAATACACCGACGCACGCACAAGAGGGGAGAATCAGGGCTGGAATATATCAGTGCGCTACAAACCCTCATGCGACGGCACGGCGGATACGATAGTTCTAAGCAGTTGTACTGGTTGTACAAAAATCTGAGACCGGCCTATCGACAACGTATCCGCCGGCAGGACATTACTTCTATCCCGGCACTGCTCCGAGAACTCCGGAAATATGAAGAGCTACAGAAGGAACTGGCCACCGAAGCACCTCGGGGTGTAATAACCTCCACGAGACCCATCGTACACGCATCGGCGACCCCGAACAACCAACCACTCCAACGGACCTGTTGGAGGTGTGGGGAGACAGGACATTTCCGCCGCGAATGCCGGAAACCAGCCCGACTGTTTTGCTCGCGTTATGGGAAAACAGGGATACTGACCCGAGATTGCTGCCTCCGAGAGTCGGGAAACGGGAGCGGGACTGCCCGGTAAGGTGGAGCGGGCAGCCCTTCAAGCCACCAACGCCCTTTCTATCCGCTATGGGACAGACATGGGATAAACGAATCCACCTGCCCCTCCAGATTGCCGGTACCGAGATGTCGGCGCTTATTGACACAGGGTCAACTTTATCTTACATGGACCGTGCCACAGCGTCCCTATGTCAACAAGCGGGGTACCCGTGCTGGAAACCAACGATGGGAAATGCCCAGATGGCGAACGGGATGAAAGTGGAGATCTCAGAAGGATACCGAGCGCGTTGTCAATTAGGAGGTAAGACACGGACCATTCAATTGTTGAACATACTCACGTTGGCGGTACCAGTGATATTGGGAATCGACGTCATCCGACTATTCGGGATCACGATAACACTCGGCCCTACTAAAACTAAATGCCACGTCACCCAAACCATAGCACCGGCCGTAGTTGCTATGAGCAACGCCGGGAACCCACTCCAGCAGATCCTGGCGAAAGAACTGCCCAAATTCGCAGCATTGAAAGGACCGATATCTTTAATAAGCCACCAGATCCGGCTGAAAGACCCCGCACCCCTGAAGCAACGTTATCGGCCCAGGAATCCAAAGATGCAGGCCATTATCGATGAGGAAGTCGACAAAATGTTGGAAGATGGGGTGATTGAACGTTCACAAAGCGCCTGGAGCTCCCCAGCGGTCATTGTGAAGAAAAAGGATGGGAAACCCCGGTTCTGTATAGATTTTCGCCGGCTGAATGAAGTCATCGAAAAGGACGCCTACCCGCTACCACACATCCAGCACATCTTGAGTAAGCTGCAACAGGCGGCCATATTTAGTACGCTCGACTTAAAACAAGGATACTGGCAAATACCACTGGAGCCAAATAGCCGCCCTCTCACTGACTTTACCGTACCAGGTCGGGGCTTATTTCAATTCACGGTCATGCCCTTTGGCCTTCATGCAGCACCGGCGACTTTTCAGCGGCTTCTAGACCAGGTTATCGGCCCCGACCTCGATCCGGTTGCCATCCCGTATTCAGACGACATCATCGTCGCGAGCCGCACTCCGGAGGAACACGTAGAACACTTGAGGGAAGTTTGTAAACGACTACTGGCAGCCAATTTGAAAATAAACGACAAATGTGAGTTTGGAAAAACCACAATCAAATATTTGGGTCACGTGATCAGCGGTGCCGGGATACAGACAGACCCGGAAAAGGTCGAGGCCATCAGGGCTATTCCACCGCCAACCACGGTCAAACAACTTCGGCAATTCTTAGGAGCAGCGGCCTGGTATCGTAGGTTTGTGGTCGATTGCGCCAAGATCGGTCAACCGCTGTACCAATTGCTGCGGAAACAAGCAAAGTGAAATTGGGTGCAACCGCAAGCTGACGCATTTCTACAACTTCGGGAGGAGCTCACGCAGGCCCCCATCTTGGCATGCCCGGACTTCAGCAAACGCTTCTACCTCCAGACCGACGCATCGGATGCCGGATTAGGAGCAGCGCTGGTTCAGCATACGGAAAAGGGCAAACAGGTAATTGCGTATGCTAGCCGATCTCTACATGGCCCAGAAATAAGATATAGCACCACCGAGAAGGAGTGCCTAGCCATAGTTTGGGCAGTACAGAAAATGCGGGACTACCTGGAGGGCTACAGATTTACCATAGTAACCGACCATCAGGCCTTACGATGGTTAAACACTATGGAAAACCCGCCAAGCCGATTGGCACGCTGGGTTATGTTCCTGCAGCAGTTTGATCCAATACCGGAAGGGGAGTCTTAACCGCGTCGCCGACGCCTTGTCCCGACAACCCCAGGAGGCAATGGATCAGCTGGAAGCCGAGCTATTCGCCACCACTACTGACTGTCCGTGGTAACAACGGAAAATAAGAGACGTCGAAACCCGGCCGTTGGATTGGCCCGACGCCTCTTCCGGAAGATTATGGCTACCACAGTAACAGAAGGCAAAGAAGACTGGAAACGTGCGTGCCCCAACACGAGCGCCAACGAGTCCTGCAGGAAAACCACGACCACCCCACAGCAGGACATAACATTACAGCCAAAACTGCCGTCCAAGTCGCACAACGGTACTATTGGCCGGGAATATTTCGGGACGTACGGCGATACGTACAACGCTGTATGTCGTGCCTCCAGTTTAAAATCAATCAACAAGGACAAGCAGGGCATATGCAACCACCAAGGACTACAGAGCCATGGACCACGGTTGCAGCCGACATCATGAGGCCTCTACCCCGGTCAAAGAAAGGTCACTCCTTTCTGCTGGTATTCCAGGACCGAAAGACCAAGTGGGTGGAGTGCCGGGCCTTACGAAAGGCCACCGCAACAAACATAACACGCGCACTGGAGGAACTGATTATATTTCGTTATGGTTGTCCCAAGAACATTATCACCGATAATGGGACCGAGTTCGACAACCAGCAACTACAACAGACACTAGATGCGCTAAAAATCTGTCACCTCAAAACACCGCCGTACACTCCCCAAGCAAATCCCGTGGAGCGAGTGAACCGCAGCCTCAAGACGATGATTGCGCAATATTGCCAAACCAACCATCGTGACTGGGATGCACACTTGCCAGAACTGACCAGCGCCCTCAATACCAGCCGCCATGAGTCGACCAGCTATTCCCCTGCCTGGCTAAACTATGGCCGCGAACCCATGATGCCAGGCCTGTTCCAAGAAGTGGGTCGCGGAGAAAGTGAACCAGCTACCGACAACCACGTACCCGCCGAGCTGGAGAATCGGCTAAGAAAACTACAAGAACTCTGACAGCTTGCCAAGATCAAGGTAACCACGGCCTCACATAACCAGTGCCGACGATATAATCTGCGACATCGGTCGTGGCAGGGCAAAATCGGGGAGCAAGTAATGCGTCGCGAACACCCGTTATCCCTGGCCGCGAAATGATTCGCGGCAAAACTCGCGCCGCGTTATTCAGGACCGTGGACGATCAGTAAGAAACGGTCCACAAATGTTTATGACCTGCAGGGTGAACGGGGCCGGAAATTATTACGCATTCATGTAAAAGATCTCAAACCTCTTCCCACTTCACAGAATGAGGAAGACCACGCATGAAGATGCCCCGTGGATCAGGCACCGTACCCAACCGACCCGGGTGGGTGGTAGGGCAGGGGGGCGGGAGAGAAATCTCTCGTCCCGGGTACGGTGCAAGGAGGACAGACCAGCCGTCCCGGTCGTACCAAGGCAGAAGCCGGGATTAATCATCCTGAGCAACATCTTGGTACGGCCAGCCACCGTCTTCAAGCCACCAGTCCGTCCACGCACGCCCCCTCTGCAGCGGCGAGGGACGCCGACCTCCTGGAGACCCGGCCAGGGTGACGAGCGTCTACGACAATCCCTCGTCGACCGGTTTGGTCCCTATACGGTTGACGAGGACGTAATAGACCTGACCGCGTCCCCGTTGTCGTCAGAAGACGAAGAGGACACGCCGCTGCAGGACATCCCCGTATCCGAGGACAGCCGCAACCGTCGTGAGGAACTGGAGGACGCTCGGCGGGAGCTAGAGGCGCTGTTGGCGAGCCTCTCCCCGGACACTGAACTGGAAAGCCGCCCTCCAGCCGTGACCTTCACGACACTGACGCCCGGATGCGCAGACTGTCCGACTCCAGCAGCAGGACCACGTGACACTGCCGTGTCACCAGTCCCGCTGAGTTCTGCTGCCACGGAGCCAGTCCAGGTCCAGGTCTCCGGCCCCACCTGTTTCGAGAGGTGGAGGCACTGCTGGACGGGGGAACGACGCCGACCGAGGGAAGCCGCCTGGATGGGATCCTCCAACTGCTCCGGCCGAAGACAGCGCCGAGGACACGACGCTGCCGAATCCGTGGCCCAGGCGGCCGATGGATCACCATTCCAGGACGAGGCCAATGGAGGACGTCGCCCCCGTTCCGGAGAACCAGCCTTCCCCCCGCCCCTGTGATAGTGCGTGGACCAAACTAGACTTCGTGTTAGTGCTGTGATTTAGTGCGTAAGTTAGGTTGTAAGCTCGATTATTTTGGTTAGTGCGTAAGTTAGGTTGTAAGTTCGATTATTATGTTTAGTACGTAAGTTAGTTTATAAATCGGATTTATTTTCTTGTGTTTGTTTTTGGGCTAGTACGTAAGAACAACATATAAAGTAAATTGTTGATGTTTTTGTTTAAGCGGCAACCCCGCCAAAACGAATGAGGACGCATTCGTTGGGTCAGGCAAGGGAGGGGTGTGACGAAGCTACTCTTCGCACAAAATTTATGTTTTTCATGTACCGTAAAAGCACTAGGTTTAAGTTTTGAGCACCTGAGTGTTTATTTCTGACGGATGCTCCTGGTTCACAAACCGTTCACCCCTGCATCGTCCGTCAGGCCCTTCAGGCCATATACCGTCGTGACAGCCCTTCAGGCTACCGTTCATCATCACCGTCACCGTTACCTAGCAAGTAGTGCGACCTTCCAAACTGGCTATAAGCATTCTCAGAGGGTAAACATACTTTCTAGGCACCGTCCGTCAGGCCCTTTACCTGTTACCGTCTCCATCACCGTTACCTAGAAAATAGTGCGACCTTCCGAGCTGGCTGTAAGCACCCTCAAAGGGTAAACATATTTTCTAGGCACCGTCCTTCAGGCCCTTTACCTGTTACCGTCTCCATCACCGTTACCTAGAAAGTAGTGCGACCTTCCGAGCTGGCTATAAGCATCCTCAGAGGGTAAACATACTTTCTAGGCGCCGTCCGTCAGGCCCTTGACCTGTTACCGTCTCCATCACCGTTACCTAGAAAATAGTGCGACCTTCCGAGCTGGCTGTAAGCACCTCAGAGGGTAAACATATTTTCTAGGCACCGGCCCTTCAGGCCCTTTTCCTGTTACCGTAGCGTGACCTTCCGAGAGGGCTGGAAGCATCCTCAGGGGGTAGACATATTGCACTAGGTAACCTTGTCCAGCCTTTGAGACCGTTCCGACCCTTAGACGTCGCGACGCCAGGCGTCGATTTTAAGTTAGTGCCGGGAACCGACCCTAGTAGTCGTCAGAGGTCGATCGAGACTATCGACGTCGCGACGCCGGGCGTCGTTTTCGAGTTAGAGAACATTTGGTTTTCCACTCTTCGGAATCGAGTTCCCCATCACCGAAAACCTTACCGAGGCCTACTGACGTCGCGACGCCGAGCGTCGTTTTCAAACACCCCTTGTCCCACGGCTCGAAGTACTCGGCATCATTAGCCCAGTACATTTGGAGCATTTTCGGGAAAATCGACGTCGCGACGCCGGGCGTCGGTTTTCTAAAAGTGACGGCACCGGAACAAGGAAGGTTAAGGAAGGTGGTATACCTAGTTTCAGGCCGGTATCGGCAAGGACGCCGACACTAGCGAGAGGTAAAGACAATTTAAGCGGCATGGCGGCTCAGTGTTCGTGGCGACCGGTTGTTAGGCAAATTTAGTGCAAGATTCTGTGCTGTAAGCAAGGTGTAACAACGTTCCTTTCAAATATAACCAACGACATCAACCTGTATTTTTATTTCGCAAACCTCTGGAAAATCCCAGCCCTGCTACCCGAACCGTTTGGCGCCCGAGCAACCAACGCCAAACCTCCTTGTGCTCGACCCAAACATCGTCACTTAGTAAGGAGACTATACGTGGCATCTTTGAGTTTCTTTTGTATAAAAGTTCGTATTCGATTATACTCTTCATCTAAAAATAATAGCATGTTAAACGAAAAAGCTAAAATTTATACCCAATTTAAAAAATATTATACATACCTAATAGCGAATGAGATAATCTATATCGAGATGGAACCTCATATGATGGTCAGAGGTCTTTCATTAACTTTTGAAAATGTCTATTTTCTACTTGCTTTCATAGACTTGGAAAAAGCATTCGATAGAGTACCACGAAGGATGATGTGGAAAATATTAAAAGAAAGAAAAATCAATGCGAAATTACTTACAGCAATAAAAACCGTGTACAAAAGAACATCCAACTACATAAGAACTGGTAATTTAAAATCGGAAGAATTCTGTACAACACAAGGACTTAGACAAGGCGGTGCCTTAAGCCCACCACTATTTATAATATTTCTAGACGAAATTATTAAAAAAACAAAGAACAAGATACGAAAAGTAGAAGTAGGACACCAAAATCTAAAGTGAACTACAATATCTGAGTGTGCATTTGCAGATGATGTAGCGCTGATAGCAAAGAGCGAATCAGATCTACAATATAATTTAAATATATGGAAAGAGGAGCTAGACAAACATAACATGATCATAAATGTAAAAAAAACAAAAATAATGGTGATTTCAAAAGAAGACATAGACACAAAACTAGCAATAGACGGAAAAGAACTAGAACAGGTAGAATCGTTCACATACTTAGGATCAATACTAAACAATAAAGGAAGACTATAAAATGAAATCAACAACAGAATATACGCTGCAAATAAGACATACCACGCAATGAATACAAAGATATTGAACAATAAACAAGTGTCCAAGAAAACAAAAATGACATTGTACAAAACAATCTTTAGGCCTACACTAATATACGGTAGCAAGACATGGACAATGAGCCAAGGGATGAAGTGCAAAGTGCAGGCAGCTGAAATGAGGTATCTAAGAAAAGTGGAAGGAGTTACCAGGATGGACAGAATCAGAAATGAACACATAAGAACACGACTACAAACAGAAAAGCACAATTGATAGAAAACAACTAGCTTGGTACGGACATCTTATTAGAATGCCAGAAGAAAGACAGACAAAAACGTTTGGAAGGCAAGTATAATTGAGAAGAAGAAAAGAGGTAGACCGCAAAAATCATGGGAAAACAACATAGAGGAAATATTAAAAAGAAACAACATTGACACACAAGAAGCGAAAAAAATCGCAAAGATTAGGAACGACTGGAAAAAACTGATTTCCGAAATTAAATAGAGGAAAAAACGAAACAATCTCGACACCCGAAAGGGTAAAAGAGATTTAAAATGATTATATATATATATATATATATATATATATATATATATATATATATATATATATATATATATATATATTTTCTACTATAGAAAATTCTAAACATGTTGAATATACAGTCTATCAAGCAACGATTTTTCTTTCGGTGTCATCGTATCTACGAAATTTGTTATAGTATTTATATTTTTTGGTGCTATCACATTTTTAACAGTAGTAGTTGATGAAAAATTGGTAGACGCAGATTAAGATACTACAGCTGTCTGAAATATGAAATTTTAGTTGAGCTTAATCGTGTTCTTTTAATTTCACAATGCGAATAGGTATTTGAAATTTAAATATACCTATGTTTTAGCTTTTAGATACCTGCGATTCAAGATCCCTCTTCATTATTTCTCCGGAACAGTTTTCGGATAGCTATCGGAGCATTCATACAAGAACTAAGATGTTTTTTTATTCTTGTAGCATTGTTGCTATAAATTTTGCGGCAGTATTTACAAGAGCCAACTTTTTTATTCTTAATCATTTTCGCGTTAAAATACAACCACACTGCGGAAGTCTTCTTTGGCATTTTTAATTTGTCTTAAAGCTTAAAATAAAATTAGTTCACAAAAATATCAAATAACTAAATATTAAATAACATCCTGCAACTCAAAATATCAATATCAATATTTAAATAATTTAAATTAAAAAATAAAATAAATCATTTATATTTATACTTACTTGCGAATAATAAATAATAATGATAGTGATACTACTAATGAAATTAAAGAATGTATAACTATTATTGTTAATTTTACATGTTTTTGAACATACAAACAACAAACAACCTTCTTACAAGTCAGAACTTGCAACTTATCTTTGTGGTTATGGTCCTGTCAGTGCGTGTATCTTATTTCTTATAGCTTATAGAGGTTATAAAAGGCGGTAATGATAATCATCACCGACAGTGGCGGCGCTAGACTTTGTGGATTACAAGGGCTCAGCCTTTGTACTATGTTGGAGAAAATTTTTCGGTTCTAGGTCAAATATCTTTACCTGAGAGTTACATTTTTTTTAGAGGGTTAGGTTTACGTAGTGGCATGGTTTATCCCTCTCTTTCTGCCCGCGGAATCTAAACATTTTTGTATTCATATATTCATATTCGAATATTTTTATTCAAAATATAAATATTGTGAAGAACAAAATCTTATGTAGGTATTTGGAAATAAGTATACCAAAAGCATTAATTACTGTTGTAAATTGATTTTGATCAAATGTCTAAATAAATAAAAATTGATATTCAAATATACCGATCTAAAGTCAAATAAGTGTTGCTATTTAAATTCTATAATCTTTATTTATTACAAAATAAATAATTAGATATAAGTGAAGCATAAATATATGATGTATATATCAATAAAAAATAAACATCCTGAAGTCCAAAAATAAAAATAAAAACATAATCAATAAATATTTAAGAATTAAAAATCGCAGTGATAAAATCAGAGTAATTCAGTCCCATTCAGTCTATAATTTAAAAAACCAAATTATTTGGCCAGAATATATACTATCGACGTTCTATTAAAAATATAAGAATATAACAAATAACAATACGAGTATCTTAGGCTTCGTCAGGGTGTTCATGGGTTATACTTGAATGTGCGAACTTCATGCGTCTTGATTTTGTAGCGAATGTGTCAATAATTATACAATCGTAACAAATATTTTTGGCTTCCATTGCGTGTATAAAACTGCCAAAGAAGATCATCACTCCTGACCCATTGTATTGCGCAAATAAGTTTTTATTTTTTTAAGGTACTAAATAACCGCTCGCAGGATGCTGTCGTTACTGGTATAGTTAATGCAACTTTCATATTTTTTTTTAAATTGTGGAAACATCATATCCGGTATAATTTTGATTCAGTGCTATTAATTTTGTAGGTTTATCTGCTAATCGTTTTATATAATTTTTTGCCACTGAAACTTCAGAAAATGGAATTTCAATATGATAAAACGCCGAAAAAATTTTCAAAGATTCAACAACAACAAAAATGTAGATGAAGTTGGTAAAAGAGCATATATACCATCTAAAATATTCATGTTAACATTTGAAAATCTCGTATTTAATTGATCCAACAAACGGTCAATTATTACATAAAACATGTCCACTCGGTATTTATCACAAGTGTTTCTGATAATATTAGTATCTGAATTTCTACTTGAAGTCGAAGCACTCAAGTCAGATATACTATAATAATTTTTTAAATCATATGGTTTGCTTCTTTTTCGGGTGTGTTTTGGAACTTCAACTTCTATGTTGAGTTCCTCACATATATTTAAAATATTTTGCCACATGTTCTGAAACGTTTCAACATTTCGTAATTCATGAATACTATTGATAATTGCTTTAACAGAGAGAACAGCTGTGGATAAGTCCAAAGAATCTGTTTGAAGTAAGTTATTTAAGTTCTCTGTTGAACCAAACAATCGCTCAAATATGACCATGTATACGACTGTTGAAAATTTCAATAGAAATGCTTTTAATCCAGCACTTTTGACACGATGTATTGCATTATCTGTGTGAAAATATGTTATTAATGATTTGTATGTTTTATGCAATGTGTGGATAGCTCTTATTTCACAAGCCCATCTTGTTGTACTTCAATTCGAACGAAGGTCGGATCAGTTCTTTTTGAATATTAATATGGGGTTGGCCATATTCGACGAAAAGATGTTATTTGTTTTTAAAGCATGCTGTTCATGTTAAAAATCATTTAATTGGATTGAAGGAGATTTGTTTACATCACTTTTTGAATATGATATATCGTAAATGGCCACCTTGAGCGCCTACGGCGTTTTGAGCCCGTTTTGCAGCATTTTCCATGGTTTTAGTCAACATTTCGGTCGAAATGGCGGCTATTTCCTGGCGAATGTGGCCATTTACGAGATATATTCAAAAAGTGATGTAAACAAATCTCCTTCAATCCAAATAAATGATTTTTAACATGAACAGCAAAAAATGTGTTTTTTTTTCATGATTTAAAAACAAAAAACATCTTTTCGTCGAATATGGCCAAGCCTGTATATTAATCATGAGCTTTTCCGGATTGTGAGAAAAAAGCGTATAAATTTTCTAACAAATCAAAAAAGTCTTTCACATCTGGAATGTTACAACATACGTCAACCAAAACTAAATTTAATCTGTGGGCATGACAATGTATATATATTGCAAAAGGATGATTTTGTTTAAACAGATTTTGGAGTCCATTTAAGTGACCGCTCATGACAGCAGCACCATCATATCCTTGGCCAACACATATTGTTTCATTTTCAGACAGTCCATTTTTTAATAAGAAATTTTCAATATTAGTATTTAATCCATTGGCATCGAAATCAATTACTCGTTGAAAGCCAATAAATTTCTCTTTGATTTCATTGTTACAAACATATCGTAAACATATACTCATTTGTTTTTGTCTAGAAATGTCACGCGTATCATCTGCCAATAATGTATAAAATTTCGCTACTTTAACTTCATCGAAGGTTTTCTTTACTAAATGCATAGCTGATATATCGAGCAATTCGTTTGGAATATTGTGACATAAATATGTAGCATTCTGAGGATTTTTATTAGCTAAATCGGTGAAATCAGAATCGTGTTTCTTTATTAAATCTATTATTTCTAAAAAAAATCCATTATTTATATCATTTTGTTCTCTATGCCCTCGAAAAGCTATCCCCTGTCGTGCGCACAATAATAAACTATCCAGTATTGTAAACAAGTATTTGCGTCTTTCTTTAATTTGTTTTATAAATGAATCATCTACTTTTTCTGTTATAGTTCCCTTAATTTTTGTATTTTTATAAGCCAACCTGTTTATGAGAATTGGTATTTTCATGGTCTTTTAGTTTAAAAAACCATTGTGCCAATATTTAAATCCTAATTTAGAAAATACATTATCAGATTTGATATTTGTATCAAAATGTCTACAGCAGAAACAGTAAGCTCTGTCTTTAGATTCACAATACTCCAGCCACAAAAACAAAGTATACCAAGAAGAACAAAACGCTAGTTTTCGGGAGGATTTTTCCAAATGCTGTTAGAAGATATTTTGATAATTTTGGTTGCATTGGAAGCGAATCTTTATTAGGAAGAAAGCTTGTTACTGTTCTGTTTATTTACAATTCGTTCAGGTCGAATGATGCATGGTTCTTCTAAATTTGCTCCTACTTCTATTTTCCTCGAATTCGAGTTATTCGGTTTAAAATAATTTCGAATATCCATCGTTATACACTACACTAGTACACTACTTACCTAAAAATTTACTAATTGCAGTATGCACTTGCTATTTACCCTACTTGCTCTTGGACACTAACAAGTAGAAGTAATACAAGAATACGGGACTTGTCAAACATTGGAGTATGCGCGGCGCCTACGGACATGTTTGTGCCTGTACGCGTGTGCGCGGTTATTTTAAATAGCAGTTCCAACGCGACTGCGCCTGCGACAGGTGTAATAATAACGGAAAAAAATCTATTCCAAAATGAAAAATAATTGTAACTCAAAAATTCTAATAGGTATATTTATTTTAATATAATAATATTATGTATAAAAAATGCAATTTTTAATATTTCATTTATAATTTCTAAAAAAATTACAGAGGCTTGGGACAATTTCACAATGGCTCGAGCCACTGTAAAAACAACCTGTCGCCGCCACTGATCACCGACGTTTCGGTAGCAAATCTACGAAACTTATATACAGGTTGTAGCCCAGTCAAATTAGACATTAAAATCGCAAAGCGAGATGTAGTTCTGATTTTTTAATATGGTGTTAGGATCAGTTAGGGTAGTGTGAATCCTAGTTTACAGCTTCGAAAAAGCAATGATTCCTGCGTAATACGTAAAATCCTGCAAAATTTGGGAATTTTTTCAGTTGTTACCTAATAACTCGTAAACTATGAGCTTTCGATATATAGTCGAACGTATCATATTTAAAGTACATTAAATGTGCAACAATTTATGCCCAACCCCAGCTCTGTACGTCCAATAGTATCCAAAATATAGCACTTCTACAATTAGCAATTTATTCCAAAAAATAAAAGTAGATTTTTTTGCTTTTTTCGTTATTTTTGTGTTTAATTAACTGTAACTTCTGAATGAATAAGAATATTGTCTTCCGGTGTCTTTCATTAAATTTTTCGAACATTTCTCTATAAACCACGTTATTTTAAAAACTTTTTAGGGCATTCATTATCCCAAAATATCAAATTTTTTTCGTGAGGAGTATTCAAATATTTTGTTTTTATTGTGTTTAATGAGCTGTAACTTCTAAACGGATAAAGTTATCGACTTCCAGTGTCTTGCATTAAATTTTACGAACATTTCTCCATAAGATACGGTATTTTAAAATTTTTTTGGGTAGGTATTCATTAAGCCAAAATATCAAATTGTTTTCCGAGAGAAAATTGAGAAATTTTTAATATTTATTGTGTTCAATGAGCTGTAACTTCTGAACGGATAAAAATATTGACTTCCGCTTTCTTTTATTAAATTCTACGACCATTTCTCCAGAAGACGTATTATTCTAAATTTTTTTAGGGTGTTCTTTAAGCCAAAATATCAAATGTTTTTCCGAGAGAAAGTAAAGAGATTTTTAAATATTTTATATTTATTGTGTTTAATGAGCTATAACTTCTGAACGGATAAAGTTATCGAATTCCGATTTCTTTTATTAAATTCTACAAACATTTCTCTATAAAATATATTATTGTAAATTTTTTTAGGGTGTTCATTGAAAAAATTTGAATACCCACTTCTCTAGAAATAAAAGATTTTTTTTGGCTTAATGAACGCCCTAAAAATTATTTAAAATAATTTATCTTATAGAGAAATGTTCGTAAAATTTAATGAAAGAAATCGGAAGACAATATTTTTATTCATTCAGAAGTTACAGTTAATTAAACACAAAAATAACGAAAAAAACAAAAAAAATTCAACTTATTTTTTGGAATAAATTGTTAATTTTAGAAGTGCCATATCTCGGAAACTATTGGATGTACAGAGCTGCGATTGGGCTTAAATTATTGCAAATTTAATGTAATTTAAAAATGATAGGTTCGACTATCTATCGAAAACTCATAGTTTACGAGTTATTAGGAAACAATTGAAAAAATTCCAAAAATTTTGCAGGGTTTTACGTATTACGCAGGAAGCACAGCTTTTTCGAAGCTGCAAACTTGGATTCACACTACCCTAACTGATCCTAACAACATATTAAAAAATCAGAACTACATCACACTTTGCGATTTTAACCTTTTTTATATACGATTTGACTGGTCTATTGGTGGAGGTGAAATGCGAACATAGGGAAATATATGACAATGCAGTTATCATGCTAGGCATCTTGATATACGTGGAATAAGTACTGTCAATGTCAAAGAAGCTGTCATATTATTGAAATTTTATTTTCATTAAAATATTTTCTTTGTATAATAATGTATGTGTACGAGCAGAACGAGAAAGTTTACATGCACTTTTAGATTTTATTATTATTTCTGTTATTGATTACTCTTTTTGCCACACAAATTCACATTACTTCGTCTTGTGACACTACTACAAAATATATCAAGATACCTGGCATGAAAGTTCGATTGTCATGTATGTTCCCTATGTTCGCATTTCACCTCCACCAACCTGTATATGTCGTCCTGTCTTTGCACAGTTGATTCTTGATAGTAACTTTGTTTGGTCTAAAAATATTTTTAAAAATTTGTATGTTTATTTTTCAAGATTTTGATAATAATTGTAAGTACATTACCTTGAATTGTATTATTTTTGTATGATGTTTGTAATTTATTGTATTGTGGTTTTGATTATGAAAGATTAAAATTTTACAAGATTGTTTAGACATAGAACACGATAATTAGTTCCTATTTTACGAGTTATTGTTTATTATTAATAATATAATTTATTGAAGTATAATATAATAAAAATTAATAGAATTAAAATTATTTCTATTAATTTTTATTATGATACTACATAATTTTAAATCTATCAATTTTTATTATGTTAGTACATAATTTTAATTCTACCAATTTTTATTATCATTCATCATAATATTAATTACTTGTTAACCTGCCGTTGGCAAACCTGCAGTACAGAATTAATATTATGATGAATGATAATAAGAATTGATAGAATTAAAATTATGTAGTAACATAATAAAAATTGATAGATTTAAAATTATGTAGTATCATAATAAAAATTAATAGAAATAAAATTAATTCTATTAATTTTTATTATGTTACTACATAATTTTAAATCTATCAATTTTTATTATGTTACTACATAATTTTAATTCTACCAATTTTTATTATCATTCATCATAATATTAATTCCTTGTTAACCTGCCGTTGGCAAACCTGCAGAACTGCAGTACAGAATTAATATTATGATGAATGATAATAAAAATTGATAGAATTAAAATTATGTAGTAACATAATAAAAATTGATAGATTTAAAATTATGTAGTATCATAATAAAAATTTATAGAATTAAAATTATATCTATTAATTTTTATTATGATACTACATAATTTTAAATCTATCAATTTTTATTATGTTAGTACATAATTTTAATTCTACCAATTTTTATTATCATTCATCATAATATTAATTCCTTGTTAACCTGCCGTTGGCAAACCTGCAGTACAGAATTAATATTATGATGAATGATAATAAGAATTGATAGAATTAAAATTATGTAGTAACATAATAAAAATTGATAGATTTAAAATTATGTAGTATCATAATAAAAATTAATAGAAATAAAATTAATTCTATTAATTTTTATTATGTTACTACATAATTTTAAATCTATCAATTTTTATTATGTTACTACATAATTTTAATTCTACCAATTTTTATTATCATTCATCATAATATTAATTCCTTGTTGACCTGCCGTTGGCAAACCTGCAGAACTGTATTTACGTTTGGTTATGCGTGGTCTGTAGTCCATTCAAACTTTATTTCCACGCGTCTAAACCTAACCTCGAATACTTTTTTTATAAAATTGTTTTAAACAAATAAATTAATTGAATAAGGTAAGTGATTATAACCGTCATACGATCATAACCTAATTTGACCCAATTACTTTTAGATAGATACAACAAATATGGAAATTGACGTGCATGTAATTAGAACTCTTCGAAGAATTCGTCAAATAATTGCTGATTCAGTTAGAGCATACGAATGTTCCAATCGTATAGAACATAATGCATTGAATGAAGCTAAAGCAAATTTGAGAAGAATATCTGACAAAATATCATCAACAACTTTTAATAAATTTCTGGCAGCAATAAATGCTTTATATTTAATTCGTGATGAAGAGGGTCAGCAAAGGAGTTATGTTGCACCTAGGATCAGTGTAAAGCGTTAGTATTTATGAAAAATATAATATCATTATTGAAATATTTGTAAGCAATTATTTAATTGATCATTTTTATTACCAGGAAAAGGTCGTCCTGCTGTCATGTTAAATGCAGGTCAATTAGAAATATTATATAGAGAAGGTTGTACTGCTATCAGCATATGGCACGTAATCTTGGTTGCTCCAAAAGTACTATTTATAAAAAAACTGTATGAGTTAAATATGCTCATGCGTGCAAAATATTCACAAATATCTGATAATGAGTTAAGATCAAAAATTAGACAAATCCATCTGGAACATCCCAATGCTGGACACACGGTACTATTGTATATTCTCTATACCGGGTGTAACACCATACATGTATACATAGGCGATTAGCATTGCATTTCTCATTTATGCAGATTCCTGCTCCCCATTTCCACGTAGGAAAATGGTAAAGGTGTCAATCGAAAGGTAAAATTATTTCACACCAGATGCAATTTGTAATTTCTTTTAAAGAACAATATTAGGAATTTAAAATTCGATATTTTCAAATCGAATCTTACATTGCTATGGTTACCTACTTGGTACAACATTTTGAAATTTTGACAGAGGTGTCAGATTTGTTTTGTGTTTAGTTCTATACCCGGTTCCAAATAAGAGTATAGTAAATGGCGCTGCGGAGCCAGCCCGTTTTACACACATTAAATAGCAATTTAAACGTAGCGCGGTATTTTTGAAATAGTGTTATGTTCCGCGCGTCACGCGCTACTGACGCTAATCAACGACTGACTTTTTCAACAATACCAACTGTTACTACTACGGCGTTCAACAGCTAAATGATGCGCGCATATCACAAATTTTTCGCTGATGTAAACTTGGTTTCCGGCTAGACCAATCAGAACGCTCAAATCGTAAGCCCTATCTTTCCCCATACTATATTCTTATTTGGAACAGACCATATTTCCTAATAAAGATATGATTAGCATGTAGATTCACCTTTACAATAAATTATTCAAAAGTAAATTTACCAGTACTATTTTGCACCGCAACACTTGCCGTAGATTCAAATCGCCGAACATACGTTTGTACTGTTTTGACGCTCGCAATTGGTCTATTAGGAAATTGCACAGCGAATAAATCGCGAACTCTGCGTAAACTATTTCTATTATAAAACGTTTTTGTGATAAAAATACTTTCATCTTTTGAATACATTTTTTGATTAAACACAAAACAAATCTGACACCTCCGTCAAAATTGAAAAATATGTTGTACCAAGTAACCATAGTAATGTAAGATTCGATTTGAAAATATCGAATTTAAAATTCCTAATATTGTTATTTAAAAGAAATTTAGAACGAAATTACAAATTGCATCTGGTGTGAAATAATTTTACCTTTCGATTGACACCTTTACCATTTTCCTACGTGGAAATGGGGAGCAGGAATCTGCGTAAATGAGAAATGTAATGATAATCGCCTATGTATACATGTATGGTGTTACAACCGGTATGTACTTTACTTATAATATTCCTTCGATTACAGATGATGCAGACATACTTAAAAGCATTACAAATTTTAGTTCCAAGACATAAAATAAGGAAAATTTTAAATGAGATTGATCCCATTGGAACTGCAAGTAGATGGAGTCAGTCAATTAGGAGGATTTACAAAGTAGCAACACCAAACTCATTACGGCTATCAATTTATTTAAATTGCTGCCCTTGAATATTTTGGAAAACTTGTAAAATTTTATTTTTTTTGACAGTTGCACAAAAATTGGTTATAATTAAAATGAATTGCAGGTGCACAAAAAATGTGGATAACGCGACTGCAAAATCATGTAAATTTCTGTCAAAATAAAAAAATTGACAATTCCACTCATAGTTTTTCATCCAATCAAAACACAGTATTTTGCTGAATTGTACCAATCACAGACGAACTACAGTGACAATTTTCACTGGTGAAAATTGCCGCGAAGCGTTGCTTAGATATTATGTCAGTTGATGATTGTTTTAAAAATACATTACTTTTTTTTGAATAAATAAAATAATTCTAGAAATTGTCAAGCCGAATACCATACGTGACTATGATTTTTTGGTAATTTTTGTCGTCTGGTCACTCCTGCTTGTTGCTTTAGAAAAAAAAACACTCGTGCTACGCACTCGTGTTTATTTTCGACGCAACAAGCAGTCGTGACCAGACGGCAAAAATTGTCGGCAAAATCATAGTCACTAATGGTATTATTTATGATAATTTTCACTAGTGAAAATTGCCGCGAATCGTTGCTTAGATATTATGTCAGTTGATGATTGTTTTAAAAATACATTACTTTTTTGGAATAAATAAAATAATTCGAGAAATTGTCAAGCCGAATACCATACGTGACTATGATTTTTTGGTAAATTTTGCTGCCTGGTCACGACTGCTTGTTGCGTCGAAAATATTTATTGATTTTCTAAAATTGCCGGCAAAATCATAGTCACTAATGGTATTATAATATGACAATTAATTATTTTATTACAAATCGGACAAAGTTGGAAAATTTATTTATATTAAAAATGTTAGGAATGAGATTTTCAAATAGTCTTTTAGGGAAATAAAAGTCAAAGTAAGTTCGTGTAGATTATATTAAGAAAAAATATATAGCAAGTCCACGTGTTTTTTATTTGAATACATAAACATATACATTATATTATTATCTTCAGTACGATGTATATTCTTTAGCTTCTTCTGTAGTTAAACAAATATTTAGGTCATTTTTTAAATCATTATAATTTGCGTACGTTTTAGGCAAAGTTATGGTGTCAGTGCATGTACTAAATAATGGTCTTTGGCTTAAGCCCACAGAATCATTAAATTTAACATTAATACAAGCTGGCATAAGGAATGAACCAGTGATTAAAAATACTAAAGTTGCCAATTTATCCCTATCAAGACAATGGATATACATAGTAAAATAATGAAATACATCACTTTCTTCATTTGTCAAATAAGAATCTGTTGATAAGCAATTGACGACTTTTGTAGCAGTTGGGGTTTGCATGTCTAAAAGAACATTGAAATCACAGTGATTCCAAAAGTTAGCATTCTTTTCCGGTGACACGCCTTGTCGAATTTTTGCAATTAATCTCTTGGGTTTTTCGATTAAAATTTCGGTAGCAATTATATTTAATTGTTCCAATATTAATTCAGCACTAGGTCTTGCAAAGAAACGATTTGTTTGATAAAAGTCCTGAATAGTATCCTTCTCTTTTTCAGATAGAGATATAAAGTTTTTTTGAGCTTTTTTAAAAATCTTACGCAAGTATGGATTAACGTAATTCAATAATTCTTGTAGTAAAATATTAGAATCGATGTCTTTTTCTGGATTACCAATTAACATTAATGTTATTCTTGATAATTTCGAAGGAATTGTACTTGTTAGCAGTAACATGTGCTGTAAAATTCTCCCAATTATGATGAATTTATCTTGTTCATGAAGTTTATTTAATTCCAAGTATGGTACTAAACAATCTTCTCCTTGAAAAAATGTACCCTCACATTTAACAAAGAAAATGTTGAACAGTTCTTTTGTAAGACCGCCACTATCAATTCCCATTTCACCAAGAAATATGACGTGCAAATTTTTGTTCATTGTTTGCTCATCCATGTACAGATTTATTAAATCATAAAAACAATTATTCCTAGATATATGGACCGTAATCTTTTCTGTCCCTTCTGGCAGACAAGGCATCATTAACGAAAGCTCCACATTGTCAACTGTTTCATGAACTGAAATAAACAATTGCATTATACCGTGTGGTTAATTTGTTAATGCATAATCATAAACTTGTCCCAAATTGAGTACGCCACCATGGTTATCTTGCTTATTATTAAAGATTTGGTTAATCTTCAACTGTTTAATAGTTATTTAAGATAGAAAAAAAAGACCAAAATCATTTTCTATTCATCTATGGAAATTTTTGGGAAAATCAAAACTTCTGAAAAATGGCCCTAGAGCCTAGATTGCGCACAACATTGACCCATTTAACCAAATCTCTATCTATAAAGATACCCATGTTGGCATACTCAATTTGAGTTATCGTATATGAAGAACCTAAATTACATACCAAATTGTTCATCATCACTGATATTAATATCTTCTTCAGGTTCTTCAGCATTTCTTAGGAGTTGTACCCTTTCATTCCTAGATCTGGGATTAATTTCTATAGCCTGGGATACAGTTACAGAATTCGATGTAATTTGCTCTGAACGAAGCTCTGAATTACTGAAATCATTATGGTTTGGAATCGAAGACGTACTAGGAATAGACTGTGTACTGTTTCGTGCTTGAGAAACAGAATTATTCCTCACTTCAACAAGCGGTAAATCATTGGGGAAGTCATTTAATGGCAAAACAATAAGTTTGCTTTGTTTTAACTTAATTTCCAAATCTGATCCATCTTGAATATTTTCCAAGTGAGTTATTTTTTTACATTTTTCTAATTTTGCCAACTTGAAGCCGCACATTCTCAATAAGTTTTGAATATGAGGACGAAATAGTAAAACTATTTCTTCCTTTATTTCTTCCAATGTGTTATCTCTTCTTATACTAAGCATCTCTTCAGATTGACCTGAAAATAACACAATAGTTATTTATTGAAAATTAATCTATGATTATGACGTGAAATCATACGTACCTAAGCCTCTATCTCTTAGAAATTTTAATTCGGAATTACATGGGTAAAAGTCAGCATGGGCAAGCTTCATTAAAATTACAATTTTATTAAACGACATTTTTCTTTTTCTACCTCTACGTGGACTTAATACATTATTTCTTCTGAAACTTCTTCGTGTTGAAGCCACTAAAGAGACAAAGTCCTGTTCTTCTTCTGTTGATTCATTAGATGCATTAGCAGCTATTCTTAATAACCGTTCTGCAATTTCATCTGTCATTTCGCCTTTAAAAATATCTACAATATCTAGGTAAACTATAAACTACGAGTAGTTCACAACAATGAAAATCCGGGTGAAAATTATGCACTGCACACCTTGACACCAGACACGTGTTGATTCACAATCACAACAAACGAAAACAGTACAACAGTAGACAGCATTCGCGATCGCGACTAAAGCTACCGTTGGCGACACTGCTGTGTTTGAAAAATGGTGGCAATAATTCGTATTGTCATTTAGTTATTTTGTATCTTAGAAAATAAAAAAATATAAAAAATAAAAAATCTGCAATATATCCTTACAGTATAATTACACCGAATCAAAACACTACAGCTATAAAAAAAATAAAAATAATATTAAATGGAATACGAATTTACAGAGTTCTGTTCTCGCCGCTAGGAGGCTACGCCTTAACTTTAATCAAGAATGTTCACCTTCTTCCGGAATTATTCCCGCGTAAATTTAAAAGAACAGTGCATAAAATATTTAAAAATCTGCTGTGGACATCACAGTACTTCCCCGACAATAAGTTTTAATAACTTACTTTCGTAACACCTTTAATTTTATGCTTTATTCAGCAAAATTTAAATAAATTTATCATTTTTTAAGTTGATACCAACTTCAGCATAATTTAAATAACATGTGAAAAAATCTGATGTGGCCAGAACAAGATCTCCCACCATACTCTACAAAAACAAGGTCAACTCATTTTTTTATATGGGAACCCCTATTTTTTATTGCAGATTCAGATTCCTCGTTAAAAATTAATTTCTCAACTTATGTTTTGTCAGCTTTACAGATGGCGCTATAATCGGAAAAAATTATAATGTGTTGGAATTGTCGCGAGTTAAAAATTGCATCATTTACTTTATTCGATTACACAACAAATTTAATTACCGAATGTGGGTCATTTTTGACTTTTGTTTTTTTGCCGTACGTACGTACGCAGGACGATGAAGTTAATATAAAAGATTTAAAAATTTCCTATTCATAAATTTTGAGGATATTCTAGAAAAACTCTTCAGATCTTCAAGAAACTACCACTTCCAGTTGCACGATCAACACCAAAATCTAATCAGATCTAATGTAGGGTGTCAGAATATTATATTCAAAATTTCATTTTTTTTAATTAGGTGGTATTAGAGTTATCGTACCTTCAACATCCATCCTGACACACACACACACAGACATCATCGCGAAATTATCAAAATCGTGTTCTAGAGACCTCAAAACGTGCTTTTCCATTAAAAACTCATTATCGAAATTTTAGCATGATTAAAATACCTCTCTTACCAGATATGAGTGGCGAGAGGTAAAAATGAGTTGAAGTTGATCTTGTCAGAGACAACAGCGCCACCTGGGTGAAAAACAATATTACATAATTATGGGCACCTTCTGTACGATATTTTTCATTTATGCGTAAAATGTTTTATTTTCGAATAACATGTTAAATGCCCCACCCGGTATATTAACATTATTGTAACTTAAAGACAATACTGGCAAAGAAATTATTAACATAATTAAAGTTTCACATAGGTTTTGTACCTGTATTAATGTATTATTGGTTCCTTGGGTAATTTGTAACCCTGTGATCAACTTGTCCCACTAGGTGTCCCAAGATACCCCGTTAGTAGGGTACATTGAGCAACTAGTTCCACCTTGGTTTGAGACGAGATAGGGGAGACCGGGGATGGTTTACACACTTTTTCTATTTTTTTCTAAATATCCCACCTATTTGGTTTTTACGCCGATGTTTAGACCGGTCCTTTGAGAAGCTTTCCCGTTCATATGAACTTTCTAAACATGGTAATTTTTGACAGCGCTGAATTTGTCCAAACTATCCCCTGGCGTGGGGATACTTTGGACAGCAAATGGAGATGGTATGGATATACAGTTAGGAACATAAAAACAGCGAATAGATTACAGAAATATCTTTAATTCGTTTCTTATTATTACTCAAACATTGGAAACCAAACAAGGTAATAATGAAAAATTATTGCAAAAAAATACTCTGAAAAGTTTGTGTTGAAGTAAAACTTATCTTTAAACTTGGGACGTTTGGCCACTATGACTTTCGGCAGGACCAAAATCACCTGCGAAAGTGTCACGAAGAATACATTTTTAGTTTTTGGTTGACAACGACTGATGTCCATTGTATCCCCAAGGTACACGATGCACAATTTCTCGCTATAAAATATAATCAGTATATTGGATCTGTTTGAAACGTACGTGCATATATTTCCATTAGTCACTATAACTTTTTTTTTAAAACCGCATAGCCAACGAATTGATCTTATTGTAAAAAAACCTTACAATCTTACCTTGAAAAGTTACATTCTCATTCTAGGTGCCAAAAAGTATTAATTTTGTCTTGATGTCGCAGTTGTCGAGCAGTGGCCAAATGCTTTTGTGAGCTACTTCTTCATATAAATACCAACATTAAGACACATTCGCGGCAACAAAATCTACATAAGGTCAGGTAATTTGAGCATGTTCATTGTATCCCCGTGTCCAAACCAACCCCGGTCTCCCCTATACAAAAAACTATTTGAAAACTGATTTGGTATGCTTTTATAGATAATATTTAAATTAATTTTTAATTTGGAAACTATTAGAAATCGGTTCAGCAATTCTGAAATAATTGCGAGTTACGACAACTTAAACAAACAAAATAGGTACCTAGAGAAAATTATTTTTATTATTACTTTATACACAATAATATAAAAGATGAGAAAACAGAGAGTGCATTAAAGTAATTTTATAATAGTAATAGAGGAGTGTATAATTATAATAAAAAATACACATTTTACTAGAACATTTTGTTTCAGTGTGTAACATTATAGATTTACGGCCTGATTCTATAATTCAGTTGTTAATTTTTACAATCAAAATGTCACTTGGAACGTTTGTTTACATTAGTCAAAATTTGATATATCCTAACAACTGAGTTATACAATCAGGCCGATTATGTTAAAAAAAACAATTTAATTAATTGTTTATAACGTTTGGTAGGCTTCTTTCGATGTTTAAATTGATCTCAGCAAAATACGTAGTATTCCAGTGGTTTGACTTTGAAGTATACTTGATTTCTAAACTAAACGGAGCAATCTGAAGTTGGAATGCTAAAACTGATCGTTTTTGATTGGCTGATGTAACACCAGTTTTACACCACACAAACTTTGTAATGTAAACAAACGAATGTTCTCCATCTTGTCTCGTCAACTGTTGTCAGTGACTGTACCGAGTTTGCCCGCTGATAGGTTAAATTTTATTTTTCCGCCAAAAATCTAGTGATATTTTTCTCGTATTTATACAGTGTAAATACGGCTCAGCGAGACAACTTCAGATTGCTCCGTTTAGTTTAGAAATCAAGTATAATACAATTTTTAAAACAACCTACTATCTTTTCTTTTATTAATCCATGTATTTATGTTTTTATTATGTAAAGCCCGGTGCACACGGAGCTTGTTTCCCTGCTGGATCGCTTGCTGGGAGCCGTGTTGGCAGCTAGGCTGGGAACTGTGCTGGAAAATGACGTCACTGCATAGGCTTTGATGCTGGCTGCCTTGCTAGATTTCGGTGATAGTCCGCGTGCTATTTTCTTTGCAAGTTTTCATGCTGGCTGAGGCCTGAAGCCAATCAGAAGCGTGAAAAGTGACATGTAGTTGAAAACATATGATAGTGGTGACAGTGACAGTTGTCACTGTTTCTTTTGTGTGTGAATCATCTGAGCAAAATAGTGCCAAAGTAAAATGAAATGGTCAAATGAAGAAATAAATACGCTTATTGACGGCATACAAGGTCTCAGCTAGCATGAAAACTTGCAAAGAAAATAGCACGCGGTCTATCACTGAAATCAAGCAAGGCAGCCAGCATCAAAGCCTGCAGTGACATCATTTTCCAGCACAGTTCCCTGCTCACGGCTCCCAGCAAGCAATCCAGCAGGCAAACAAGCTCCGTTGTGCACCGGGCTTTAATTCGAACTGATGTATTTATTGACACATATATATTAGTAAAACTAAGAATTTAGTAAGTTTAAACATAATATATATTTTTCTTTATCCGATTTATTTTCGATGTTGATAATATTTTCTAGAAGCAATTTTTGTTCTTCCCTTAACTCTAATGATGCGGTAAAAGAAGAAAACGGAATATTTATTTCGTTGTTATTATTTAAAATACGAAAAGATGGGTCAACACCTAATGCTTGCATGGACTGTGAGAGTCGGTTGTGTAGTGTTGTATTTATATCTAAAATATCGTGCACAGCTGTAGATGTTGTATTGAAATTTGATAATATTCCTTCTAACCAAAGCTGACGTGGAGATTTATTATTTTCTGTTCTTAGTTTATGGAGATTCCAAGCAGATTGAAATGATAATAGTTTTCTATTAATAGCTTTTTTGTAAACATATTGCACACAAAAACGGTGTGTAATATTTTCAATATTTAATAAGCCTTCATTTTCTAAAGAATATAACTCATTGTAAATTACATCACACACTTCTTTAAATACATCTACCCACAATCTCTCTATCCTTTGATTATGAACAGACTTTCCAGTTATATGGCTTCCTCTATTTAAGCCACGGATTGTATTCATCAAAATAGCAACAAGAAGATTTTCATACCCATGGTCTGACCGTACTCTTGATGGCAAACCAAATTTACCAACAGCTTTTGCAAATAAATTTAAAACAGGTTCTGCTTGGATAGATGTTTCACATTTTAAATATACTATCAGCCTCGAGTATCCATCGATACTACCATGAATTACAAAACCCCATCTACAAATTGCAATTCTACAATAGCTTAATAATTTTATCACATAAAAAGTAAAAACAAAAACAAAAATAGGTACCGTGAAAGTTTTAAATGCGCATCCATATGCCATAATGAGTTTGGTGTTGCTACTTTGTAAATCCTTCTTCTAATTGACTGACTCCATCTACTTGCAGTTCCAATGGGATCAATCTCATTTAAAATTTTCCTTATTTTATGTCTTGGAACTAAAATTTGTATTGCTTTTAAGTATGCCTGCATCATCTGTAATCGAAGGAATATTATAAGTAAAGTACATATAGAGAATGATTAATATACAATAGTACCGTGTGTCCAGCATTGGGATGTTCCAGATGGATTTGTCTAATTTTTGATCTTAACTCATCATCAGATATTTGTGAATATTTTGCTCGCATGGGCATATTTAACTCATACAGCTTTTTATAAATAGTACTTTTGGAGCAACCAAGATTACGTGCCATGCTGATAGCAGTACAACCTTCTCTATATAATATTTCTAATTGACCTTCATTTAACATGACAGCAGGACGACCTTTTCCTGGTAATAAAAATGAACAATTAAATAATTGCTTACAAATATTTCAATAATGATATTATATTTTTCATAAATACTCACGATTTGCACTGATCCTAGGTGCAACATAACCCCTTTGCTGACCCTCTTTATCACGAATTAAATATAAAGCATTTATTGCTTCCAGAAGTTTATTAAAAGTTGTTGATGATATTTTGTCAGATATTCTTCTCAAATTTGCTTTAGCTTCATTCAATGCATTATGTTCTATACGATTGGAACATTCGTATGCTCTAACTGAATCAGCAATTATTTGACGAATTCTTCGAAGAGTTCTAATTACATGCACGTCAATTTCCATATTTGTTGTATCTATCTAAAAGTAATTGGGTCAAATTAGGTTATGATCGTATGACGGTTATGATCACTTACCTTATTCAATTAATTTATTTGTTTAAAACAATTTTATAAAAAAAGTATTCGAGGTTAGGTTTAAACGCGTGGAAATAAAGTTTGAATGGACTACAGACCACGCATAACCAAACGTAAATACAGTTCTGCAGGTTTGCCAACGGCAGGTCAACAAGGAATTAATATTATGATGAATGATAATAAAAATTGGTAGAATTAAAATTATGTAGTAACATAATAAAAATTGATAGATTTAAAATTATGTAGTATCATAATAAAAATTAATAGAATTAAAATTATGTAGTAACATAATAATAATTGATAGAATTAAAATTATGGCCATAATAAAAATTCAATACTTAAAAATTGATAGAATTAAAATTATGTACATAATAAAAATTCAATACTTAAAAATTGTTAGAATTAAAATTATGTAGTATCATAATAAAAATTGCTATAATTAAAATTATGTAGTATCATAATAAAAATTTATATAATTAAAATTATGATGTTATCATAATAAAAATTGGTAAAATTAAAATTATGTACTTACATAAAAATTAACAAAATTAAAATTATGTACATAATAAAAATTCAAAACTTAAAAATAATATTTATCATAATAAAAATACAATGAATTAAAGTTATCTGCACCAGTAATAAAAATTATACGCATTAAAATTATGTACATAAAAAAATTACCAATTATTATTATCTAAAGACAATTCTAATTCCTAAGATTATTTTTATTATGATATAATAATAAAAATGTACATTTATTTTTATGTTGAAGTATAATTTTAATGTATTGAAATACGATTATGGTGAAATACAATAATAATTATTTAAATTAAAATTATACTTTAACATAATTTTTATTTTCTAGTATAGAGTAAATAGAAATCAAATGAAAATATAAATATAATATTTTTGTTATGTTATAAAATTAATTCGTCTAAATTTTATTATGTTGTAACATAATAATATATCATTATTTTGTATTCTATTTTCTGGTCAATATGATTATTATTTGACTATTTTATATTAGACCTAATTTAAAATATACATTTAAAAAGTAAAATGGCGTGCCATAGAACTGGAACAACTAGATCAATGGTTCAAATGTAATAAGTTAAAATTAAACACAAACAAAAGTAAAGTGATGGTACTGGGAAATGATAAATATTGGAAAGAATTTCAAACAGAAAATATGCAAGTTAAAATTGAAGATGTAATATTAGAAGCTGTAGTTACTTATAAATACTTAGGAATAATTATTGATAGAAAATTAAATTTCGAAGAACACATTAATTATTTATGTAAAAAAATTGCCAAAAAAATAGGTTTCTTGAACAGAGCAGGTACATATTTATCCACTGAAACTAAAAAAATTATTTACAATACTATCATTCTCCCACACTTTACTTATGCTTCAACCATATTGTATATGTGCAAACAAGCGGACATAAATAGACTTCAATTACTACAAAATAGAGCAATGAGGGTTATATTAACATGTAATAGATATGCTAGTATTAAAAATATGTTACAAAAATTAGGTTGGTTCGATGTTAAAACTTTCTTAAAATTTAATTGTTTGGTTTTTATACATAAAATTAAGTTGGGTCTGATGCCGGCATATATTGTTAATAAAGTGCGTTATATAGAAACAAGATATAGTACAAGGAGCCCAGGTGATTTATATATATAGATAAGAAAAATAAAACTAAATCACAAAATACCTTGTTCTACAATGGTTTCAAAGAGTACAATGTATTACCTAAGGAGTTTAAAAATTTAAAAGTTAATCAATTTAAATTTAAGCTCAAAGCCATGCTGTGCAATAATGGTTGATTATTTCTTTGTTTCACTTACCTTTGTATTATTATTTTTCTTTATTGTACTTTAAAATTTTTTTTTCAATTGTTATACAATGTAAACAAATGTTTTTGTATATAGCTTATAGCTAAAATTGAATAAAAAATTATTATTATTAATAATATAAGTAGGTAATAACTTAAGTACCTACGTATTTCAATTTCAAACCATAATAAAATATAGAAGTATTAGTAATGAGTGTAAGAAATTTTCCTTAATATCTAACAATAATTTATAATTTGAGCAATTTATTCCATTGCCAAGGCACACTCCCATTGGTCATATTACTTATATTATTTTATTTCATTAACACATTAAAAATGTACATATAAAATCACATTTAAAATCATATAGTAAGTATCACATATCACATAGTAAGTATTAAAATTAAAACATCTCAGGGCATCATTTTTGAAGATTTCGTTAGTCCCAATTGACGGGGCCGGGTTTGCCCCCGTTGGGCCGGCGGTGACGTCCTCGCTACTGGCAGCCGTTCCCTAGCTGGTGTTGCTGCTATGTTTTCATCTTTGTTTTTCCTCTGGTAAGGCTTCCTCCTCGATGTCCACATATCAACAAGACGACGGGCCTCTTCTGCACCCACTTCCGCGTCGTATGCGCCAGCTGTTAACTTCATTAGTATAGATTTCCGGAAGCGGGTGCGGATCTGGTCCGCTGACCATTGGTCATAAAATATTCACAAAATTAGTCTCGAATATTTGCTGCAGTTAAGGAATACGTATTTGATCCTTGTTGACTTATACCAGGTAAAGGTCTTGCATCCTGTCGCCAATTTCCTAAAGTATAAAAAAGTACCTAATAGAATGTTTTATGTGGGTAATTATTTAATCTAGCTAAACCTGGTTGAACAACACCATTAGCATCTTCATAATCAACAAATCTTATAGGACAATACATTCTTGCTGATGGAGGTTTTGCTATATCACTAGTTTGTAAGAAGTTATGTAATACAACTGCTTTTGTAATAGATGTGGCGGTTGACAAGCTAGAAATTATAGTCTTTCGTAATATTCTCATACGACCTGCCCTTATCCCGAATGTATTTTCAATAATTCTCCTAGCACGGCTTAATCGATAGTTATAAATTGTCTTCATCACGAACAATGATATGCGGTAATTTATTTTCCGTGCATGGTAACATTTCATCGTCTGGTAAAAACCGAAAGTACCATTTTTAAGGGACATTCCCATTAGCGATGAACTAAATGTTCCGCCATTACTTTGTCTACCCGGTGCGCCAATGTCAACACATGTCATAACGTAATTCGCATCGCAAAGGGCCATGAGAACTATACTAAATGTGCCCTTATAATTATAATATAATGATCCAGTATTTGACGGAGCTTGTATAATAATATGTTTTCCATCCAAAGCTCCGCAGCAGTTGGAAAAGTTCCATAGATTATTAAAGTCTGCTGCCTTTTTCTTCCAATCAAGATTCCTCGTTTCAGGAAGAACTATTTGGGACAGTTTCACCCATAATGCTTCACAAACTTCTAATATTATTTTAGATAGGTACTGCACTAGCACTCACTTTGTATAAATACATTATGGACTTTATACTATCACCGGAAACTAAATATCTAAAGTATAAAGTATGAATAATATTATCTTTCATTTACATTTTACATAAATAAACCAATGAAATTTCACCATAATAACGAAAGCCTCTCAGAAGCTGATATAGGTTCTCTTATAAACCATTGTTTAGTTATAACAGGTCCAATTAACTGCAGCAATTCATCTAATAAAGTTGGTGTCATTCGATAAAAATTTAAAAAAATTTCAAGATCATTGAGTCTCATTTCTGCTACTAAATTTTGAAATGCACCCTGCCTTTTTCTATTCTGCAAAATTGTACGGACCCACCATCGTCGCTGTTTTCGCTTTTCTATTATATTACGTTGTTGTTTGACGTATAAATAAATTAAGGCAAGTGTCGTAGTGTTCATTTTGAGCATGTTGAAAATAATTATAAATAATTGCGCATAGTTTTCAATGTTTTTACGGCGCTGACGGCCGTCAAGACCGGCAAAAGTTCAAATATTTCAACGTTGGCCGGCAACGTTCAGGACGTAGTGGCCGTTCACGCCGCTGGTTGTCAGCGAATCAAATCACAGAACGGCGTCATAGGCCAGTCAAAATAGACAATCAATTCACAATAATTCCAAAAGTTTTCAAACTTTAATTTAAGGTCGGGATAGGTATAAAAACAAACTATAAAATTTTGCAACCTTTTCCGAAGTCCGGAACATTGTTAAAATTGCAATTAAGTTGAATTTTGCTCTATGCTCGTGAAAAAAATTACAAAAGTGTTGCAAACTTAGGGTAGTATTAAATATATTATTTCTTATAACGTATCAAATTTGTTGGTGAAACAACAGTTGAAATAAAAATATATACCTATCAAGTAGTTGTGAACGTTGTTAATAAATAAAATATATGAATTTAATTATGTCAGTAATTGAAAATATAAACATTAAAAGATATTACAAATAGAACACTGTCCATAAATCGTATTATTATTGTGTTACATAATTTATCCACAGCGGGGAAGCATCATTTTATTTAGGAATTCAAATAGAAAAGACTAAAGAGGGAAATTATCTATTCAGTCAAACTTCCAAAATCAAATCACTTTTAAAACAATTTGGTATGGAGGAGGCAAAAGGAACAAGCACTCCAATGGATGCTGATTATTTAAAGTTGGTAGAAGAAGAAAATTACTTAGATACAAATGAAAAATACCGACAAGCAGCTGGGGCATTATTGTATATAGCAACAACGACAAGACCTGATATTGCAACTGCAGTAGGGATATGTTGTAGAAGACAAGAAAAACCACGAGAACATGATTGGAATGCGGTGAAAATAATTCTTAGATATTTGAAAAATACAAGTGAATTAAAATTATTGTTATCATCAGACGAAGATCTTTTACTAACTGGTTTCGTAGACGCAGATTTGGCAGGTGATTTAAAAGATCGAAAATCGACAAGTGGTTATTTATTTCAAGTTGGAAATAGTAGTATTTCATGGTGCAGTAGAAAGCAAGGTACAGTAGCCCTTTCATCGACAGAAGCGGAGTATATTGCAGCGAGTTCAGCCACTCAAGAAGGAATCTGGTTACGACAATTATTGGATGATTTTGGATGTAACAACAGAAGCCAACAACATTGTATGAAGACAATCAGAGCTGCATTAAAATGGCATTAATGAACAAATCAAGATCAAGAACTAAACATATTCATGTACGACATCATTATTTGAATGATCAACATGAAATAGGGAATATTAAATTAGAATATTGTCCGACTGATACTATGGTTGCAAAACCTCTAAGCAAGATCAGATTTAATGAAAATGTAAAGAGAATGAATTTAATCTACACACACTGTTGAGTGAGGGTGTTGGTGAAACAACAGTTGAAATAAAAATATATACCTATCAAGTAGTTGTGAACGTTGTTAATAAATAAAATATATTAATGTAATTATGTCAGTAATTGAAAATATAAACATTAAAGGATATTACAAATAGAACACTGTCCATAAATCGTATTATTATTGTGTTACCTAATTTATCCACAGCACTCCAACAACCATTTGCAACCAATTTAAGGGTACGGAACATTTTTTTAAATAAAAAATAAGGTTTTTCCTTAATAAACTGGACGAAAAAAATTCCAAAAGTTCTGCAAACTTGGCAGATACATTGGAAAAATATTCCAAACAGTTTTATAGATTTGCAACCTTTTACGTTGACCGGAACATGTTTATTTATAATTTTTACTTCCTTGTACCAACACAAGTACCAACACAGACGAAGGTCGAAGTATTTAAGAAGGTTGCAATTCCAGCCATAACGTACGGATGCGAATCATGGACAACAACAGATAGAATTCACAGCAGAATAAGGAATGTAGAAATGAGATTTCTCAGAAGAATCGAAGGAAAAACAAAATACGACCACATCAGAAATGAGACATACAGATCCAACCTAAATGTGAGACCTGTCATAGAAGAAGGACAATTAAGGTGGAGAGGATTTCTACATAGAATGAATAAATAGATAATAGCCAAACGAGTGTATAAAGCTAAAGTACCAGAAAAAAGGAAAAGAGGCAGAGCTGCAAAGGACGTCAGAACGGCAATAGAGAACAGAGGGTCAACACACCAAAAAGCTAAGAAGATCATGGAGGATAGAAAATCTTTTTAGCTGATAATAATTTTCGGGGGTAATATAACAAGTTCTATGATTATCATCGGTGATAGCATGAGTTAGTCGATGAAAATTGACCGAGTGCGCAGCACGAGACATAACGAATGTTATGCTAATATTATCTAATAGTATGCCGATTAAAGTGCTCTAGAGAACGTGAATTCGCGGGATTTATAAAAATCGGAAATACTCACCCACTACCCTTCCGAGCCATATAACTCGAGATGTAGGCATTTTTGGGCCTTGTGCCCAGGAGAACTTTCGATCAGGACGGTAAATACTATAACATACCGAAAATTTAGACGATTTGACCGGGAGCCAATTCCCATAAGGAATCTGCGGGGTCCTTTATTTAAATTTTGCTGAATAAAGCATAAATTAACGGCGTTACGAAAGTAAGTTATTAAAACTTATAGTCGGGGAAGTACTGTGGTAGACACAGCAGATTTTTATTATTATTCATTATGGTTGTTCGTCAATGTTTACTTCCGACTTGTAATAATAATAGTTTGCAAAACGTCAAAAACTTTTTATACATGTTCCACAAGATGCAGGTACAGAAACAAATTGTTTACGGCAATGTTTATGCTTTTAATGTGCACAATGGCTATTGTCTTTTTAATTGTACATATTATACAATAGCCACATCTCCATAATTATCTCTTGTAGCTCTAAAATACATCTAAAATGTGTACTTATTAGGAATGACGAAGGGTACCCGGGTACCCTTAACCGACCCGATAATAATGTACCCTGGTATAAAAATTATTACCCGATATCTACCCGTTACCCGAATAATTATACCCGATACCCGAAATGTACACGATACCCGAAATGTACCCGATACCCGAAATGTACACGTTACTTGTTTATTACCCGAATACCCTAAACCTAAATCTACGCGTTACTAGTATACTCGCGCGTCGCGCAGGCGTGCATGATCATTATTAATTTTATTTATTTATGTTTATTGTTTTCTATACACATTTAGACACATTGTGTTGTTTTATTTTTGTATTATTTGTGTATTTCTTTATATTCATAATAAAATATGATATCGATAACAAAGAATTTTATTTAAAAAGTGAACTTCTAATTTAAGGAAATAGATAATTTACAAATATCAGGCACTGAAAGATAAGAGGTAATTAAAGGGTATCGGATAATTAATGGGTATCGGGTAATTAAAGGAAATCGGGTAATTATCGGGTATTTAACGGATATCGGGTATTTAACGGATAACGGGTATTTAACGGGTAACGGGTATTATCCGGGTAGTTGTTTCGGGTACCCGAGTGCCAAAATTTTCGAATGGCGTCATTCCTAGTACTTATAGATATAAGGAAAGCAACAAAAAAACTTACCTTTTAGTTTTAACGTTTCTCACCTCAACACTTAAATATTTAGCATTTTTAGCAAAATATCCATTTAACACGTTCACTGCCATGATCATATTTGAGGTTTTCGTAATTGGGCCAAATAATAAAATTTCTGCTAGACTAATAGACATAATATAATATCCTAGTAGTAAGAAATCAATATATACTGGCGGAAAAAAATGAAACACTTTGAAATTCGTGAAATTTCAATCATTTTCAAACCGCTATAACTCGGCGTATTTTCAATCGATTTCGATGAATATTTGTGGGCGAAAAACTTTCAAGTGTCTACTTTGAAGTCATGCCTGCGAATTTTAGCGCAACCCCTTCCGCCCCCCCCCTCCAGCACCACGGTGAAAAATAATTAATTTTAATTTTAAAAATGTCCAACTTTGACGATGTGTATGGACTTTAAAATTTTTTTTTGACTTGACCCATCAAAAGGGCACTAAAATTCACTCAATTCCCTGTGCAGGACTCAAAGAACGAAGTTCCTACGATGATTTGGAACAAAGTTATGAATTTTTTTTAAAAAAGGGCATTTTTTGGTTTTTTGCACATAACTCAGCGACTTTTCAACCAAATTAGACGATTCTTTCGGGGAAAAACCAAATTGTGGGTGTACTTTAAGGGGATAATCTCAGATTAGGATGATCTATTTTCGTACCCTTTAAAACCCGAACAAAAAAACACGTTTTTTCGCAAAAAAAACGTCTAATTTTGGTAATGTGTACCGAGTTGGAAAAAAATTGTCGACTCGATCCACAGAAAAGGCATTGAAACTTGTTCAATTACCTGTGTTGGGCTCAAAAAACGAAGTTCCTACGACGATTTGGCACAAAGTTATGGGCGTTTGAAAAACAGTGCATTTTGTGATTTTTACCTCTCGCCTAGAGAGGTATAGGGATCGTGAAAAAATTCGATGTCGAGATTTTTGTCAATAAGCACGTTTTAGTACCTTTAGAACCTATTTTGACTATTTTCACGATGATGTCTGTGTGTGTGTGTGTGTGTGTGTGTGTGTGTGTGTGTGTGTGTGTGTGTGTGTGTGTGTGTGTGTGTGTGTGTGTGTGTGTGTGTGTGTGTGTGTGTGTGTGTGTGTGTGTGTGTCCGTTTGTCTGTATGTGCGCCTACTATAGTCTTTCGTTCTGATTCATTATCTCAAATTCTATTGAACATAAAATTCTAACATTTTGCATTATACATTTATACATGTTAATGAAGAGCTGATTAGATTTTGGTAAAAATCTGCCAACCGGAAATGGTATTTTCTTGAAGCATTTTAACATTTTTTGCAAAAAATATAGGAAATACTGCGATAGTTACAATTTGTCATGCGACATTTGAAAGAACAAATTACCTCTTACAATATTTATTTAACATCTTTTCTATATCTCTTACCAATAAATGAAAATTATTTTTCAAAAATGTGTAATTTTACCTACCACGATTTGTAAATTATAATACCTATAGGAAAAAAAATTAAAACAAAAATGAAAATGTCAATGTGACACATGAACAGACGTATACACAGTTTCTGAAATTTTAGTGGCACCATTTGTAAAGAAATGTATAAATATTAATAACTGGGTTTGAAATTTAGTAACTATAGTAGCCGAAATTTAATAAATAGAAAACTGACTCAATTCCAGTAAGTTTTTATCCTTCCATTAAACGTATCCAGTCAAGAAGCATCATCGATTCATTATTAACTGGATATATTGTAATATGGTAATAATAAAATAAAAATTGTATCCACAAAGAGCTAATTTGATTTCAATGTCAATCGAAATCGGTACGTTGCTTGAAGAACTATAAAATAAATTACAAAAATCTGACGTGGCCATCACACAACCTTCCGCCATATCTAGACTTTAAACAGAAATGTATACGTGCAATCCGGTGCCCATTTAAAATATACAAATAAAAATCTCAAATATTCAAACACAGACATTTGCATCACCTGAATAAAAAGATTCATTCACAGGAAAACTCTGCTGTGTTGAAGCCATCCTCCGTTCAATTACTACATTTAATATCTTACTAAGGACTTATATAGCGCTAGTATGCCAACTTGTCACCCGTCTCACCTGTCAATATTTTTTGCGCAGAAACAAAAATCAACCGATCATGGATTACAAGATATCAACGTTTTATTTGATAAATTTATTTTTTAAATTTTACTGCAGTTCTTTAATGCTACCAGATAAAGACAATTTTTTTATAACGTAAGTTACAAATAACTTTTCCTCTTATTCTCATTACAAATAAATACTATATTTTTCCAAATTTATATACAATTTTGACAATTAACCTTTTCAATCTTCAAAAAATATCACTTCCGATGAAGATATTTGTACCAAAATCTAGGGAGCTCTTCCAATTTATATACAAATGTTAAATACCAAATATCAAAATTTTCGGGTAATTCGTATTTGAGTTATGCGACTAACAACCCTTGACCACACACACACACACACACACACACACATACACACAGACATCATCGTGAAACTATCAAAAATGAGTTGTAAGGACCCTAATTCGTGCTCATCCACTAAAAATTCACCACCCGATTTTTTGCATGATTCCAATACCTTCCTTTACAGGTAAGCGGAAGGTAAAAAGTAGCCTAACAAAAACCAAATTCACATATTACAGTGTCAAGGCGGGAGGTTATGTGCTGGCCACAACAGATTTTTTGACTCATAAGTCGGAAGTTTTTTGACGAAATTGTTTTTTTTTCACGAATGAATTTTTTTTCAAATTTCTATTAGTTTAGGCAATTTGAGTTGTTCACACGAAATATCCAATTTAATTTTTAAAGAAGTAAGCAAATCTCACGTGTTTAAAGTTTAAATTTTCTCGATATTGAAGATCTGCTTACAGGTCTGTAAATTTCACGAATTTCAAAGTGTTTCATTATTTTTTTCCGCCAGTGTATTAATTATTTACGAGTTATTAACATTTTAGTGTGCTGGTCCCATGGCATAAAACTAAAGATCAAACCTAAGATATTAAAAAACAAAAATAAATACTGGTCCCATGGGACCAGCGTGGCCTAGTAAAGGAAATCAATGCTGGTCCCATGGAACCAGCATGGAAGTGAACGTGTTAAGGGAAAAGAGTACCCTACGTTCTGAATGTTTCGAGCGTAGTTTCAACAAAATTTAGTTTATAACGTATGTGTTACTTATTTACTTATTTATTTTCTTCAAATATTTACATAATAATTGTTTTCATTGATTTATACAGATTTTATAAAAAAACGTGACGTAATATAACAATAAATGTCGAATACAAATTTTTGACTCAAAATATCTCTAAAAGCAGGCCCCCAACTTTCTTCAAATTTTTATATGTTGTATAATAGGTCTTTCCCAATATACAGATATCAAAATGATCAAAAAGAAATACGAGGGTCATCCCTAAAAAAAATAAAAAGCGCGCTAAACAAATTTTTTTTTTAATTTCAAATTTACCTTAAATGCGTTGATATGTACGAAGACACTGTAGTATACTTATGTTTTTTATTTTTTTTTATCAGTTTTAGAAAGTGCTAAAATAAATAATATTTCTAAAACTAGGCCCCCAACTTCGTTGAAATTAATATATGTTGTGTAATATTACTTCAGTTATTACACAAAAAAAATTAGTCAAAAGTAAATACAACACACAGAAGATATTTAGAAAAAATGCAAATAATATGTTTTATCTAACAGACAGCAAAGAAAATGTATTGTTTTACAAAGAATAAGTAATATTTAAGAGATTCCAAATTTTATCTCATGATTTTCTCTTATGAAAACATTAAAAGAAATTATTAAAACAATTGAGAAACTGCAATGTAAATTAGTCTGTTTGGTGGTGACATATTGGACCCGTGTTGAAAGGATGAACTACTATGAGCGCGAGTTTCGGCGACTATTGTAGAAAATGTTCCCCTTCGAAAATTCTCAGTAAAAGATAAGAAAGAGGGTCAGGTATTAGCTTCGCCCGGCACGATGATTCGAAGTCGAAGCTAGTTTAGTTTAGTATATTATTCTCCATTTGCATATTCCAAATAAGTTAATTTTATACATCATTACTACAAAGAAAATATTGTTTGAAATAAGAATCTATATTTTTTATAAATTAAAGGTTTTGTGAATTTATAATTTTAACGACTCATATGCAATAAAAGTAAAGTATTTTGAAGTTTTTTACTCCATTGTTTTTTTTGTCAAAAAATGAATTTTTTTCGCATAAAAAATTAAATATTAGCACTAGTAGAAATGTAGAGCTTTCTAAAGATTATTTTATTACAGAATAATCTAATATGAAGTTTTTTAAATTTAAGAATTTTAATTTTTAAAACAAGGTTCTTCGATCGATAGCCGATATGAATACGTGTTTGCCTAACTTAAATTCTAGATACCTATCAAAAAATTCTTTTTTAACTAAAAATACATAAGCATTTCTGACAAGAAGCCAATGTTTTTTCAATTTGTACCTGTTGTATGATGCCTGTTTTCAAAGAGGTACAGGTACATATTAATAGATATAAAAAATTTCAAGTCTAATCATCAAGGATAATATCATGAGATGATAATGTTTTGAGTTGTTTTGTCGTTTCCACGGCAACTAATTTTTGACAATATCATGACACATGACACAAAACATCATCTGACTATTTCACGAAACGTAGTACAGGAAATTTTTCCGTGATGTATTGTGGAGTGAAATTGCAATAAGGTGCCGTTAAATAGACAAAAATTATCTCAAAAAATTATTATCTCGAATGTTATTTAGGATGGACAATTTTTCTCTTCAAAAACACTACCAGAACGATTTATTTTGCAAAACATTTTTGATGTTTAATTTGACAAATTTATTTATTTATTGTAACTAACGTAACTAAATAAAATCTAATCTACATCTACATACATGTTGTCAGTTACATCATTTTACAACATATTTGATTCTATTGGTTGCATTTTGCATTACGTCATCCGACGTCATCATAACACAATATGATTGGTTAATAATACAATCTGTCAAAAAAAATCTCTGAAAGCCAGTCTTCAATTTTCTCAAATTTTTATGTGGTTGTAGTAAAGTTGTACAGTTAAAGTTTTTTAGTATAAAGATAAAAAATAATTAAAAATAAATACCAGCGTCTTCTCTAAAAAAATATAATATCTATCAAAATTCATCTTATATGAAACTGTCGAATTAAAAATAATTCAAGTTTACATATCTTTGAAAGCAAGCCCCCATCATCTTCAAATTTTAATTATGTTGTATGGTTAGCTTTTCTTAGTATAAAGATATATAGAGAATTTTTAAGAAATATCAGCGTCACCTCTAAAAAAAATTAAATATTTCAACTCTAATTCAATTTTCTTCGAATTTGTATATGTTGTGCTAGTTAGTATTTCTTAGTATAAAGATAAAGATATAATAAATGTCCAATAAAAATATTTCACTCAATTCAAGGTACATCGGGTACCTTCTGGCTTCTGCACCCGCGCCGCTGAAGGAACGAGACTCTCTTCGGTGAAAATATTTCTAATTATCTCTGAAAGCAAGCCCCCAATTTTATTCAAATTTTTATATGTTGTATAGATAGTTTTTCTTAGTGTACAGATATACAATTAATTTAAAATGAATATCAGCGTTACCTCAAAAAAAAATCTACCCATATTCATCTCAAGAAAATGTCCAATAAAAATATTTCAAGTCTAATTATCTCTAAAGCAAACCTCCAATTTTCTTTAAATTTCTATTATGCTGTATTATAGTTAGTATTTATTTATATCTTAGCACAAAGATACCTAATGAAAAATAAATACCAGCGTCACCTTTAAAAAAATTAAATATCTACATCATTACTACATAATATTATATAAAATGTCAAATTAAAAATAGTTTTCAAGTCTATATATCTCTCAAAGCAAGCCTCCAATTATCTTTAAATTTTTATATGTTATACCGTTATACCTATGGTTAGCTTTTCTTAGTATAAAGATATAGAGATTAAATAAAATAAATGTCAGTATCACCTGTAAAATAATAACGACGAAACTGATTGATATCGTGTGAGTGAGAATGTTGACGCACGAGGCTTGCTAAGTTTGGAAATCTCACGATCATTCGATAGACACTTTTCTGAGGGTTGTGTACATAATTTGTCCCACGATTATAAATATTAAACATTTTATTCATGAATATATTTTGATGTCTATTACTATTACTGTCATAGTTTTAATTTTACGAAAAAACAAATATACCACAATCATAGAATACAAGAATTTAAATAACAGGAATATAAATTCTGTTTTAATTTTTAAATTATACCAGATAATACAGCAATCAAAAATACTTTAATTTATGTGGATAAACCAATCACTTTTAATGTCGTGTTTGTCCATTTTAATGAAATAATGCATTTTATCACGAAATACTCAATGACAGGAAAAAGTTATCAAATGTCAGAAAGACAACACACGTCTACTACAAAAATTTAAACTGTACTGACAAGACCTGTTCGATAACATATCGAACGGCTTGAACGGATATGTGATAATTTTTTAATTTTCGTAGCTAGGTACCTGTATGGAAACTGTTAGTTTTGCATATGGCCGTGTGAAAAAATATTTCAAACCTATTATCTCTGTAAGCATGCCTCCAATTATCTTCAATTTTTTTTTGTATGATTTGCTTTTCTTAATATAAATATATAGAGATAATTTAAAATAAATTGTCGCGTCATCTCTAAAAAACAAATATCTACCAATATTCATCGTATTCAAAATATGATACAGAACTAATTCCTAAATAAATACGAGTAAATTATTTATATTTAGTATTAATTTGGTCTAATACATTGTTGTTGATTGTTGTTATGCTAACCAAAACAATTAGTTGTTGCACGGATTCTCGGTTCCTACCTGCTTATTCTGAGAATTTAGGTAGGTCGGTTTGTATTTCGTTTGTAAACTGCCATTGTTACCTGAATATTTATAATATTATTATATTTATTTTTTATCTTGTTTTAAATGCAAATTTCTTGCAATAATCTTAGAAATGGTGTTTGGTTTTTTATCATTACTTCCTACAACAAGATACAATGATATAAACATACTATTCATTATATTTTTAAATAAAATTTGCATTCTTTACCGGCCCGAATGAGATATATAGATTATAAATTTCGCGACCTAAAATGTACTTATAATAATTATTGTATTTATTTAATTTATCTTATGTGTTACTTATATTTATATAAAATAAACTGTTCAATTTTATTTTTATATTGATTTATGGAAGTAAATAATATTATATTTTATCTATTGCCAGATAAGTGATCTGGTGCATGTGACACGTAACAAAATTTATCATAATCTTTTCATATAATGCGTAAAAGAACAACAAAAACTTTTGGATTTTGTAATTCCCGGGAAAAATAAGATTGGAATATGCGCCATCTACCTACCGAAAGCCGCTACTAAATTGAAAGGACCTCTATGCTAACTAGCTGAATAAATTTAGTTACGACATCTATAGAGCATAAGTTGCAATAGCTACTCAATATTTTTTCTGATGGTCGACGACAGTGCCATCTACAGAGCTAGAAACAAATATAAATCGGGTCCCATTTTCCCTTAACATAGCTACATCTATTATTGGCAAATTATTTGAATCAGCTTTCACAATGGCAGATTCCATTTTGTTATTAAATGTTCATAGCAAGGGTTTATAGTGTTATAACAATAAATAAATGGTTTAACACGACACTCTTGATTTAACAGGTTGATACTTATTGACAATATAGGTTATAGTTTGAGTTTGACGTTTCTGATAATACAAGCACATGTGTTTGAAATGACAGTGTGAAGACATGCGCACTAATAGCAAAAGGCGGGCCACGAAAATGTTAGACGGCACAAACTTTTGCTGTTTTGAACAGAGCTATTTTAAAAATTATGTTTTCATATATATTTAGCACTTTTAAATAGTAAAAATAATTTTTTACCTAAATTTACACCTAAAGATTGATAAAAATAAATTAAGAAAAATAGTAAACGACCCCATTCAACTCTTTGTACCTGTGAATGTCCGTGCTGCTGTGCAAACCATGCATCATTGACGGCGGATGCGAATGTATAGGTAACCATGGAAATGGTAACGTTGTCGATGGTTGTACTTCCTAGGGAAAACGACAGGGTGCTCCTCCCAGTGGGTATGTCCTGGGAACTCCAGCACTTACGACGGAGTTATCCAGCTCGTCACCAAGGAGTGGAAACATCATTACGTCTGGATGCGGCGGATGAGCCCACGTCGTTGTTGGCGTGCAAAACGAATACATATTTATTTATTAATTACGCGCACAACACTTTTAAATTAGTTTCCATTTAATGGCATATATTCGATACACAACACATCTTTAAGTCGTGACAAGGCTCATAGAATCTTTTTATTTGCCGGTAACAAGCAATAATCATTACTTGCTGCCATTTTTTATAGAATGGCAAATCCTACCGACTGCGCCAATAAAAATTGAAAGCAAATGCCACGACATGTTGTACATAATAAAATAACTGAATCAATAAATTTACGGAAACGAATTACGTGCTAATTGCTAAATAAACTAAAACTTATCGACTATGAACGCTCAAAAGCGCGCGGTTCAAAATTATTACATCTTGACGCGTTCACAGCCGATGCACCACTGTCTTGTTACAAGTAAGATTCAAAAACTTACCCTTTTCGAGGGTGTAAATGAGGTTACAAAATGAAGCAATTTAACAGCTGGATACGTAATATCTGGTCTAACATCTAGTCCGAAACCTATTCTTACTAAAATTCCTAGAAGTGAATTGCTTATAAAAATGTTCTATCCAGTACTGTTACATGTTGATTACGTGGTTGGCAAAGCGTATACAACATTAGGTTTCATTTATAGAATGGCAAAGAGTTACAACAAAGTAAGTACAATCTCTAATCATGTTATTTACCTAATGCAAGAATATCAAACTGTACATAATGTACGATACATCTGCATAACAGATATTACGTCGAAACCCGCTATGTTAAATCATGTTCAATATAAATTGTATATACAAAAAATTAAAGGTGTTTTTTAAATAGGTCCCTACCGGAGAGTTGTAAAAGCGCACTTTTGGTCATTAAAACGTTGGAAAAGCGCAGAAATATAACCAGCAAATTTATATTGAATAAGCGCCCATCAAAACATTGAATAAGCGCAGATCGTAACATTGAATAAGCGCATTTTTCGAAAATGAGATTTCTGACCATAACAAGTTAGTCCAGATCGTCTTCGAGTATGATGGGGCTAAGTTCAGAAAAATGTTAGGCAAGAATATTTTCTAGTTTTAAAAAATTCAAAAATTCTTGTTAAAAATACTCTTCGAGTATGATGGGGGTTAAGTTCAGAAAAATGTTAGGCAAGCAAGCAAGCAAGCAGTTCCAGACCTGTCGTGAGATCATCTTCAGCAAGCAGTACCAGACTTGTGAGATACTAGTAAGACAAACAACCAAACAGGTAAGTGGAGATCTATTCCTAGTAGTTCATCTTTTTTTCCATTCACATAATGGCTAAGAAATTAATTAAAACACGCAAAACTATAATTCAAAGCATCACAGAAGTGAACGATTCAAAGTTTAATGATAATACAGATACAGAAGAATTGGATGTCAGATTAGAACATTTAGAAACTTTATGGAAGAAGTTCGATGACACACAAAACAGTTTAGAAGATTTACAACCAGACGAAGACGCCCATTGTGTGGTTAGAACCAACACTGAGGATACATATTTAACGACCAAGGCAAAAATTAGGAAATTACTAAGAGAACGTGGAGCCAACGAAAAGCTGCAAACTCAAGGGCCTTTTAATACAAGCGGGTCAGAACAATCATCTTCAGCTTCAAGTAATGTACGTTTGCCCAAGTTGAGTATTCCTGCGTTTGAAGGTAAATGTGAACAGTAGAAGAGTTTTTACGACATATTTACAACAGTTATTCATGAAAACAAAACTATTTCTGACATTGAAAAACTCTTTTACTTGCGATCATCACTGAAGGGAGAAGCATTACAAATTATTGAATCCATCTCAGCATCTAATGAAAACTACGAGGTAGCTTTACAACTACTTGTCGACAGATATTATAACGAGTCTTATATCATCAATGCACATATTAAAGCTTTATTCAATCTACCTCAAGTTCCAAAAGATTCAGTCAGTGGTCTACGAGCTCTCATTTCTGAAGTAAAACAACATCTACGTTCGTTAAATACGCTGAAATTACCCACCGAGCATTGGGATGACTTAATTACATATATGATAATTCAAAAAGTAGATAATTCAACACGCCGCGCTTGGGAATTATATAAATCAGAAAATAAATCAACTAAGCTTAATTACTTGTATACTTAAATATTTAGAAAATCGGTGTATTTCGTTAGAAGCATTTAGTCAAGATGTAAAACAAGATAAAACAAATATTAATAAAACAACGAGCGTACATTGCAACTAAAAACAATGTTAACAATACAAATAAATCAACTATATATCAATGTAACTTTAAATGTGAATTGTGTAATAAAAATCATTATTTGTTTCAGTGTGAAAATTTTCTTAAATCTAATACAAAAGATAAACTTAACGCAATTAAAAATCATAAAGTCTGTTTTAACTGTTTAAAACCATCACATACAGCAAAACAATGCATGTCAAGAGGATGCAAGATGTGCAATAAGAAACACAATACTCTTATTCACATTGAAGATAGTCAAGAACAAAATGAACAAATAAATTCACAGGATCACGAGCAACAAAGTCAAGATAACGCTTTGCAGCAAGTAACTCATTTCAATTCAACAGTAACTGAAAGGCAAGTTTTATTGGGTACAGTATTATTGAAAGTCAAAGATAGTAGTGGTAATTGGCATACTGCAAGAGCTCTGCTTGACAGCGGATCTCAATCCAACTTTATTACATCAGGACTAGCTACAAAACTCAATCTAGTTCAACTAATGTACAACTTTCAGGAATTAATAACTTGAAGAAAGATGTCAATTCAGCAACCACTTTAACTATTTATTCAAGAATAAATAATCAACAAAGAAAATTAGACATTCTTGTTATGAATAATATCACATGCTATCTACCGCATAAATTCATAAATTATGATTCATGGGGAATTCCAAGCAATATTATTATGGCTGATCCACAATTTAATACACCAAGTAACATAGATCTGCTACTGGGAGCAGAATTATTTTTTGACATTTTGAAGCCAAACCAGATCAAGTACGGGAGACATTTACCAATCATGCAAAATTTCAAGAAGAATCGTTTAAATCCAAACTTATAGACAATGCTGCTAATCAAGAAATAGCTTGGAAATTTATTCCTCCAAATTCACCCCATTTTGGTGGAATGTGGGAAGCAGGAATCAAAGCCATAAAACACCATTTAAAAAGAGTTGCAACCAATATTTCATTTGACCTTTATGTCCTTTATCTGACGATCCTTCAGATTATGCAATCCTTACCCCTGCCCATTTTTTAACCGGGTCTTCACTTATGACAGTTCCAGAAGCACAATTGACTGACATAACTGATAACAGACTCTCACAATTTCAACTTATTCAAAAACGTGTCCAATCGTTTTGGAAACAATGGTCCCAAGACTATTTGAATACGTTACAACAACGTACTAAATGGAATAAAGTTTTGCCAAATGTTCCAGTTGGTGCTATCGTGTTAATCAAGCAAGACAACATCCCTCCTATGAACTGGATGCGAGGAAGAATCGAAGAAGCAATGCCTGGCCGTGATGGTTTAGTGCGAGTGGTTTCCGTCCGTACTGCCACTGGTGTATTCAAGAGACCTATTGCAAAACTGTGTCTTCTCCCAACTGCAAACTGAGCACTGTTGAAAAGAGACATTTCAAGGGGGCCGGCATGTTTAAGAAAAGTTATTGTTACACTCTAGAAACATTTATTTTATACATGGTTGGTAACATTGTTTGCTCATGCGCATTGTAGCGAGAGTGAACGGAAACGAAACTGTAAGGAAAAAAGATGGCTACAAGGTGTGGTAAATTACTGTCAAAAGAATAATCAGTTTATGTTTTTTGTATGACAATTATTTGTGTATGTTTTTATATAATTTCTAGTGTTAATTACAATATAGTTATGTGTTCAATAAACCAGTAAAAATACAGTCCACTCTTTATTTCGAAGAACAATAAATTAAGTCAAACGTCAAACAATTTATTTCAAAGTGAGTTAATACAAAACCGGTATGCCGACTTTATAAATAAATTTGTAAGTAAGTACGAAAAGTGCATGGAAATAGAAAATTAAATTGAGATATTCATAAATTCTTAATATTTATTTTACTATTGTTTTGTATTGTTTTTGTTACAGATATTTTCCTTATATTATATTTATATGAGTAGAATGTAGATTATTATACATAGTTTATTTATTAAATCCTTTATATTAACTTCACCGTCTTACATACGTACGGCAACAAAACAAAAGTAAAAAATGACCCACTTCCCGGGATCCTATCGAGCTGAAATTTTGGAAATAGACTTTTGCCACCTAAAAATGCACTTTGGCACAAGAAAAATCTAATGTGGCCAGCACAAGACCTCCCGCCATACCCCAAACCCATTTCCCCATATGCAATCAATCTGAAATTTGGTACATAGACTCGTTGTGACAAAACATTTACTTTGGCACAAGAAAAAATCTGATGTGGCCAGCACAAGACCTCCCGCCATACCCATTTCCCCATATCCAATCAATCTGAAATTTGGTACATAGACTCGTTGTGACCAAACATTTACTTTTACACAAGAAAAAATCTGATGTGGTCAGCACAAGACTTCCCGCCATATTCATTTCCTCATATCCAATCAATCTGAAATTTGGTACATAGATTCGTTGTGACCAAACATTTACTTCGGCACAATAAAAAATCTGGTGTGGCCACCACAAGACCTCCCGCCATACCCTACGCTTTTTAACTCTGAAATTTGGTACATAGGCTCGTTGTGACAAAACATTTACTTTGGTACAAGAAAAAATCTGATTTGGCCAGCACAAGACCTCCCGCCGTACCCTACTCTTTTTAACTCTATCTTGAAATACACTATCTAAGAAAAAGATAAATAAATATCGATCGAGTCTCATAAATAAAGGATTTATAGTCAAAAACTTAGTTTTTACGGGTTCATTTTTTTATGCTATATTTAAAATATATAGGTATGTACCACGGTATAAGAAGAATAGGTAGTTCCACTCGCTATGTCTCGCGTACTGTAAACGCGGTCAGGCTAGGTACACTTTAGTTCTCCGTTTCTATGGTTATACCGTGGGGCGCTGCATGTACTGGACCCTGTGCGATTGTTCTGCCAAATGTCAATACCATCGCCTACATACAATTTTAATTATTATGACAGTGACAGTTCACATAGTTTACAAAATTGATATGATATTATGTATTTTATTTATTAGAATAGTCAATAGTAGGGACAGTAGAATTAAGCGAGAGATCATAATGTTGGCCATATCAGATAAATCACACTATAAATATCTAGTCACTATTATATTTTTTCAAGCCATTCAACCTTAATTCAACATAACATAAATAAGAATAAATATAGGATATTATTTTATTCAATTAAGTATTATAATTCACAATATGTGGTATTTAGGTTCCTACTTCTCTTCTTCTCTTGGCACTACAGACTCCAAAAGTCCTTGGCCTGGTTCAACTGTTTCCTCCAGTCCTGTCTGTCTCCCGTGTATATGATCCTGGCTGCTCTCATATCTTTGTTGACGCTATCCCGCCACCTATATTTCGGTCGTCCTCTTGGTCTTTTTGTTAACGGGATATGTGGTTGTTGTTAGGCTGTGTTCTTTCGTTTCTTGTTACCCGCATTATTTTTGTCTTAGCCTGATTTACTTCTAGTCCTAGCCTGTTCGCTTTCTCCTCAAGCTTCCGGTATGCTACTTACATTTTATTTTTGGTTGTGCAGACGATATCTATGTCATCAGCATAACCAAACGCTTGTATTCCTTTTGAGAACACTGTTCCTACCCTGATGTCCAACCCGGCTCGTGATATAGCTCTATGTAACACTAGGTTAAATAGTAACGGCGCTAGTGCGTCTCCTTGTCGCAATCCTTGTTTAATTTTGAATGTCTCTGACAGTTTGTTGTTAACTTTTACTACTGCCTCGGTACCAATCATTGTTACTTTAGTTAGCGCAACTAATTTGTTGGGTATTCCCAAATCCTCCATAATATCGTAGAGAGTATGCCTATATACACTGCCATATGCAGCTTTGAAGTCTATGAAACTATGCCAGATTGTTTGGTCGAATTCGATCGCTTTCTCATTAATTTGTCGAACGGAGAATATCTGATCCACCGTGGATCTATTGACTCTAAAGCCACATTGGTAATCGCCCAAAATTCCCTCAAGATATGGTGTTAGTCTATTATATAGTATTATAGTATTATATAATTACGCATAGCAAGCTTATGCCTCTGTAATTTCCACATAATGTTTTGTCCCCTTTCTTATATACTGGAATTATAATCGCTTTTGACCATTCTTCAGGTAGTACCTCTTTTTGCCAAATTTCGGTAATTAGTTCCTGTACCTCTTCGAGAAGATGTACTCCTCCATTTTTAAATAGCTCGGCTGGTATATCGTCCCACCCTGCGGCTTTGTTATTCTTCAGGAGATTGACCGTATTTGTAACCTCCTCTAAAGTTGGGGGAGGAATCACCTCATTGTTGGTGGTTCGGGGTATATTCTCCACCTGCGGCTCCTGATGATTGTTAGCGTTGTTAAGTATTTCATAAAAGTGATGCTTCCATCTTAGCAACATATCCTCATCTGTGAGTAATAATTCTCCGTTAGTACTGCGTACTGCTGCTGTCCTCATTGGGCAGTACTGTTTCGTATTGTTTATCTCTTTATAAAATTTCCTGCTCTCATTATTCCTTCTTGCTTCTTCTAAACTTTGGATTTGCGCTTCTAACCTTTGTTTCTTTTTCCTTTTAACTGTTTGTTTGGCTATTTTCCTTGCCTCCTGATATTCAGTCTTGTTTCCTCTTGATGCTCTTTGCATAAATTTTATCCGTTTCTTATTTCTTTCTTCTATTGCCTCTTTGCATTCCGCATCGAACCAATGGTTTCTTTTATTATTCTCTCTCACCCCTATTGTGGATTCCGCTGCTTTCTTTATGTTGTTTTTTAGCAGGTCCCATTTAGCGGTAACTGTTTCTAACTTCTCTTTTATATGTTTATTTAGGTTCCTACATGTTAAAGAAAAAATGGTATTATTTATAGACATTATGTACTGATTTAAGTATACATTGGGTACCAATCTATCTGTTGGCGCGAGATTCAACGTACCTGGTTCTTTCTTCGCTGTCAATATCGGTTTTCTTCAACTGGTTTACATGTTTCTGCATAACTTTTCCTTCTACATCAACCATGGAATGTAGTATTCCATTTCTCTTCTTCAGAATCTTTCCAAACATCCATTTCTTTTCGCCTACACAATTTTTTACCATAAATCTTTCGCTTGGTTGAAAAATTGGAATTTGATTCTTTATGTTTTCATCAGCCTTGCTTGTGGATTCGGTTTTATTAGATCTATACAAGTTCTCATTCCAAATTTCAACATTTCTGCTTATTTGAGTTTGTACAGTTTGGCTCTTTTCTCAGTTGCTTCAAAATTGGACTTAATTTGATATTCATATCTCCTGGTTCATTGGCTGCTGCTTTTTTTTGTCCGTTGGTCTCTGGATGATACGTTTCTGTCAATTTAAATTTTATACTTAAGTTCAGGATCTTTCATTGTTGCTTTCTTGATTTCTTCTGTGTTGACTGGTAGTACGTCTATTTGGTTCATATAAATTACTGATACAACATTTTCCTTTCCTTCAATAGTTTGTGTTTCTTGTTTAAATGGAAATCTGCGTTATCATGTTTTTACGTGCTGCAGATGATGGTGGTAGTCTCTTGTCTGGATTTAAGTATCATAGCAAGTGGTTTATTATCTGTTTAATTTGATAAATATTTGTTTAGTCTTACCTTGTAAGCAGTGCAAATCCCTATTTTCCCCTTTTTCCAATGAAAGGAACTACCTATTGATGTATCCCAATTAGTATTTGTACCTTCTCTATGATGCCTTCTTTTTTCCATATTTTGTAGTTCTTGTTCTACTTTATTTCTAATAGCAAATGGTACTGGTCCACGTTATTTAAAAATAGGCGTTGAATTTGCTTTTAGCTTGAATGAACACCTTGTGTTTGAAATTTCTAGAAATAAATCTCCATACTCGTGTATTAAAGTTTTAATTTCTTTTAAACTTCTTTTTATTGTCTGAAGGTATAGCACGGCTACACTTTTATTGTTAAAATAACAAATAATGAGTAAGATTTGCACTTACCTCAAATTTAAATGTATTTTGAAATACAACAAAAACTGACATAAACACTGACAGATGACTGACAGCCAAGGGTCCACTTGCAGTAGTGCCATCTAGAATTACGCGGAACTAAAGTGTATTCATTCTGACCGCGAAAAACAATGAAGTGGAACTACCTATTCTTCTTATACCGTGGTATGTACCTAATAAAAACTAACCAAAGTTGTTATTAACTTATGGATTTTCCTTATTTTAAAAGGGGGCCCCAATAAATTCTGTTCCTAGGGGCCCCGACATGTCTTAACACGGCACTGCAATCACGTAAGCTACGTACCTAGTTCAAATGTTGGTGCATGATAAACTAGGTGCCCCGTAGCTAGAATATAGCGAATCTTGGTACTCTTTATTCGCTAGGTGCACGACGACAATGCCATCTAGCGTTTACAATTTTGTTGGCTCTGTCAATGTTGTGTCACAGGATAGTCTTGGGGGAAATGTAAAAAAATCCAATAATTGTACCTTACTTTGCTATTAACAAATTTGTATTTGAAGATAGTGCACAGAAGAAGCTGTTTTCTCGTTGGAATACAGAAAAATTAATATATTTTACAAAATATGTATTTATGTGACAAGTAAGGAAACGAAGGTAGAGTTTATATAATATAAAATTTGCAGGACGAAGTATAGCGGAGTTCTGTAAACACATAATGAAGGTAACTACCGAGATTCCTTAGGTGTTACATACAATTTTTTTTTTCTTTCGTTTTGAATATGTGAAATTTTTTGAAAATATGAAATTTTGACATTTACATGACAAATTAGGTTATCTACAAAGGACAGTTTTATTTGAGTTTTTTCAAATTTAAACTGCATAAAATGTGCGAGTGCAACCCAAATCCATTTGATATTTAAGTTTCCTTTCAATGTAGTCTATAATTTTTGAATAAATAATGTAATAAATATTATGTGATCTTTTTCATCATTATTGGCGTAACAGCACTTAACGAGCCTAGGCCTCAACGCCTCGAGTATCGTAGTAGTACTCGTTTCATAACTAATTCATCTTGGTGTAGCCAGAATCTCAATTCGTGCGACGGTCTTTGAATTTTGAAAGCCAAACCGGCATTGGAGATATTCTTTCGCAACCAGCTTTCGCTGTTGGAAATCTGTAAAACTTAAATTTTACTGTTTCTACCAGTTAGTAGGCAGCAATTAACATCAGAAAAACTGTCATGACCCATTTAATTTTATTTGTAAATCGAATAAACACACAGGAATAGATTTGACATTTGAGAAATAGCCAACATTATTGCTAAGTTAGTCCGCATCAAGCGCTGTGATCAGTTTTGTTACCCCCACCCTATACTTCGCACCCAGCGAATACCGTGAGTTTATTTTAACGTAAAACATAGGATTTTTCATATCCATGGTTACGACTTTGACAGCAATGTATTAGACTAGAGCGTTTTTTTAAAATGAAATATAGGGAATCAATTTAACTGTATTATTCTTGAACAATATCAGATATTTGGGCAGATGGACTAGTTTCAAGGGACGCTCTCAAAATAAACTTTTAATTGTTCAAAGCATAACTCGTATTTCCAGGTAGCAGCAGTGTGACACCAATTTACAAATTCAGATTGTTGCCCTATGTTTCATTTTAAAAAGAACGCTCTTATATATTGCTGTTAATTTCGTAACCATGTATATGATAAATCCCATGGTTCACGTTCAAATAAAAACACTGTATACCCGGTCAGCAGCTTTTTATCTGGTCAGTACATTATGCCTATGGCACACCGGCATGGCACGAAGCACGGTGCTTGATGGAACAAATGAATAACTTAAAAATATTATCGCCGCTATTCCATCGAGCATTTTGACATATGGATATTTGTTGCTGATTTCACAGAGTCCTCAATATAATTTTTGATATTTGGTGAATAATTGATGTCAAAATAGTAACAGTAAGTAATTAGATAATAAGAATATAACCCGTTAAGCTTTTGTTAATATATGAACTCATTATTGATTTAATTAACACAAAGAATTGATGAATTTTAATTCTCACCTGTCAAAAATAATTTTCAAAAACCTTCAAAGAACGAAGTGAACATACCAATATACAAATTTTCGTATAGCATTTGCTATACCGGTGTGACACCCTTTTGACAACTATGAACGAAGCAAAATGCCACATCGAGTACCATATGCTTCATGCCACGCCGATGTGACTTGAGCATAAGGCACTACCGTGTGAATGAATATGAATAAATAAATACGATTTATAGAATCAATAAAGTGTAATTTCATATTTAGATGCATTTATTGAATCAACAGCGCTAATCATATTGGCGAATTTTTATTTATTCGGTGATTTGTATTCCTTATTGTTATTAACCTTTAACTGTTTATTAAATTGAAAACTAACATACGTGTACGTGGAAAGTTCTTGGTTAGATTTAAATTTCAGGAAAATTTCCCTTCAAACTATGTTTTAAAAATGTATACTCCAAATCGAAAACTGCACAAAAATTTCAACTGATAACCATGGAAAGTTGCTGGTATGTGTTGCTGTAAAATACAAACGATTTAATTTCAATCTAAAACAGAAATAGACGTTTGGTCAAAATCCATTAACGAAACATGGAACTTTCGGAATTTAAGAACAAAAAGTTTTAGTTTAAAGTGTTTAATTATTGCGACAGTTCGGACTGTTTTATTCTCTGTTTCTAGTATGCAATATATACTTCTATTTTATTTTACCATTGTATTATTTGACGTTTCAAGCAGGCATCATGTATAAATGACCAGCAAATACTGTACGGTTGTATTTGTAAACTGTTGTATTAAAAACAAAACTTTACTTTTCAAATAATTTAATTCTGCGTGATCTAATATTATTTTTTCCAACCATCCTATAATAAGTGCTTAATTTTATTAACAAAACTTAAAAATCATTTAATAAACCATACCACAATGTGCATTATGATAAAAATACCAGAATATTTTTTGTATTACACATTTTAGAAAATATCTTCTTAAATTGATAACAAATTGATCGTTAGAAATATAGTAAATAATTACTTTACACGCACTGATTTCAAACGCAAAATATATACATAAGCATAGACTTCGCATTTCATACTTTGTTATGAATAGGTGTCATTATGTATCAAAATTTCCATTAATTTTATGTAGGTATATTTCCTGATAGATTGAAATCGCGACGGACGGACGTCCGGACGTATGTATGTCGTATAACTCAAATACGGTTAGACGTAGAAAGTTGAAATTTTTAATTTAGGACTGTTATAGCATCTAGTTGTGCACCTCCTATTTTTGGTTTCGATCGTCTGTGCCAAAAGGGCACTATTTGGTATTTATCGCATTATTCAAAAACTGCATGTCGTAGAAAGTTGAAATTTTGTATTTGAGACTCATGTTGCATCTAGTTGATCACCTAATATTTTTGGTTGCGATCTTCCGTGCCAAAAAGGCACTTTACTGTAGGTATTTTTTGGTATTTTCCGCATAAATCAAATACGGTTATTATATTTTTATATTATTCTACATTTTAGTTAGTAAGAAAAGTAACAGTTTAATAGGCGTACAAGGAAGTCATATGGTGTCCACATCAGATTTTTTAAATTATTATCATAGAACTTTTGTCATACAATAATAATGTATAGTATATAGTGTGGTTTGTACTCATTGTCCAGATAATAGAAAAAGGTTTTCAAATAAAGCTTTGTCAATAATAAGTAGTAATGATAATAAAATTTATTTCCTGTAGCCCAAAATGCATTACTAAGGAATCGTCATGAAAAATACAAAAGTTTAAACAAAGTACACATAATTTAACAAACAAAAATGTCACATAAATTGCAAAAAAAACAAAAGCATATTTACAGTTTGTCATCTGACATAGCTAGAATTTGTCATTTAAAAACTCAATAATACTATAATAATTATTTGTTAATAAGAAAGTTTTTAGTTCGGATTTAAATTTTTTATTCATCTTTATATTTTTTAAATTAATTGGTAAATGATTAAATAGTTAAATAATAGAAATTGCTCAAATATATTTTCACGATTTTCTCGAGAACTGTGCTACTTACAGAAAAAATGGATATACCATTTTATAGCAAATTTTATGATCTACAATTTTCTGTGTAACAATTTTTTTCGTAATATTAACCATACCAGATAAATAAAGAAAATTAAAAATGGCAGACATTTTTTCAAAATGGCGGCCGTCTCTGGTACTTAACACCTTGGCACCACTTCTTATATGAAAGAGAATAGTTTAATTGACATGTTTGCCAATTTTCACACTTTAATCACAAAATGCATAGTTTTGTCCTATAACCGCCGGACTATGGTATCTTCAACATTTAACAAATTATCTCTATTTATCCAAGTGTTAATTAAAAATATAAATATAGGCAGGGAAAATTGATAATTTTTTTCATTTTTAAATGTGTCTGCACGAAGATCTGTAGCTCAAAAGAAATATGTGGCGAATTGCTCGCTACTGCAATTTAAAGACACGCATTGCAGCTGTCGATAGTCCTCAGAGTGTTGGATAAAATTTTCCAAAATAAAAAGTTTTTGCTTTAAGTATAAACATCAGTAAGTTGTCTCCAGTTGTCTTCATCTTTTTAAGAGATAGCATAATGGCGTTATTTGTTGGAAAATATTATCGACCTGGGTGTCCCAAAACAAATTTTCTAGTATGCTAATACCTAATATTTTACTACAGCAAACTTGCGGTAAAATTTGTTGATTGCACCGTATAAGTAGACTTTCACAGCGCTTTTTATTAGAAAATTCAATAAATGTGGATTTAGTCACATTTAATGATAGGTTTAGTAATGCTAACCAGGCTGTCAAATCGGAAATTATCTTAGAAATATGAAATGCATTGAGGTCTCCAGGGATAAGTAATGACACGTCATCTGCATAATGCTACGAAAACAAATGGTTCTAATATATTTATGATATTATTAATGTATAAAAGAAACAGTATAGGACCCAGAATTGATCCCTGTGGAGCCCCACACGACATGGTTTGCATATCAGTTTCAATCTTATTTAAAAAACTATCTAATATTGAATAGCACACTATTTGATGGCAAAAAATATGTAAAACATATCGCACTCAGACGCATTCTATTTTTTTCTGCCAAAATCAAAAGAAATAGCACAAAAGGCAAGGAAAGCCAAAAGTATTTCTTTTGAAAGCCTCTTTTTGAAAAAAAATTGTTTGAAGTTAATTTCCTTGTTATTTTATCAAATAGAAAAAAACTTGTTTATAACTCGTCTAGGAAATGTGCTTAATTTCGCAACCTAGGTATACAAATAATTGCTTGAGATCACATAAGATGCCACAAAACCTGTTTCGTGCAGGGAGCGCACTAGCGCACAGCGCAAAGTGTAACATGAAAAAAAAACTGTAATTTTTTTTCTACGACGGTGCGCTAAAATCTAATTCATATGCTAATTTGCGTGTTATTATGAATTTCATTATGGCATTTTAATAATTATTTTAAGTTCATAATGACACGCATTTTTGAATGAAAAATAAAAATAATATAAATTCGACCACAATGTATTTTTTTTCATTACATACATGTTTTCGGTAGAAACTTCTACGTTCGATGAAATTTTATTTGAGCCAGAATCACTTTTTTTTTAAAGGCGTACTTACCCATACAACACAAATACATCGTTAAGACGTCTTTATAATGTCTTTAAAACGTCTGATCCAAATGTAGTCACAAAGACGTCACATACGTGTCTTATGTCCTCCACTCTGGATGTTTAAAAGATGTTATTTTCTTTCATGCAAATGACATCTATTTAATACCTTTTCGACAGTCAAATTATGTCCTTTTTAATAAAATTATGACCAATATACGACTTAATTTTGATCAATATAGGATTCCTGTATGTCATAACCAAGATGAACTTTGAGACAAATATAGGAGTCCTTATATTGTAAGCGAGAAATTTAAAACTGGACAACACAATGACGATTTAAAGATTACCGCATAAGACGTCTAAAATTCCACCAATATTAGTCTCTTTATGACGTCTATAAGAAAATAGAAAGATGTACGTCTTATAGATGTTAATACTATGGATGTGTTGTATTGGTATAATTATAGAAGAAATTGACAAATAAAAATTGTCAACAATCTAACAAATGTATGGTTACCATAGCAATGAATATATTTGATCATACCAGGTTATGATTATGCATATCAAATAAGTTATCTAATTAATCATCAATTAAGGCCATCGTAAATAAAATTCTGTAATGATACACATATGATATAGCTAGTGTATTGAAACTTGCGTGATAAATATACTGAACTATTTTAAAACGGTAGATAAAATTGTTAAATAATTATTTTAAATTTATTAAAATAAAAAAAAATTACTATTTAACATGCATAGGCGTATCCTATATGGGGGCATTTTTCAGTTGAAAGCAGTTTATACCTGCCTCCATAAGGCTACGTCTATGTATGTTTATTAAATAATACTAATTTTTAAATTTTAATGTATTTCATGTAATTTTTACACGTGAAGAACGGTTATTGTAAAAATTTGAAATGTGTAAGGTGTAATTTCCAGCGGCGCGTGCGCTGTTTTGATACACGATTACTCGAGTAGTGCGTCATTTATAAAAAATACAAGATTTTCATATTGTTTAGAATCGAATGACGGATCTTTTTGTCCGCTTACATATTTGTCATCATGTTTTGTTTACGAAATAAATAGCAAAAACAAAAAACGCAGGGACATTTTCGCGTCTAGGGAGGGAAATAGAGGGGATAGAGCATAGCGACAACTCTGATTTTGTGGAGCGTAGTCTCTTCTACATGTGTACCAAATTTTGTGCTTCTATCAAAAAGTGCAATTTAAAGTCCCTTAAAGTCCGGACTATATTGGATTAATGACGTCATAAAAACAATACCGGTCATTTTCAAAGAAAACACCCGGCACTACATCAATATCTAGCATATAAGCAAGGGATCCCAAAAGGCCATTCCTTCCCCTACAAAATATCACACGGAATATGTTATGCTCCAGAACTAATAAAAAAAACAAAAAATTCAGGGACATTTTCGCGTTTAGGAAGGGAAATAAGGGGGTAGAGTATGGTGCCACCTCTGATTTTCTAAAGTGAAGTCTCTTCTACATGTTTACCAAATTTTGTGCTTTTATCAAAAAGTGCATGGTAAAGTTCCTAACGTCCGGACATATTGAATTGATGACGGCATAAAAACCATACCGCACATTTTCAAAGGAAACACATCAATGTCTACCATATAAGGAAGCGATCCCACATAGTCAATCTTTCCCTTCACAAAAAATCCATGACAAAAATATAATATTATTAATGTTAAAGCATTATTGCCAAAGTTAAAAAATATTTCATTAATAAATTATTTTAGGACGTTATCTCAAACCTATAGAATATTTGAGTTAAGTACACAGAATAAAATTAAAAGAAAATATTGATTAAAAATACAAAAATCTGCAGGCAGGAGATAAGAATTTTAAAAGCGAGCTTTTATATTACCATACTTCTTTACAAAGATTTATCAGGGAACGTTGAAAACGTTGTGCGATGTGAACGATGCTATAAATAAAAGTCGACTTCGGGAATTTACTATCAAACATGGAACATACGATATTACCTCCAAAGTCGAAAAATAAAAGAACTTGCGCTATAATCTCCTTCACTCTTTGTGACGAAGTGTAGAGAGCTCTTATACTCAGTCCGGTAAGCTAATTTCATCGACAAATTATAGATTAAGTAACTTGATGTATTTTGTATAACGGGAATGAACTTCTCTTCTCGAGAGGAAAACTTTTCAAAGAATCATAAATCAAGAAAGAAACATTTTTATTCTTTGTTTTTGACGAATGCGCTTCATTACAACACAGAAGTTATAACGTATTTGGAAAACTCTAAACAATCTGCAGGAATTGAATTTAATTAAATTTTCAACGGGAAATCAGTTTTTTCTTTTAGTTTCTTAAAGAAATGTATATTGTTTCATAGTTAATTTGAAGATTTCTGTGCATAAAAAATATCGCATTATTTGTTGAACTCTAGTTTAAGAGACAACCGTGGTTAATTATATTAATATTACATCCAGTCACTGAGTCACACAGTGTATAATTTAACTTTCTTTTACGAGTATTTACACAATATGTAAACACATGAATGTTTATACGTAAGTGCAATAATTCAGGAAAGTTCGAGAAATGGTAGAGTTTAGCCGGCCATACACGGGCGTACTTATACTCGACGCGCGCGTTCATGTTTGTCAAGCAACAACGCGGGTCTGTAGGCACAAAAATGTCTCGAGCATGTATGTTACCTCTAAAATGCACGAATGCACTTTTAATATCACATAACCATAATAAGTTATGTCAATCAATAGTTATGTGACATAAGTCTTGATTAAAATTTATCTTATATACTAAAAGGCTTGAGATCATTTTCAGCAGCTTAGCAACCGTTTTTCGACTCGCCTACTGCCTAAACGGGTGAACCGATTTTTATAAACTTTTTTTTATTTGATAAAGGTTCATGTGAAGTAGTGCCTTTTGGGTATATGAATATTGTAGATGGCGTGGTAGTCGCAGGGGAGTTGAAAAACAGTGATTTTTTTGACTCCTTGGATACGGGCATTATACTTTATTCGATTGTTTTTTTCATTTGACATATAGGTAGTGGATGAATTTGACTATATTTCTATGCATGTTTCAACCCAATATTGGGTATATTAAGAAAGAAAATGCACGGAACGCAAATGGGAGCATGCCATGGAAGTTTTGTTTTCTTTTTGATAAAAATGATTTTGTTGTCTACTGTCAGATTTGACGTTTCCAATTTGAAATTTTATTTGGATATCTTTTTCATATTTGGTAAGGTAAGAGTGTTTTGAAATTTTTATTGAGTATTTAAAGATGGAGCACGCATTATGTTTACATACCTAGGTATAATGTTTTTGTATAAATTTGAAATAATATTATTTTTGAAATTTTTATTCAATTTTACAACGCACTACTGTCAAGTTGCTCATGTTGCTATTTATTTATTACTATATTTATGGCATATTTTGACTCAAGTTTAAATGTTCAATTATAATTACTTAGGTACCTAACAAAACTTTGCAATATTTACACTGTGACAAACTGTAGTATTTTACTAATTTTCTATATTTGTTTTCATACTTAGATAATATTGATAAATATAACGAAGCGTAGTTCTTCAAGATTTAATGTCTATTTGACAGCTTCCACTAACTGTCACCAGACGTAGATTTCTTAGGAATAGTTACCTATATATCAAATATCCGTGGCTAATACTATATATTTGTATAAATCCCAGTATTTTACTTAAAATTTTAAAGCTCTAATTAATTAACAAACCAAATTACCCATTGAGTGTCGTAACAATCGTTCCAAAGCCTCCCGCCTTTTTTCCAATTGCAATTATTAAAATTTTAAATAAATATAAATTATTTCGATTTTTCCAAAACTTTAAACTTGCCACGAGCTCAAAAATCGGTTAACCTAGTGAATTTGGTATTATTTTAAACGTTAATTATTCAATTTGCAATTATTTTGTTGACAAAAGTATATGAAACGCCATATTAATTTACAAATTTCACTAGCTGTTACACTACACTCAGAATTACATTCGCTCAAACTCTGGTTAATTTATTTATGTGCAGAAGCCGCAAAGGATTTTTTTGTTTAAACTTTAACTTTAATAGTAATAGTATATTTCATTTTAACACAAAAAGCAATTGTTGAAATCCTCAACATGATTTTCATAATCAATTTATTTTTGTAATCAACTGATTGTAACATTGTTTATTTACATTGTTGAAATCACAACGAACATTCTTGTAATCAACACAATTAAATACATTTGATTACGGCAGTTCACCCCACACTATTCATGTTTGTTTTGTATTGTTATCATGTTTTAATTTATAAATCTTGCATGTTGTTAAACCTTAAATTGAGTTATTATTTAAGCATCTTGCTCTCACTGTACTGAATCCCAAGATAATAAAGATCAATACTTAAAATTAAAATAAATTCGATCTCAGTAAGTTGTAATTTAGATCTGGCGCCCGAAACATAAATTTGATAACTTCCTGTAGCCGCAGAGCCATCTAGGTGCACACGTAATGAATAGAAGGAGTGGAAGCTAAAGGCGGGAAATACGTTTAAATAAATTTCCAAATTTAACAATATATATATATATATATATATATATATATATATATATATATATATATATATATATATATATATATATATATATATATATATATATATATATATATATTTATATATATATATATATTTATATATATACAGGGTGAGTCATCGAAATGCCCGTCGTCGATATCTCCCTTGTCGTTAAAAATATAGCATAAATTTATTAACAGAATTTTTCATCTACTCAAGGAGCATAACTTAAAATTATTTTCACATATACAGGGTGTTGCATAACGACTTGGCAATAATTGTTCGTCTTTTTTTAAATGAAACACCCTATATATTTTTATATATTTTGAATTGTATTTTATTTACCTATACGAAAATATAAGTTTCATTTTAGTTTTCCGCGGCGTTGCCAAGTTATTCAATTTTTTCTCTAAAAAAAGCCGAATACACGTATTGTTTTATAAAGGCGTACTGAAGTTATTTTAATAGTAAAAATTAAGAATTTTTTTTTCTGTACAGCTGTAACTATACTCATTGTTCTGACATAACTTTTTTTAAATGTTATTATACAGGGTGTTCAATACAGAGAATCAAATTTACTCAATTTCAAATGGCTATAACTCGTATTTTTCAAATGGAACACCCTATATTTTATTATTCTGTTGTGTGTATTTTTGCATCTTATTATGTTATAAAGGATGTCCTATGCCTTAAAACATTAATTTAATTAATTTCGAAATTAATGATTTCAGACATAGGACACCCTTTATAACATAAGAAGATGCAAAAATACACACAACAGAATAATAAAATATAGGGTGTTCCATTTGAAAATGACGAGTTATAGCCATTTGAAATTGAGTAAATTTGATTCTCTGTACTGAACAGCCTGTATAATAACATTTAAAAAAAGTTATGTCAGAACAAAGAGTATAGTTACAGCTGTACAGAAAAAAAAAATTCATAATTTTTACTATTAAAATAACTTCAGTGCGCCTTTATAAAACAATACGTGTATTCGGCTTTTTTTAGAGAAAAAATTGAATAACTTGGCAACGCCGCGGAAAACTAAAATGAAACTTATATTTTCGTATAGGTAAATAAAATACAATTCAAAATATATAAAAATATATAGGGTGTTTCATTTAAAAAAAGACGAACAATTATTGCCAAGTCGTTATGCAACACCCTGTATATGTGAAAATAATTTTAAGTTATGCTCCTTGAGTAGACGAAAAATTCTGTTAATAAATTTATGCTGTATTTTTAACGACAAGGGAGATATCGACGACGGGCATTTCGATGACTCACCCTGTATATATATATAAGAATGGGAATGTTTAATAAAATATAACACAGTAGTAATTAAAGGATTAACTATATTAATAGAAACAAAAACTAATATTTAAATAAAATACTTAAATTTAATAAAACGATACTTTCGACATTTGTCTTAAGCGTTCAGGAAAACCATTAATTAATTTGTTAACTAATTAATTAAATGGAAAAACCTTAAACAAAAGTTCGTGATGAATTTTGGAAAAAAATTTGTTAGCCACTAATATATTACGAAGAACACAGATAACAAAAACAAACATAAAAACATAAAATATCAACTTACTCAAAAATACATAGTTTCACATTCACAAATAAAAACGGAAAGTATTGAGATTCACTTTGAGCACAAATAAACAATTAAATCAAGACAGATTATTCCCAATATTTAAAAACGTCTTTCTCTTTCGAAATCTTCAAATTAACTCATTTGCAATTATCAATAACGTCTTTCTCTTTGAAATCTTAAAACTAACTATTTTAAAAACGAAAATATGTTACAAAACTATAGTTCAAAACTATCCCCTGATTCAAAAAATAATTCTGACCGTGGCGACAGTAAATCTCAAACACTCAAACATTTCCAAGTGAAGTTGAAATACTTTTCATTGAACTAAATGGTTTCCGTATCTCACATTTTGACATCTACCGAAATGCCAAAACTCGTAAATTTTAGAAACTGATATTTTAACAGCAAAACCTGATGCCCATACTTAGAAGTCTGATACAACGCGTGGGAAATACCGTTGAGCTTTTCCAAAAATATTTCAACTTACAAAAACAACAATTATTGTTTCTAATACAATAAATTTGAATATATAAAAATATACATATAATTATATATACGGTTAACTATAATATAATAACAAATTATATTAGTTATACAGGCAGCAGTATTCTTTTCAACCACATTGCAATTTTTCTTAAACCTACTATGTTAAAATGTATTCCATCTTCACGACACGGAAGGTGAGCCTTATTTCGCGGTCTGATATAGAATCTAAAATAACATATTCTTAATAATTCTAATAAATAATTCAGTAAGTACATATGTCAATAAAAATTGGATATTATTGCAATTGCTAACTTTTCTATTTCATAATAAATAAAAACAAATGAAAAACAGTACAAAATTATACTGTCTTTAAAATTATTTTATTGGTATTGAAAATATTTCATAAATTAAAGATCAAATACATAAAATAGGTATTTGATTTATAATTTTCATTTGCAACTATGTAAAACTTACATTAATCTATTAATTTATTTCAGAGTATTTCTATTTTTTTACTAAAAAAAACAATAATAACCCAGTTAGACGGACAACACATTCCTTACTTTGAAAATAATTCCTCTCTAATGTTCCCATTTTTGTTATGGCAGAACTGGTACAAATCTATAACTGCCGAATTCGGTATTTTGGCTATAACAAATTATATAATGTTAATGAATGAATATTAACGAGGCTTATAAACATTTTACCAAGTTTTGCAATAACTTTATTAAATTGTTGTATACGCTTATTATGAAGTTCACTGTGTTGTAATTTCAAAATGGGTGGTATAGTCAACCACACAACTTTTTTCCCGCGTAAAATTTTATTAATTTTATTTACTGATTTTTTAAAATTTCTCACAGGATTCATCTAAAATAATAAATGTACCAATGTAGTCTCTATTACATTTGTTTAAATATAAATATCCATTATATAAACTTACTCTTAATACATCATTGGTCCCTATACATATAATGATGTGTGAAGATAATTTTTTGTGTTCTCTTCGAAGACGAACTTCTAAATTACGAATACGTTGCCCAGATATACATAAATTAATTGTTGAACTGCCATTGTTCACATTTTTATTTTTAATAGCACGACTGCCCAATATTGTACTACAAAATCGTACCATATTACTGGCACCAACAATTTGATAATTAAGATAAATCTAGAATAAATTAATAAAAATACGTTTCATTAAGAAAATAAAAATTAGTACATATAATTAATAATAATAATAATAATACCAATTATAACTACTTACAGATTTCTCCATAATATTTAATATAAATAAGAGCACACAGGTAAAAACGGAATTCAAAGCCAAAAATATAAAATCCTTTGCGTCTTAGCATAGGTAGCACAGAGCCAGTATTGCCAACTCTCGCATGTAAACTTATGATGCAGACGGTAAAAAATTATAGTATTTTCAAAAAAATTATGGTACAATAAATATTAATACGTGATTCCTCTTTCTGAATAAAAAACATGATTTTCCGAAAGAAAAGTACGAATTTCATTTTTTCATTAATATGCTAATTACAAATATTTTCATGCAGCACTCAACAATAGACCATTTCCATTATGACGTCATTTGACTGTGGCAGTTTTGTAAATTATTCTGACAGTAATTACAATAGCTTTGATTTTGGTTATGGTTGTTTGTTGATATTTGTAATTTTAATATATAATTATGGATAAAAATATATTACATTTAAGAGAAGATGATATGTCCGAGGCTAAATTAAAATACATTACTATAAATCAACATTCAATAGCTAAATTAAAACGATGGCTTGAAAAACCGTGTGCACAACGAAAGATTCAAAAACTTAACATTTACAATAAAATTTATGTATTATTCTTTATTGTAATGTAATGCAAACCTACACCGTCAAAATACTAATCAAATCTAGCTAGCGTTATTAAATACTGCTGTTAGAATAGTTCAGCCAGCAACCGCTGGCGCCACTATCGATTTCTAAATGAAAATCGTCTATTAAAATACGATAGGAATCTAGCTGCGCGTGCGCATATAAAATCACGGAAATACTTTTAGTATATAAGAAGATATAAGATAAGAGTAATAATAACAATAAGTATCTAGCTGCGCGTGCGGATGTAAAATCACGGAAATACTTATTTATTTTATTAATATATTAATTAATTTTTTAACCACATTTGTACACTTGTGTACTTGCGCAGTATCATTATGCGATTTTTCTTTGCATTTTGAAATATTTATTAAATACAGCTGTCATCTAGTGGTAAGTGCGAAAACTAATTTTTTGCACTGCATATTGCACAGTACGTACTAAGTGTTCATATTTGCTACATTGTGGTAAAATTGAGTAGTTCTACTGAAATAAGTGTATTTAATTGGAAGTTAAGAAGTAAAATCTGTATAAGTTTTTTTTACAATTTGTAAATATCCAAAACAGAGGTAAGATTATATTTGCACAGTCAAATAAGATACAGACAAGACTACAATCAAGTAAGTACTATAAAAATAAATTATTTTTATATAACATAAGTAATAGTAATAATTTGTATTATTATTATATTGATTACCAGTAATATATTATCAATTATCTTATATATCAAAATGCCTTCAAAAGACCGCACAAAACGGCAAGAAAAACGTCAAAAATATTCAAATAATATCAAATTAAACAATGAAATCGAAGATGATAAATTAAAAAACGTAACGAATATTAATATCACAACTGAAAACAATAATTCGGGAACCGTTCAAGCATTTCAATGTAATATGACAAATATAGATATGAATACTGTTCTAAGTCCGCGTGGATATTTGGAAGATATTCACATGGACCATTTTTTCAACTTAGTTCGCGCCATTTCTAATTTTAGACCGCAACCAACTTTTTATTTACATTCACCAAATCGTATTATGCCAATTGCTCAAACTACGAGACATCTTCAAACTTTATATTTAACTGGTTACGGATTTGGTATAGGACATTGGATTTGTGCGTATTTTGATGGAACGACATTAATAATATATGACAGTTTTAATAGAAAAACTATGCATCCGGATGCTGAAGTCTATTTAAATCGCTTATTTCCATTTAAACCTCCATATTTCCATTTAAACCTCCAGTTAAATTCGCGGAAATTCAGCGACAAACCAATGGCTACGACTGCGGGTTATTTGCAATCGCGAATTTTATAAGTGTTATGTTCGGTCAAGATCCAGAAAATACTACTTATGATATAAGTAAAATGCGAACACATCTTGCGAACATTTATACATCGAAACAAATTACGCCATTCCCAATTATGAAACAACAACAAAATAGGCAATGCTACAAAAAAAAGATAGAAAACGAGACAAACGAAGAAAAAGAGGACCGTCTAAATAAACAAATGAAGTATAATATGTCAAAAATTATAACGGAACCCGAGAAAGAAAAATTGGGAACATTAGAAAAATTGAAAATAAATTTGAAACAACACACTGCAAAAGAAACACCGATACAAAAAAATGAACGTTTAAAAAGGAATAAAGAATCACAAAAAAAACAAAGTACCAAAAAACATAAAAAGGTGATCCAAAATAGTTATCTAGCACGAAATACCTTGAAAGACAATATTGAACAACATTATTTAGGACCTATGGATGTTATTTGTCAAATGTGTTCTTCAAAAAATTTCCAATTTGAAAAACCATACGATGGAAAATTCACACACTGCTGCAGAAAGGGAAAATTAATTTCAAATACATTAAAGGATTACCCACAATATTTGAAAAAATTAATGACTGAAAATGAAAAAGAAAATAAAAACTTTAAAGAAAATATTCGTCAATACAACAGTGCTCTAGCTTTTGCATCAATGGGGGCCCAAATTGAAATTCCGCACGGTAGAGGACCATACACATTTCGCATTCATGGACAAATTTATCACAGGACTTCTTCAATTTATCCAGAAAATGGTGAAACAGAGCAATTCGCACAGCTATACGTCATTGACACGACTGAAGCACTTACTAAACGTATGAATAATAAACATAATCAAAATTGTAACCCACACATTATGAAAACATTAGATGAAATAATTCGCGAAAGTAATCCATATTTTAAAGCATTCATGATGTTAAAAGAATTGGAAGATATTGAAACTACAAAAGCCATGCTAACAAATCAAGTTGCGCCCAGTATTAATTTATGGATTTTGAATGATAGAGGAAAAGATAAACGCAGGTACAATATTCCTACATGCAACGAGGTAGCTGTTGTCTTCACATCTAACGATGGAGAACCACCTATAAACAGAGATATTTGTATCCATCCAAGAGGTCAGAGTAGTGTTAGAATTAATCAGTATAGCGAAAACTGCGATCCAATGGTATACCCTTTGTTATTCCCTCATGGAGAGCCAGGTTGGGGCATCCATTTAAAACAAGCGGACGGCATTAAACGGCAAACACCTTTACAATTTTATATGAATAGGTTAGCGGACCGCGGACATTTTAATCCATGTTTACAAGCTGGTAAGTTAACACAACAATACATAGTAGACGCATATGTGAAAGTTGAATCCGAACGATTAACATATATAAGACAAAATCAACCAAAACTGAGAGTAGAATTATACAGCGGTTTAATGGATCATATAAACAATATTGCAGCAAACGAGGGTGCAAAACCGGGTACTATGATTATTTTACCTTCCTCTTTCCAAGGTGGAAACAGATTTATGCAGAAAATGTATCAAAACGCGATGGCGATTGTACGTGAATACGGCAGACCTGATCTTTTCATAACCGTAACATGTAATCCAAAATGGCGGGAAATAACAGAACAATTACATGTAGGACAAAACGCATCCGATCGACCCGACATTGTAGCTCGCGTATTTTATGGTAAAATTAAAAATATGTTACATGAATTTTTACACGATAACATTTTTGGTAAAGTTATTGCATATATTTACGTTATCGAATTTCAAAAACGAGGATTACCACATATGCATTTATTACTTACTCTCGCGGAAAATGACAAAATTCGAAATAAAGATGAAATTGATGCAGTGGTAAGCGCAGAAATACCAGACGAAGATAATGATCCCGAACTCTACGAAATCATTAAAACACATATGATTCACGGGCCTTGCGGCATATTAAATAAAACTTCACCATGCATGAGCGACAATAAATGCACCAAAAATTATCCGAAAGACTTCCACAATGAAACACGCGAAAATGTTAATGGTTATCCGCTATATCGACGACGCAACAATAATCAGAAAATGTACATTTTATGGAAAAATAATACAATCAAATATACTATCGACAACAGATGGATCGTACCATATAACCCGTATTTAAGTAAAAAATATCGCGCACATATTAATATTGAAATTTGCTCTTCTGTTAAGAGTATTAAATACATATGCGACTACCTATGCAAAGGTCATGATTGCGCTAGCGTTAAATTAGGACAAATAGATAATTCCAAAACTGTACAATGGGATGAAATTAGCGGTTACTTAGACGCCAGATATGTATCCGCACCAGAAAGTTGTTGGCGTTTATTAGAATATCATCTACATGACAAGTCTCACGCAGTTTTTGACCTTGCAGTTCATTTAAGAAACCAACAAACAGTTGTATTCAAGCCTGGACAAATAAAACAAGCAGTAGAACGCGCCAAAACAAGAAACACCACTCTTACTGCTTGGTTTCAACTTAATGAAAATGATACAATAGCGCGCCAATACCTATACATGGACATACCGAAATATTACGTGTTTTCAAATGACAACATGTGGAAAGCGAGACAGAAAGAAATTAAACCACCCATTGGTCGCATGATATCTGTTAGTCCAAAAGATATAGAAAGATTTCACTTACGATTGATACTAATACATGCTTCAGGAGCAACAAGTTTTGAAGATTTGCGAACAGTGGACGGAAAACTTTACAACACATATCAAGAGGCAGCGCGGGCCAAAGGACTGTTAGCCAATGACGACGAATGCGAAAAATGTTTGGAGGAAGCTATTTTAAACCAATTTCCCAAACAATTACGAGAACTATTCGCTTATTTAATTTGCTTTCATACCTCGACTAATGCGCTTGAATTATGGAAAAAATTCAAAGAACATCTAATGGAAGATTATATGCATCGATTTTCAAAACCTACAGCCGAAAACAAGTGTCTTCATGATATTGAAAGCATATTATTACTTCATAGATTTGAATTAAAAGATTTTTGTCTACCTCAACCTGACGAATCAAATGATATCGCAGAAGATGACACATATAACAGAATTCTTGAAGAAAAAGAAGGTGAACAAAATAGGGCAATGTTTAATACAGAACAATCAGATATATTTCAACAAATTATGAACGCAATCAATGATCCAACAGAGAAAAATAGGTACTTTTATATAGATGGCCCTGGCGGAACAGGTAAAACATTTTTATACAACACTTTAATTAGCAGTTTGAGAGGTAAAGCATTAACTGTGATAGCTGTTGCTTGGACCGGAATCGCAGCAACTCTTTTAAAAGGTGGCCAAACAGTACATTCGGTATTCAAACTTCCAGTACCCGTCAACGAATCGAGCGTATGCAAAATCACCGCAAATAGTAATGCAGGAAAATTTATTAAATCGGCATCATTAATACTTTGGGATGAAATTACCATGGCACCTTCTCATGCGCTAAAAGCTATCGACCTAATTCTGAAAGATCTTATGGACAATACATTACCATTCGGAGGTAAAGTTATTGTATTAGGTGGAGATTTCAGACAATGCTTGCCTATAGTAAAATATACGAACCACAGAACCGCTATTATCGAAATATCCATGTTACGAAGTCATCTTTGGCCGTTGTTCAAAAAGTATGCGTTAACAAAAAACATGCGGGTGAACAAAAAAGAAATCGATTTTTCTAAATATCTTTTAAATGTAGGAAATGGACTAGCAGAAACCATACAAATACCATCACAATGCATAGTAACTACTTCCTTAGAAAATGCAATTTTCGGAGAAAACACAATATCACCAGTTGATATTTATGCCTATACAAACAGGGCTATATTAGCACCTAAAAATGAAGATACCATGCATATAAATGATATTGTTCTGAATAAAATCATTGGACTAACTAGAACATATTATAGTGCAGATACAGCGGAATGTGATGAAAGTAATACAATCAATTACCCAATAGAATTCTTAAACAGTCAAACACCTTCTGGATTGCCCCGCCATAAATTACAGTTAAAAGTTGGTGCAATAGTGATGTTATTACGAAACATGAATCCGAAAGCAGGACTATGCAATGGAACACGGCTTATCATAAAAGATATGAAAAACAATTTTCTCGATTTAGAAGTGTTAACCGGACAAAGTTCAGGATCTAGAATGTATTTACCTAGAATAGATTTAATACCAACTGATTCCAATCTCCCATTTATTTTAAAACGACGACAGTTTCCAATACGATTAGCATTCGCTATGACTATTAATAAAGCCCAGGGACAAACATTTGATTATGTCGGTATAAATTTAGAAAAACCAATTTTTACACACGGTCAGTTATATGTAGCAATGTCGCGAGTTAGATCTTTGGAAACTTTGAAAATAAAATTAACAAATGAAGAAATTAATAAAAACGGCGAAGGATTCACAAAAAATATTGTATTTACAGAAATTTTAGAAATGTAAATAAACATTTATTAAAAGACTACTCTACTCCAGTTAACCAGTATCTAAAAATACTGCAGCTTATAGAAAAATAAATATATACAATAGTAATTGGTGTGATATTACGCAGAACCAAAACCTGCTTCGGCGGACGCTGCGAATATCATATACAACACGGTAAACGAATTAAAATAAAAACGGTAAATATATACAATAGTAATTGGTGCAATATTACGCAGAACCAAAACCTGCTTCGGCGGGCGCTGCGAATATATGCACCACGGTAAACGAATTAAAATAAAAACGGTAAATATATACAATAGTCATTGGTGCTATATTACGCAGAACCAAAACCTGCTTCGGCGGGCGCTGCGAATATATGCACCACGGTAAACGAATTAAAATAAAAACGGTAAATATATACAATAGTCATTGGTGCAATATTACGCAGAACCAAAACCTGCTTCGGCGGGCGCTGCGAATATATGCACCACGGTAAACGAATTAAAATAAAACCGGTAAATATATACAATAGTAATTGGTGCAATATTACGCAGAACCAAAACCTGCTTCGGCGGGCGCTGCGAATATATGCACCACGGTAAACGAATTAAAATAAAAACGGTAAATATATACAATAGTCATTGGTGCTATATTACGCAGAACCAAAACCTGCTTCGGCGGGCGCTGCGAATATATGCACCACGGTAAACGAATTAAAATAAAAACGGTAAATATATACAATAGTCATTGGTGCAATATTACGCAGAACCAAAACCTGCTTCGGCGGGCGCTGCGAATATATGCACCACGGTAAACGAATTAAAATAAAACCGGTAAATATATACAATAGTAATTGGTGCAATATTACGCAGAACCAAAACCTGCTTCGGCGGGCGCTGCGAATATATGCACCACGGTAAACGAATTAAAATAAAAACGGTAAATATATACAATAGTAATTGATGCAATATTACGCAAAACCAAAACCTATTTCGGCGAGCGCTGCAATTACAATATACAACACAGTTTTCACTGCAAAATATGTTCTTCACATGACGGTTGTCTATACGAAATAAAATTCAATATTCACCACAGTTTACACTGCAAAATAAAATATATTTATATATACCATAATTTGCGCTACGGAACAAAATATATTTGATAAAAATCTGGTAACATTATTTAATAATACTTTTACTCATTACTCACATGTAGATATAATTATTATATATTTTTCAATCTAAATGTTTTAATTTTCAGGATTTTAATAATAATTTTAAATTAATTAATAATTCTTTTTTGTTTATTAGGTACTTCACAGAATATACTTTTATTTCCCTAAACTTGTTCCTAACCCATATATCCTTTGTATCCCATCCTTTCCTGGCAAGATATAAGCTCCTACCTTCCCGTGGTTCTTGCTGGACATTTGTGCATATCAAGTTCTGCACATCTGACTAAGCGGAGTCATTTATATACATATATATATATATATATATATATATATATATATATATATATATATATATATATATATATATATATATATATATATATATATATATATATATATATATATATCAAAATGACAGCTGTCAATGTCAAAGTAACAACTGTCTATGTCAGAATGACAGCTGTCAATGTCAAAATGACATTTAAAATTCAAAATTTTTAAACTAAATATGAAATTGGAATTATTTGAGGCCCGAAGGGCCGAATCTCCGCAGGGTCCGTGTAACTTGAGCCCGCGAAGCGGGCGAATCCCCCTTGTCGCGCGGTAGCGCGACCTAGCCGAAGGCCCGCGTAGCGGGGCCTGACGCTAGTATTAAACTAAGTAGCTAGTCATTCAAATTATCTTAAACTTAGATGATTTTAAGTTATCCAATATATCTGTTTTAATATTAATTTTGTAGCAGTGCGCTAACATCTAAATGTTCTGTTTTTTACCTTCCGTTTACCTGTAAAGGAAGGTATTGGAATCATGCAAAAAATCGGGTGGTGAATTTTTAGTGGATGAGCACGAATTAGGGTCCTTACAACTCATTTTTGGTAGTTTCACGATGATGTCTGTGTGTGTGTGTGTGTGTGTGTGTGTGTGTGTGTGTGTGTGTGTGTGTGTGTGTGTGTGTGTGTGTGTGTGTGTGTGTGTGTGTGTGTGTGTGTGTGTGTGTGTGTGTGTGTGTGTGTGTGTGTGTGTGTGTGTGTGTGTGTGTGTGTGTGTGTGTGTGTGTGTGTGTGTGTGTGTGTGTGTGTGTGTGTGTGTGTGTGTGTGTGTGTGTGTGTGTGTGTGTGTGTGTGTGTGTGTGTGTGTGTGTGTGTGTGTGTGTGTGTGTGTGTGTGTGTGTGTGTGTGTGTGTGTGTGTGTGTGTGTGTGTGTGTGTGTGTGTGTGTGTGTGTGTGTGTGTGTGTGTCTGTGTGTGTCTGTGTGTGTCTGTGTGTGTCTGTGTGTGTGTGTGTGTGTGTGTGTGTGTGTGTGTGTGTGTGTGTGTGTGTGTGTGTGTGTGTGTGTGTGTGTGTGTGTGTGTGTGTGGTCAAGGGGTGTTAGTCGCATAACTCAAATACGATTTACCCGAAAATTTTGATATTTGGTATTTAACATTTGTATATAAATTGGCAGAGCTCCCTAGATTTTGGTACAAATACCTTAATCGGAAGTGATATTTTTTGAAGATTGAAAAGGTTAATTGTCAAAATTGTATATAAATTTGGAAAAATATTGTATTTATTTGTAATGAGAATAAGAGGAAAAGTTATTTGCAACTTACGTTATAAAAAAATTGTCTTTATCTGGTAGCATTAAAGAACTGCAGTAAAATTTAAAAAATAAATTTGTCAAATAAAACGTTGATATCTTGTAATCCATGATTGGTTGATTTTTGTTTCTGCGTAAAAAATATTGACAGGTGAGACGGGTGACAAGTTGGCATACTAGCGCTATATAAGTCCTAAGTAAGATAATAAATGTAGTAATTGAACGGAGGATGGCTTCAACACAGCAGAGTTTTCCTGTGAATGAATCTTTTTATTCAGGTGATGCAAATTTCTGTGTTTGAATATTTGAGATTTTTATTTGTATATTATAAATGGGCAGCGGATTGTACGTATACATTTCTGTTTAAAGTCTAGATATGGCGGAAGGTTGTGTGATGGCCACGTCAGATTTTTTTGTCTTGTAAATACATTGGAAAAAGTACATTCTAATTGTAAATATTGAAAATTTTAAGATTTCTATTTTGAAGATGTTTTTAAAAAATAATTCAATTAGTTTTATTCTTGAGGATTAGAAATTAGAAAGTACTTTATATTTAACTATTATTTTTGTTTAAGTATACATAATTTATGCAATTTTTTATGGTAAATAAAAAATAGAAAAGTCGAAAGCACTAAAAAGGGAGGTAGAAATTTTTAGAAAGGTATACGTACTACGTAGGTCACTTACAGGGAAATACTGCACGCTTCTCAGGTATAAATGATCAGAGGTCGTTCCAAAAACCTTTTAAGTAGAGCTGGAACAATTTACCATAAAAGGAATTTATTTATAATTCAAAATTCTCCACAGAAAAAATAATTAAGTACAATTCATAATTCACTTGAAAAGGAATAAATTAATACATATTCAAAGCCTTAAATTTAATAAAAACATACTTTTCATTATTAAAATTTTAAATATGAAGGATGAAATGAATAAAATACATACATAACTTTGGGTGTGGCAGACTCACATTTTGTGTTTACGGTATAGAAATATATTTACCGTGTGTGCGGTTACGTCGTTAACTCACGTGTATCATGGTTATTAGTGGAGGGTGTGGAGAGTATACAACCGGGGAGATTTTTGTGTATATAAACTAAAATGCGTACCTGACTGGATTCGAACCTGAGTCGTCAGAACCACAGTAGGTTACCTTAGCGCACTCAGCGCCGCCCCATCAAATTCAAAGTGAATAATGATAATAAAAATTATTATATTGTGTACTGAGAAATACTAATATTTCGTAATTAGTAAGCGATAAATGAGAACATAATTGATTTTCTTAGAAATATGACTTTGTTTTACTGTTCTTAATCCCTAAATATTTATCTGGCGACACTGGACCGAGGATCATCTATCGTTAACTTTTATCTAGGGCAAACAAATTTAAAACACTATAACTAAATACAGCAATACAGGAACAGTTCAAAGTTACTTTATTAACAAGAAACAAATAACGGAAAATATTGTGATTCTCGTTCGAAAATCTAAATTATGTTACGAGATTATTGTATAAAAAATGCTTGATTGCAGACCATAGGCGCGTGGCGGTTTTGGACTTGGGGCTCAAGCAGCAAGCACCCACAGGAAAATATTCGTAGGGGCCATGTAGGGGCTCTGCGCGTCTGCCCCACGTGAACATACGATACATGCAAATTTTATTTATTATAAGTATGTAAAATTTGCTGTTATTCACCTCCGAAAATAATTTTTTTAGATATTTAACCTTGAAACAAAAATAAATTCCGCCTGCGGCGCATATACTTCGTACATACGTTTTTTACAATCAATTGGTTGGAAAAATAAATAATTTTTACTTTCCCGTCTTATGTAATAGAGGGAAGTATTGTAATCGTGATTTTTTGACAGTTTGAGATTTTGGTGAATCTTCACGTTTTAGACCCTACTGAACCCTGTCTGTTAGTCTGTCGGTCTGTTTGTGTATTGGATAACTTACAAACGCGTTGGAATTTTGGACTGAAATTTTATATTTAAGACCTTGAGTCAAAATCTGACTTCAAGTTCGATAATGAGCTTTATTCAACCAGTGGTATCAACTTTATAAACATAACTTTTTTATTTTTATCAAAATACTATTGTGTGTGGTTATTAAAGCTCTCGTGAAAAGAATTCTAGTACAAAATAAAAATAACATTTAAACGATCGTCAGTTGTTTTCTATATAAATTATTCAAAATATACCGACTTTGGCGTCAATTTAAAAAGCTCTCGGGAAGATAAGTTTAGTAAAATGTAAAAAATGACAGTTATGCGATTTTCACTTGTTTCACAAAAAATTATTCCAATTTTTTCAAGTATATTATCAAATTTAAAGTTCTCTGGAAAAAAAATCTGTCGAATAATCAATAACAACATTTAAACGATGGTCAGTTGTTTTTACCTCCCGCATTATATTCTATAAGGGGAGGTATTGTGACGAGTTAAAATTTTCAAGTATGAGTTACGGACGATTTAACAACCAAATTTTACATGTAAGGTTTTAATACAAATCTTAAGAACCCAGTTATTTTTTGTAGCAATCCCTAAACCGGCCGTATAGGCTAGGCATATTAGTAAAAATATTGGGTCTCGCAGGAAAGTTTTGATATAGTTTTGATTTTTTCACCGTGTATGTTTTTTGGGTCGCTGAATTCGAATTTGAAGTTTGCGGGCAAAAATTTTGCCCGGAACTTTGTTTTTTGGGCACTTGTTGATCAAATTTTGGCACTTTTTTCAGTTTTTGGCTTATATCTCAGAAAGGAAGAGTTTTTTCGAAAAGTCTATTCTATACAAAATTAAAGTAGACAAAATTTCCTACATTTTTCATATATAAGGTTTTTTCCAAGACTAACCGTTTCGCCGCTATAGCGCGCCCAAAAGGGGCCATATTTCCATATGTAGTGAAATTCAGGTCCGTGAAGGTGGAGTCCCGACATGAAAATTACAATATAATAATAATTTTATAATTTTTTGCTAATTTTGTGCTATTTTTTGCTATATTCCACAAATTTTGTGCTATGCTCGTTTTTGTTATATTCTCAATTTTTCACTTGGGACTTCAGGTTCACGCCTAGTCCCGAATGAAAATATATACATTTTTGGTATGTCTATAATTTTTTGCTAATTTTGTGCTATTTTTTGCTATATTCCACAAATTTTGTGCTATGCTCGTTTTTGTTATATTCTCTATTTTCACTTGGGACTCCAGGTTCACGCCTAGTCCCGAATGAAAATATATACATTTTTGATATGTCTATAATTTTTTGCTAATTTTGTGCTATTTTTTGCTATATTCCACAAATTTTGTGCTATGCTCGTTTTTGTTATATTCTCTATTTTTCACTTGGGACTCCAGGTTCACGCCTAGTCCCGAATGTAAAATATTAAATATTTTATTATGCTATAATTTTGTGCTCATTTTGTGCTATTTTTTGCTGTAGTAAACAAATTTTGTGCTCATCAAGTTTACTTGTTTCGTTGTTTCTTACGGATAATAAATTGGGACTCCAAGTTCCCGGCTAGACCCGGGTGTTAAATGTTTAATGTTTTGTTGCACTATAATTTTGTGCTCATTTTGTGTTATTTTTTGCAATAAGAAATAAATTTGGTGCTCATCAACTTACCTTGTTTTTACGACAATTTCAATGGGACTCATAAGTTTACGTTGAATAGCGAAAATAGGTGACTGTACTGATGGATGTAAAATTGTTAGTGTTACCACAAGGCGAGACAAGACGAGACTAGACATTGGTCTTGTCTTGGTCTTAAGTTGGCCGCGACAACTTGGATTTCATCTTGGTCTTGATAAGACTTTATGTAAGTCTCGTCTTGGTCTTGAGTCTCGACAAGGCCCCTCATTAATTATCAAATTTATGTATTTTTGAATCCATAATCATTGAAACTGCGATTGCATTTTTTTATTAAAGTAAAAGAGATATTAATTTTAAATAATTTAAAATGTCACTTAATTTACAAAATTCACATTTTAGTTAGTGTTTTCTGCGTTAAATAATTACAAGTACCTACTTGTAGATAATTGTACAATTTGAACTGCGCAAAATACCTAGGTATACTCTATAATGTAATTTAAAAAAATCTGACGTGGACACCACATGACTTCCTTGTACGCCTTGTGTGCTCATACTTTTCTTAATAACTAAAATGTAAAATAATATTAAAAATTCTTTTAACTTATTATACTAATACTCACAAATATATTTTAGTCATTTGATTTAAACTGCAGAAGAAGATATAAAGCATATTTTACTATTGTCACTGTCATGTCATAATCATTTAAATTTTACGTAGTAACAAATGTTAATCGATCATGGACTACAAGATACCGAAATACTATAAATTATAAATATATACTTTAATTATTTTTAAATGATAGCAGATACAAAAATATTTTTAAAATACCGATTGTAGGTAATAATCACATAATCTTTCATTTAAAATAAAAAAAATTGTCTAAAATTAAATATTTATCGAAATATTTTTAAAAAGTACTACTTCCGGTTTGTAGACTGAAACCAAAAATAGGAGGTGCACAACTAGATGCTATAACAGTCCTAAATACAAAATTTCAACTTTCTACGTCTAACCGTATTTGAGTTATGCGACACACATACGTCCGTACGTACGTACGTACGTACGTACAGACGTCACGTCGAAACTAGTCATAATGGATTCAGAAAAGGTCAAAACGGATATTTCCGTCAAAATCTGAGAACCGAAATTTTTCGCGATTACAATACTTCCTTACTTCGTACAAGGAAGTAAAAAAATAAAAATTCATCAATGGTAAACGAAATGGTAAAAATTCATTTTAAATAGGTATATTTATTTATTATGTTTTCATTATTTGTGAATTGAGCTTGAAAGTTATTAGTCTAAGATAGGTGCGGGTTATAAGACCTATCAGCTAATAAGGCCTAAGTAACAAAAATACAATTTAAAATTATTGTTGTCGCTCAAAGTCACCCTCGTAGGTTGCTAACATTCATATAATGGCGCCTCAAACCTGTCGCGACACGTTAGTTCGCATACTGTTACCAGTGCGAAGTCAATCAGTTTGAGGGACGATCGCGCGACTCGAATAATAAGATATCGTCCAAATCAATCGTAATTATTTTTTGGAATATTACACTTCTATATATAATTTTAGGCTATAGTTTTCTATTATTTAATGCTTCTACGGCCTTTGATGTTTGAATAATATATCATGGTCTGAATAATATTCTTTTCAGTTTTTCTTTTTATGTTGTCGGCGGGTAATAAGGCCTACTAAATTCGACCGTAGGCCTTATTATCCTCCTTTTTTTAAAATCAACATTTGCCTGTTTTACAGTTTTATTTATATATTTTTCAAAATGTTAGTGACCAAAGACCTTCTTCACACAAAGGTAGAAGTGGTACTAAAGAAAACCAGGAGAGTTTTTTTATATCACGGTTGTAAAGAGGATAAGATGGCTGATATGAACAAATGTTCTAAATGCGGCAAGTAGCGATGGGAAAATATCGATATATCGATAAATACCGATATGAACATCACTTTTCTTTTGTTATTGATAACTCGATATTATTGATATATGTCGATAATTATCGGAAAATTTCGATAAAATCGAGTTATCGATACATCGACGACAAACTAAAAGTAATATTGACTGATGTTTATGTCGATATTTATCGATATTTTTCCATCCCTAGCGACAAGTGGGGTGCATCGGCTTGTCATCGGATGATACAGATAATTTTGAGTGTCCTGATGTCTATTAAATAAAAATATCTGTTGTTAATTTTAAGACTTTAGCTTGAATAATGCATAATTATTAATGATTGATCTCAATTACCAAATATAAAAAGCCTATTTTGTTTATTTACGTATGTAAAAGTCTTAGGCCTTATTATCCTACCATAGTATAATAAGGCCTACTGAAGAGGTTTTTTAAAATGTTTAATTGTCTTTTTGTTTACGGCAGAAGTTGCCATTTTTTGTTTATATATGACAGCACTTGATGTTTAGGTTTTAATTAACATTCAAATTTGTTGATTCAAGTAAATAGTTTTCATTTTATTTCAAATCTCCCTTAGCTAGGCCTTATTACCCGCACCTACCTTATTATGCTTCTTTATTCGGAACTGGAAAATATCATACTTAAGTACATTTAAGTAATATAGCATAACTAATAGATTGTTTAATTTTGTGGACCAAACAAAAACAGTAACTATTAATTCCATACAACACATTACTAATTTTATTAAAATTAACAGATAATAATCTTACAATTACCCTGTTTCGGTATAGAGAAAATTGTGAATTAGGTACTTACCGCAGATTATCATTGATTGACCTTTTCATTTTCGTTTTTTATTCTGGAGGTTAACAGTTTAACTGATTTTTATTAGCATCACAGGACACAAAACACAAACGCTAGGACATGTAATTCGTTCGAAACGAAAGACAAAAGCGAATGAACTTATGTTCATATACTTAAAAGCGCTCTATATTGTAACTGTTCCTAGTAGGATTAGAACATTGTAGGTATATTCCTTTGAAACTATAATCTCTATTTTCTTCATAAGCAGATTAACACTCTTATGGACTGAACATTGTAAATCATCTTTATTTTTACAGATAAAAAATTAGGAGGAACATTAAAACTGTATTACAAAAATTTGCATCTTCTTTAATAAAAGTAAAATTATTCGGAATGACAGAAAAGAGAAATATGAAATCAAAGTGTGAATTATTGGCAAAAAGTTGATGTATTACTTTATACTACAAAAGCGTTTTTTAAAAATATATTGCAGTTATTATCATACGTAACGAATCGATTCAAGTTCATTTTAGATTTACAATAATACTACTTGTGTAATTGTGTATTAGTTTAAAATATTTTTATTTGTTTTATTTTTGTACTGTCTTAAATTATTGTTTAATAATTTTTTGCCACGAGTACCCACGAATTTGATGTAATTATGTCATTGTTTTTTATTAAAATCAGGTCATTTAGGGATTGTACAAAAAGTAAATCATTTCTCGGACTAATACAGAAAATAATTTTCATTCATACATAAAATGTTTGTTTGGGACTCGTTAGATCGTCTTACTTGTCTCAAAATCATGCATTAATGAAACAAATTATAATTATAATTCTCCTAAAAATCCATTGTTTGAGAACTAGGATAATTAAAGATTTTCAAAAATTAATATCTCGCATATAATAAATAATTTTCCACTGCATTTATACTTATGCTCAGCGTTTTATAAACTATTAAATAAAATTTTTTTAAAATTGTTGATGAAATAATAATAATAATACTCCTATATCTAGTTTGTTTATAACTATTTTTTACAAAATAAATTTTTTATATAGGTAGGTACTTATTGTAAACTAGTTAATAACTACCTACACACATTATTTAATGTGTATCATTTAGCAACATAAACATAATAGCACAAAATGAGATAAAAATCATTATTATAGCATAACTACTATACATTTTACAACCAGTGCAGCCACTTATTTTCGCTATTCAACGTAAACTTATGAGTCGCATTGAAATTGTCGTAAAAACAAGGTAAGTTGATGAGCACCAAATTTATTTCTTATTGCAAAAAATTACACAAAATGAGCACAAAATTATAGTGCAACAAAACATTAAACATTTAACACCCGGGTCCAGCCGGGAACTTGGAGTCCCAATTTATTATCCGTAAGAAACAAGTAAATTTGATGAGCACAAAATTTGTTTACTACAGCAAAAAATAGCACAAAATTATAGCATAATAAAATATTTAACATTTTACATTCGGGACTAAGCGTGAACCTGGTGTCCCAAGTGAAAAATAGAGAATATAACAAAAACGAGCATAGCACAAAATTCGTGGAATATAGCAAAAAATAGCACAAAATTAGCAAAAAATTATAGACATATCAAAAATGTATATATTTTCATTCGGGACTAGGCGTGAACTTGGAGTCCCAAGTGAAAATAGAGAATATAACAAAAACGAGCATAGCACAAAATTTATGGAATATAGCAAAAAATAGCACAAAATTAGCAAAAAATTATAGACATACCAAAAATGTATATATTTTCATTCGGGACTAGGCGTGAACCTGGAGTCCCAAGTGAAAAATTGAGAATATAACAAAAACGAGCATAGCACAAAATTTGTGGAATATAGCAAAAAATAGCACAAAATTAGCAAAAAATTATAGAATTATTATTATATTGTAATTTTGATGTCGGGACTCCACCTTCACGGACCTGTGAAATTCACCGTTTACGCAGAAATCGCCCTTGCTGTGATACTTAACTGTTGTAACAATTTGGTCTAAAAGTGCTCAAAAACAAAGTTTTGGGCAAAATTTTTGTCTACAAACTTCAAATTCGTGTTCAGAGACCCAAATTTCTAACCGGCTAAAGATATTGACTTTCGGTTTGCGGCATTGGATTTCTCAGGCATTTTTATATAAGATACATTGTACTATTTTTCAAGGGCCTTTTATAAGCCGAAATTTAATGATTTTCTCCAATAGAAAATTGTAAAATTTTAGAATTCTTATTCTCTTGGAGAAATTGATTAAATTTCGGCTTATTAAAGGTCCTTCAAAAAAAATACAGTACAATGTATCTTTCATAAAAATGTCTGAGGAATCCAATGTCGAAAACCGGCAGTCGATATCTTGATCCATTCAGAAATTAAAGTTGATTAAACACAAGAAAATTTTAAAATTTTACAAGTTTCTCTAGGAGAAAATAATTAAATTACAGATTATTAAAGGCCTCTAAAAAAATAGTACAATCTATCTTACATAAAATTGTCCAAGGAAGCCAATGCTGCAAACCGGAAGTCGATATCTTTATCCGTTCAGTAAGTAGAGTTGATTAAACACTAAAAATATTAAAAATTCTGAAATTTTGCAATTTTCACTTGAAGGTAATTATTAAATTTTGGGTTATCAAAGGCCTCATAAAAAATTTAATATAATGTATCTAACGTAAAATTTACTAAGGAATCCAACGCCGCAAACCGGAAGTCAATATCTTTATCCGCTCAGAAAGTAGAGTTGATTAAACACAAAAAATATTTAAAATTCTGAAATTTTGCTATTTTCACTTGAAGATAATAATTAAATTTTGGGTTATCAAAGGCCTCATAAAAAAAATTAATATAATGTATCTAACGTAAAATTTACTAAGGAATCCAACGCCGCAAACCGGAAGTCAATATCTTTATCCGTTTAGAAATTAGACGTGATTAAACACACAAAAAATTTAAAATACTAAAATTTCTTTAATTTCGCTAGATATGGAAATATGGCCCCTTTTGGGCGCGCTCAAGCGGCGAAACGGGTAGTCTTGGAAAAAAACCTTATATATGACAAATGTAGGAAATTTTGTCTACTTTAATTTTGTATAGAATGGTCTTGTCGAAAAAACGCTTCCTTTTTGAGATATAGACCAAAAACTGAAAAAAATGCCAAAATTTGGTCAAAAAGTGCCAAAAAAACAAAGTTCCGGGCAAAATTTTTGCCCGCAAACTTCAAATTCGTGTTCAGTGACCCAAAAAACATGAAGGGTGAAAAAATCAAAACTATATCAAAACTTTCCTCTGAGAATCCTAATATGCCTAGCCTAGTAGTACTTTGCATAAATATTTCGATAAATAATTAATTTATCATAATATTTTCTATTTCAAATGAAAGACTACCTATATGTTTATCATCTACAATTCGCATTTTAAATTATTGTTAATAATTTGGAGTATGAAACTTCAGTATTCAGTATCTTATAATAGACCCTGATCGTTTAACATTTGTTACTACGTAAATTTAAATTGATTATAACAGTGACAGTGACAAATAGTGACAGATTGTTTATATCTTCTTCTACAATTTACACAAAATGATAAAAATATGTTGTGAGTACAGTATAGTAAAAATTAAATAGAGTGGGTACAGTGGTGGGAGGTCTTGTGCTGACCACATCAGATTTTTTCACATATCATTTAAATTGTGCCGAAGTTTGTATTAACTTAAATAGTTCCGGGGGAAAAAGGTAAATTTATATAAATTTTCCTGAATAAAGCATAAAATTAAAGCCTTTTCGAAAGCAAGTTATTAAAACTTATAGTCGGGGAAGTACCTACTGTGGTGGCCACAGCAGATTTTTTACTTTTGTATTCTTACTAAAGCCCCCATACGGATTCTCAAAAGTCGGCGTCCATGTTGCAGACCCTGAAATAAAAATCTGCCATCAGTCAGTTTCTTGAAGCAGATACGTGTTTGTTTCAACAAACAGGAGAATTGCAAATTTGCATACCTATACGTAAATACGTATTCTGCATTGAAACTGGAAAATCAGGTATATTAGTTGAATTTTTAAGTTAATAATACAACTATTTTCTATGTTTTCTTATTTTCAGTTTCATCTTGATATCGACAAGAAAATAGTCTACCTAGCTATGAAGAAAATTTACTTTAGTATTTTTGTTAGAATGTGCATATGCGATTTAGATCGGAAATATTAATTTATTAAAAAAAAATTGTTGTCTTGCTATTCGATTAAAAATGTTTAAACATAGTTTGTTTATGACAGTGGATACACCATTCTATCTTGGTTATTATTCGTGATCGTGATACATATTATATTATTATTTATGAAGTATAAAATATTTAAAAATACTAATTCCAATTTGTTTGTTTAAGTATACTATACAACATACTGCAATTATTCTACTATTCCCGCCGAATTAAGTTCGAGAAGATATCTGGCGATGTTCGTCCGGGATCTGTGTAATTTGTGTAATAATAATTAAAATTACAGTGTTATTTGTTGTTGGATGCAGTAACTGATTTAATAGCAATAATATAATACACTCGTATATACTGAAGTTTTGAACCGAATATGTGTCAAAAAATGTTTACATACAAAAGACATTGATTTTGTTGTGCAATAATAATTATTGTAAATTTTTATGTATGGTTTAGGTAATTCAATGTTTTAAATTTGTTATTAGTTATGTGTTACAAAAATATATGCATGAAAAGATATTTATTTGATTTCAATAATTAATATAAATTTTTTATGTATGATGTAGGTACTTCTATATTTTAATATGTTATTTATGTATTTGACATTATCTTTTTTATGTTATTATTTATTTTATTATTATTCGTATATTATACCTACTCGTATATGTATCTATATTTTTTGTAAATATTTGACTTCGTTATTTAAAATAAAGTACCTAGCAATCACAGTTACGTATCATTAATGTAAAAACTATTAACCCCTGAAACTTAAACTTAGTATGATAATATGTAACATGTAACATACTGTCATATAAGAACCTATGGCTCTATGTCAGCATCATCGACTTGTAACATATATGTATGTAAAATATATGTATCATTAAAGGCATGAGAAATATACATATTTTATATAAATTATTATTTACGTTGTATTGTCATCGTAATGAAAATTTAAAACTTTAATATTTATTTTGCTATTATTTTATATGAATCGTACAGGTTTATCTTTAAATAAACTAAAAAGGATAATCTTCATTAATGATTACAGAATTTTCTTAAATAATACTAACATTTTATAATACACTTCTGAATAACTGAATTGACTGAATCAGTCGTCAACCAATCATCTGTTTAGTAGGGGGGTAGATAACTGCAGACTGAGACACGTGTTTTTAATCTTGTTAGATTTCAAAAATGCAGAATAACCAAGTCAATAACGTACATCATGTCTTGAGTTGTTAAGATTTGTGTTGTGTTTGCGAAATGTGTAGCCTGGGTTTTGATCTCAAGTAAGTAGGTAAAAACTACGGAGAAGCATTGTAATGCATCCAGAGTCATCTACCGGAATTCAGAGCTAGATAATAGACTTCACACTTTAATAAACCAAAATAATGAAATTGTTATAAAACTTTTAGTGGAATTAATTTAATAACATAATCATTATCATTAATCAACTAACCATTATCAAGGCGAATTCTTTTATTTTATTTAATCAATTCTACTATAAGTTTTATAACAATTTAATTATTGTTTCTCGCTCTATTATTTGTATGTATAAAAACTCTTTACACTTGTTTTTATGGAACTCGTCTATGGTAGGTTCGCTTTGGTGTGCTCCTAATATATTATACCTAAACCATAGCGCCTCGCCCTATGAAATCTCGCTAAACAAACTCAAGCCGTTATACTCGATTAAAGTGTTATTCAGTTTAAGAAGGTAGACTCGCTTTGCTCGCACTTTTTATAAACAAATCCCAACTTACAGTACTCATGTTAAGCAAACGTACGAGTAGGTTGTTATACTAGTTTTTGGAGCCTATAGGCTCGCTTAGCTCACACATCTTTTATAAAAACCCAAATTCTAAACCTACTGAATTTGAACTTATGCTTAACAAACTCAAGATGTTATTGTTTTACCTTAGAGTAGCATTATAAAGATACTTAAGGGTACCATTTGAATTTTATGCAACATATACATGTTATATTCTATGAGTAAATTTTGCCTCGATTGACTTGGCTATATAATATGTAGCATGCGACTCTTCTCGCGCGTGTACTTTTCAGGTACATAGTATAGATTTCACTGTTGTAATAAAATGATACCAATATAATCAGAATGAAACATTTTACTCACATCTATGCGTATAGGATAAGCTTACATATTATGTAGGTAGCAAATAGGTTGTACAATATTGTAGATTTACAATAGTGGTCGTAGAAAATATTGTTTAATGCATATCCTATATCATTTTTATTTGTTCGTAGAAGGCAGTTTTTAGCGATAATTACACTTCCTATTGTGGAATGAGCTGAGTTAAGGAGCAGGATTAATTGATTTAGGTAGGAATTAATTGGAAAGGGTTAAATTTATAGGGACCGGCAATAATCATGACATTCAAAAGCCCTCTTTAATAACATAATAATAATAGGTACTTATTTATTTACACACATAATAAATAAGATTGCACTTATTAAACTAAAAGAATATTAAAACTTACAACTATAAAAATTACTTAAAGTACGAATAAATGTGTATCTCGCACAAAGCTAAGTATATCACTTCACCCCGACTGACTGTCCAACTGTATCTTTGGATACTTCTTTTTACGGGAGTTGAGGGATTAGTCCAGTCAGGAGAGTCAAAAATTGATTTAAACCCAAGACTAATACATAACCAAGTGAAATTTGGCATGTGAGTAGATAAGAACATACAGAAAAAAAAATCGCTCCACCTCGGTATGCTTCGCTTCCCAAAAAAAATTTCAGTTGAAACTCAAAATTTTCTTGTAACGCATTTTCGTCGAAAACTATCAAAGATTTTGAAAAACAGTTTTGACAGAATGAAAGCTGAGAAAATTTGCTACCAAAATTGTCCTTGAAATTTTTTCATAAGTAGCACCGTGTAGGCACCAGCCGTTTAATAATCGAATGACTTGAGAATTTTCTGTATAGTAGGCCGTAGCATTCCGGGCGGCCTAAAACCACGCCGCCTAAAACCTACGCGGCCTAATTCCACGCCGTCTAAAATCCATAACGTCTAATTTTACCCCCACCACAATAGAATTTTACTACGACAAACCACGCCGTCTAATACCACAACATCTAATTCCATAACGCCTAATGTCCATCCGCCTAATACCACAACGCCTAATACCATAACGCCTAATTCCACGCCGCCTAATTCCACGCCGCCTAATTTCACATCACCTAAAATCCACAACGTCTAATTTTATCCCCACCACTATGTCCACGCCGTATAAACTCGTGAGACATACAACATACGAGTGAATACGGTGTGCACATAGTGGTGGGAGTAAAATTAGACGTTGTGGATTTTAGGTGCAGTGGAATTAGGTGGCGTGGAATTAGGCGGCGTAGAATTAGGCGGCGTGGAATTAGGCGTTATGGTATTAGGCGGCGTGGAATTGGGCGTTATGGTATTAGGCGTTGTGGAATTAGGCGTTGTGGTATTAGACGTTGTGGTATTAGGCGACGTGGTTTATCGTAGTCAATTTATATTGTGGTGGGGGTAAAATTAGACGTTATGGATTTTAGTCGGAGTGGAATTAGGCCGCGTGGGTTTTAGGCGACGTGGTTTTAGGTCGCCCGGCATGCACTCTAGTAGGCACCACTTTGAGAATGACGTAAGAAATTCGCCGCTACAGAATGAATGTAGTATAACTTTGTTAAAAAACATCATTTTGTTAAGATAAAAATTGCATATTATTCGTCAAGGCTTCCGCTTTTAGTTGCACTAATAACATTTGAATTGCCGACCCCGTTATAGCGACAAAATTGCTTTTTAAAGAATCATAACTCAGTTATAGAAGATGTTCAAAGAATTCTCAATATTTTAAATATCTATGAATGAAATTTTAAATTCGTAGAGGATTATCTTCACCAAATAATCCCCAATCACATGCAACTATTTGGAGGGTTGTGTGTTGTACGTCCGAAAAGAAATCTGGTTTTCGCCACCTTCTTTATTTATAGGTTATGATCTTTTATTAGGAAAACATCTGTTACATGTATAGTACATTTGATGAAACAAATTACAGAATCTGGTTGATTAGGATTTGTATTTAACAATAAGCTCATAAAATATCCATTTAAGGGGCCAAAAAGTGGTCTTTTTTCAAAAATGCTCGTGCCCGCGATAAATAAAGAAATATATGAGATAGCGAAAACAAGTTTTCTTTTCGGACGTAAAACACACAACCCTCCAAATAGTTGCATGTGATTGGGGATGATTTGGTGAAGCTAATCCTTTACGAATTTACAATTTCATTCATAGATATTTAAAATTCTTTGAACATCTTCTAATACTGAGTTATGATTCTTTAAAAAGCAATTTTCTCGGTATAACGGGGTCGGAAATTCAAATGTTATTAGTGCAACTCAAAGTGGACGCCTTGACGAATAAAATTCTAGTTTTATCTTTACAAAATGATGTTCTTTAACAAAGTTATACCACATTCATTCTGTAGCGTTACAAGAAAATTTTGAGTTTAAAGTGAAAATTTTTGTGGAAAGTGGAGCATACCGAGGTGGAACGATTTTTTTTTTTCTGTATGTTCTTAACAACTCGTATACCAAATTTAATTCATTCAATACCTCTCCTGACTGGACTAGATAGGTTTTCTACTTTTAAGACGATATTACGAAACAGGATGGAAAATCCTGTTACACTATGTAAAACATGCCATGGAACATCACAATGACAGGGAAAGTTAAGGTGACTTTTCAATTTTTAGTGGATACAAGTACTAAGTAATTTTACAACAAACTGTCATAATCAGAAACAGTATGTTCCGTCAAATTACTAGGCAACCAAGTTTTTGTGAAAAAATAATGTTTATCCGATAAAATAAATACCTCCACTGTAATTACCAGCGATTATTCTAAAATGCAGCTAGGCACAAAATGTGCATTGGGAAAATTAAAAGTGTAGTGAGAATTTTTAATTTGTGCACGATTTTTAAGTGTAATTATTCAAATTCAACTTAAAAAGGTACAATAATTTCTGAATGGTGATTCTAAAATTCATAAATTAGCTTAATTTTTATTTAGTTCTGCACATGTTAATCATCTCTAAAAATTCAATTTTATTTAAGGTACTACGTAAGTAAAGTACCTACGTCCTATTTGATATTGACAAAAAAAATCGCCCGTGGCGCTTTTTTATGCTATGTTCTATAGCTGGGATGTATTGTAATCGTGATTTTTTGACAGTTCGAGATTTTCGTGAATCTTCACGTTTTAAGCCGCGTACTGACTTGAGCACTTTTGCGCGCACGTACGATTTGCGCGCACGGACGTTTGCGCGTACAGACTTATGGCTTTTAATAAAAATTCTTTACGTGCGCGCAAATTAGTGCTCCAGCCATTCGTCCAAAAATGTCTGAGACGGCAACAGCATGCATTGCATAATAGAAAAAAAGAAGAAAAAATCAAAACGATGGTGGGTTACTCAACTATATAAAAGCAGAGAAAAATATGGCGGTAACAACTTATTATGTGACTTAAAATTTCAAGAAAACAGTGGATCTAAATATTTAGGATCCCATAATATTGGGAATTTTTCATAATCGTCAATTAACTGCAGAGCCATACCATTTGACCACTCCATTGCAATTTCTTGTAACTTAAATCTTTTCCCTCTGCTGTCAGTTGCTACGTACGTGCGCGTAAACTCTTAGCTGCCAAATACACGTCCACACTGAGCATGCATACGCGCAAAAATTCTTTGATGTACCGACAAGCGACGGATAGCGTTCGTGCGTGCTTAGACTGCGCGCACAGACAAAACAAAACGCTACTGAATCAAAAAAACATAATTTAAAAAAATCTGACGTGGACACCACACATGACTTCCTTGTACGCCTTGTGTGTTCATACTTTTCTTAATAACTAAAATGTAAAATTATATTAAAAATTCTTTTAACTTATTATACTAGTATACTCACAAATATATTTTAGTCATTTTATTTCAACTGCAGAAGAAGATATAAAGCATATTTTACTATTGTCACTGTCATGTCATAATCATTTAAATTTTACGTAGTAACAAATTGTTAATCGATCATGGACTACAAGATACCGAAATACTATAAATTATAAATATATACTTTAATTATTTTTAAATGATAGCAGATACAAAAATATTTATAAAATACCGATTGTAGGTAATAATCACATAATCTTTCATTTAAAATAAAAAAAATTGTCTAAAATTAAATATTTATCGAAATATTTTTTAAAAGTACTACTTCCGGTTTGTAGACTGAAACCAAAAATAGGAGGTGCACAACTAGATGCTATAACAGTCCTAATACAAAATTTAAACTTTCTACGTCTGACCGTATTTGAGTTATGCGTCACACATACGTCCGTACGTACGTACAGACGTCACGTCGAAACTAGTCATAATGGATTCAGAAAAGGTCAAAACGGATATTTCCGTCAAAATCTGAGAATCGAAATTTTTCGCGATTACAATACTTCCTTACTTCGTACAAGGAAGTAAAAATATGTAAATTATACGAAAATCTATGAGTACTTAAAACGAAACTTCTGTAACAGTGTATTTCAAGCAGAAACGCATGTAAACAGATATGACTCTTTGCGAGTACAAAGTGTAAATACAACTCTTAACCCGTAACCACTGTTGATGGGTCAATTTGACCATATACATTATTAATATTTAAATTACGCGCGTATCTGTTAAATCAGCGCTAGCATCGTTTAGCAGTTTGTCAAGTACTTATAGGTTAGTCGAGAGTTAAAGCAGCTGGAGCGTAGCTGTCAGTTTGACAAATTTATAAATATATTATTCTTTTTCTGGTCAATTTGACCATATACAGTAAGTAGAAGTTGAAGTTAATCCTACATTGAAACTTGAAAAGCGAAAAAATTGACCTCCCTTCCGCTAGCGGTACCAACTCACAAAAAAAAATTAAAAAAATATGGAAAATAATAGGCTAATTACAGGCTAATTAAATGCCTCATTCCTCAATTTTAGGCTCTTTAATTTCTTTTGCAATAAAAAATTCCGCTAGCGGAAGGAATGCCAGCGGAACTTACGGTAGTAACAACAAAAACTTATTGGAACTTAGTTGATAATTAAAGGCTATTTATAGGCTCCAGAATGGTATATATAAACTTAATATAGGACAATGTCTTAAATAAATATTTAAGATACTTGTTGAGGGGAAGTAACCGAGATTACATGGAGTACCGACAACGAAAAATTGTCAGTGGCACTGAAACAATGGTTTTGGTACAACCATGTTTTTAGGTTAGCCTGCGGCGCACTTTAAAAAATAACTCGAGGACTGCGCGCTCCGCGCTCCAACTTGCGCTGCGCGCGCCTTTGGGACTACAGTGAGCCGTAAGTCGGGGACAAGGTCCAACTGGGATAGTGAGACGTCAATTGTGGAGCCTATAAATAGCCTTTAATTATCAACTAAGTTCCAGTAAGTTTATGTTGTTACTACCGTAAGTTCCGCTGGCATTCTTTCCGCTAGCGGAACTTTTTATTGCAAAAAAAATTAAAGAGCCTAAAATTGGGGGATGAGGCATTTAATTAGCCTATAATTTTCCATAGGTTTTTAAATTTTTTTTGTGAGTTGGTACCGCTAGCGGAATGGGGGTAAAAAATTGTTATATTTGCCCATATCAAAAGAGTAGAAAAGCATCTCATGCTTGCGTGAGTTGCAAAAATCCTGTATGTTCACAATGCTCGCAATTAATTTGCAAAAATTGTGAATTAGAGTAATTTTTCAAATAAACTTATGTTCTTGTAATTTGCCTTGTTTTTTTTTCACTATACCAACAAAAAATTGTAATTTTACATTAAATAAACGTATATGCTCTTGTAATATGCGTTGTTGTGTTTCATTATACCAACAACAATTGTAATTAAACGAAGATATTTAGATATGGTCAAATTGACACACTAACAGTAACTATGTAACTAAAATAGGGTCACAGTGGTTACGGGTTAAGAATGTTAAAATTCATGTAACTATAGAACTATACGAGCATCCGCACTTTTCACTTTGTAGCATCTAACACTAAAGTTAGAATGCTCCAAACTTTAGATTTACGTTTACCACTTGCCAAAGCTATTTTAAGTTTATTATATGAATGAATACTATGTTTCTTAAAACTTAAATATAAATGTGAATCTTTAAAACTAAATGCTTATGTGAATGAAGATTACAATTTGATAAAACCAAAACGACAGCCTTAAGTTTACTAGACACATTACCTACTTTTTATTATGGTGGTAAAATGCTATTTGTGTTTTATCAGTACCTATTTAATATTATATAGATAAACTGTATGTCAAATCAGATATGTCCACATTATCGTCTAGTAAACGTGGAAGAGTGTGGTCGTTGTGTCTGTACTCCGTCTTTTTTTAAGTTTCTGAGTGGTTTATTTTGCATTTTTATGTACTTTATTATTATCATCATGTTCGTCTTAATGCAAGTGGTGCAGTGTTTTTATTCTTTGATCTCGACTTCCATTTGGTGAGCCGTAATTTGATTTTATCGCTAATGAACTGTATCAATTTTAACTACTTGACTAAATCAGTTTTAAACCTTGACTTATCCACTATTCGCGTAAATTAACTTGTTTAATTACTCAGTGTTGTTTTGACTTAACTCTGTCATCTGTCAAATTTTAATCATCTGGTTACTTTTACGTACCCTAATGATCATATTCATCCACAATGAGTAAATGCGCCAACTGTAGAGCGAAAAGAACGGACAATCTTATTGGCTGTGAAGGAAGTTGCGGTCAATGGTTTCACCCAGCATGTGCCAATCTTAGCGAGGATATTTGTAACATCGTACGCCAATCCAATTAATTTCTGTTCTGGTGTCCTACTTGTCGCGTAAACTGTGTAATTATTGATAAATCGGAAGATACCAATATTCAACAATTATTTAGTGACATCAATGTTAAAATCAGCGATTTCTCTGCGAATTTAGAAAACATAATTTTAGACAAATTATTGTCTCAAATCAAAGATAATATTGCGTCAATAACTCCTAATCCACCAGTAATTTTGACACCAATCAATTCTTCTCAGTCAGTGGCCACTACTAAGTCCGATATACTAAAGACTGTGAATCCAGTTGCTGCAAATATTACTATTAATTCAGTCCGTCAAACTAGCAAGGGTGCTCTCATAATTAATACAGATCAATCCGATAAACTACAAGAACTCGTACATAACAACATGAATGATAAATATGTTGTTAAACAATTACCTGCGCTAAATCCAAGAGTGAGAGTAGTAGGCATGTCTGAATCTTTCACTAATGAGTCCTTTATGGAGCACCTTCTTCACCAAAATAAATCATGTTTTACACCTGGGTACAAGTGTGAAGTTATTAATCTAGGCCCTACTAAAAAAAATCCGAGCATATTCCAAGCTCTTCTTCAACTTGACACCTCTACATACAACTCGATTCTAAAAAATGAGAAGGTTCTTGTTGGTTATGATCTGTGTGCAGTATATGATGCCATAGACTTACGGAGATGTTTCAAATGTTGTGGTTTTCATCATACTGCGAAACAATGCACAAAAACTATATCTTGTTGTGCGAGGTGCTCAGATAACCACGATGCCAAAGATTGTCAATCTGCTTCATTCAAGTGCATTAATTGCATCAAATTTAATGAACTTCACAACACAAAAGTTGACGTTGCACATGATGCTAGAAACAAAGATTGTCACGTTTACAAAGAAACTTATAAGCGTTTCAAAGCAAACATCCTCGGCATGAAATAGCAATCACAGCTCAATTCCTGTTCGCAATCATCTGTTCATCTATTGAATTGCTACTATCAGAATATTCAAGGTCTCAACTCAAAACTGTCGATCCTTCAATCCAGTGGCGGTGCGTGACTCTTAAGTTAGGTGAGGCTAAAAAAAAATGCGCCGCAGGCGGATTTTTTTTTCGGTTCAAGGTCAAATGCTTTAAACGCCTTTAAATACTTTGTATCATAATTTCAATGAAACGTTCTAAAATAAATTTTTTACGCATAAAATCAATAAAACAATATAAATAAATAATTTTTTGTTAGTCAAGGTAAAACGCTATAATCGTAAAAACAGCAGATAATATTTTTTAAATTTTGTTTTCTCTAAAGCAACAAGAGTATATTTAGTACGTCCACAAAAAGTACATACCTACATATTTAAATAAAGTAGGTAACAGAATAGAAAAAACAATCCAACAATACGCGACTAGCGTTCTGCGGCTCTCGGCAAAACAACATTCAAGCGTGAGGCGAACAAATTTTATCTTTTCTTGATTATTATGATTCTTGTTCTGTCCATATATTAAATATTTATAATAAATATTTAATTGATATAATTTTATTTATTTGTTCATAATATAGAAATGTTGAATAGTAGTTGAATGATGTCATTGTTTATTATTTAAATATTGATAAAACTATTACAAGTTCTATTTGTTAGATTTTACATTTATTCTTATTGGTTATTCATAATTTTTATTAGAAACTATTAGTTTCAAAACATAACTAATTATAAAATAGCATTCACAACAATAAATAAGACAAGCAATCAACAACAAAGTAAAAATAAACTTTGTTTCTTCACGTGTATTTAGTTGTGTGCGCTAAGCTATGCGAGGCTGTGCGGTGTGCGCTGTGTATTTGTGTGCCTTGCGCGAAGACAGACGATATTTCCCTAGCCTCTCTCAAGGCCTCTCCACCGCATGAACATACGAGAATACACACACGTCACTCCGTCGCTCGGTCGCACTGACGATGAATGAAACCAACCGTTGCAGCAGCAGCCTCACTGTACACATTATTTATGATTCGCGCGTAAATAACACTATTTAAATACTTTTTTTGCATTATTGTGCAACAATAATTATTTTTAAATAAATATGTAGTCGATTTATAATAAAAAGTAAATTAGATAAATAAAATTATAATAAAAATAAAAAATTTAAAATTACGATTTTACGCGGTGAGGCTCAGCCTCACCTGCCTCATCTGACGCACCGCCACTGCTTCAATCCATCAGCGCTGTGATTGACTATGACGTAGTGGCGCTCACCGAATCGTGACTTACTAGCAGTGTTCATGATGCCGAATTAGAATCTGACTATTTCTCTGTCTATCGGAGTGACCGTGACTTTGAAGCGTGCAAACTGACCAGAGGTGGTGGGGTACTCCTACTTGTAAACAAAAACATTTCGTCTGTCAGCGTTGATTTATGTGATTTTATTGATATTCTCCCGGTTAATGTGGATATAGTATGTTCCAAATTAATGTCCAATAATAAATCTGTATATGTATTTGTATTATATATTCCACCCGCACTGAATGTTGCAGATTACAACTCAATTTTTGACTTCTTCGAAAATTTGCCTTTTCTCCAAAGTAATAATTTTTTAATTACTGGGGACTTCAATATACCTGAATATGCCTGTAGCTTAGATTCCCCTAAAGTAAATGCTCTCATGAGTCTATTAGAATTTTTTGATGCTAAGCAGTTTAATTCTATCAAAAACACAAATAATAGATTACTAGATTTAATTATCTCTAATATTGATTGTAACGTTACACACTCTGATGAACTTTTATTTAATGTTGAATATTCACATCATCCTGCCTTAAATATAACTTTTCATTTATCTCCACCAAAAATTATTAAAAATAATACCCCAAATCTCAATACAAACACTTTTGTACATTATAATTTTAAGAAAGCTGATTTTCCTAAACTTTATAGTTTAATTGACCAATTTGACTGGGACTGTCTTAAAAATTTCTCTGATGTAAATTTAGCTTGTGAATTCTTTTATCAAACTCTTTATTCTTTTTTTGACATCTGCGTTCCAGTGAAATTGAGTCACACAAATAAATATCCACCTTGGTTTGACAAAAATATCATTAATAAATTTTAAAAAAAGAAACATTTTCGCAATTTATCACGTAAGTATCCTTATAATGACGTTCATTTATTAAAATTTCAAGCATTAAGATCTGACCTAAAATTGTTAATTAAAAACTCATTTGATAATTACGTGAAATCTTGCGAAAACTCTATTAGATCTGAGCCGAAGAAATTTTGGAATTTTGTAAATTCTAAGCGAAAAGTGTCCTCGTCTGCAAATTCAATGTTTTTTAAAGATTCGTTATTGACCACACCTGATGATATTACTAATACGTTTGCATCTTTCTTTCACTCAGTCTATACTTCATCTTCAAATAATGTCCCTACCAACACCACTCCGTTGACTCACGATAATATCTCATTAATTTATGTTTCTACATGTGAAATACAGAATGCTATAAAAGGCCTCAAACCGTCTCTATCATCTGGACCTGACTGCGTTCCGGGTTTGTTAATTAAGGACTGTGTAGATCCTCTGTCAAATGCTTTGCATCATATTATTAATCTCAGTATAAAAAGTAACATCTTCCCAAATATATGGAAAACCACGCGTGTCACGCCTATTTTGAAATCAGGAGATGCCTCAAAAATTACTAATTATCGTCCTATAGCTATGCTGTCTAACTTTAGCAAGGTTTTTGAGAAATTAATTTATACTACCATCTACTCAAAAATAAAAAATCAGATTTCATTTTCCCAACATGGTTTTATGCAAAAAAGATCTACGACTACTAATCTAATGTATTTTACACATTTTTTATCTTCAGTTCTTGATGCTCGAGGTCAAGTAGATTGCATTTATACTGACTTTGCTAAAGCATTTGATAGAATTGACCACAGTATCTTGATTGGCAAATTACAGTCCTTCTCCCTTTGACCAGCACTTATTTCACTTTTATCTTCTTACCTCCAGCAACGAGAACTATTTGTTAATTTCAAAGGCCATTACTCGAACTCATTCATTGCCTCCTCTGGTGTGCCACAGGGGTCGAATCTAGGCCCTCTGCTCTTTCTTTTATTTATAAATGACGTCACTGATGTGATCTAGTGTGACAAACTTATGTTTGCTGATGACCTAAAAATATTTTACCCTATCTCCTCCGTGAATGATTCTTATTTATTGCAAGATGATTTGAATAATCTCTCTCAGTGGTGTAGTAACAATAACCTTCAACTAAATCTTGATAAATGTATGGTTTTATCGTACACTAGAAAATTATCAACTCTGAGTTATGATTATTCAATTCAGAATGTGATACTTAAGCGCACTTCCTCTATCAAAGATCTTGGTGTTAGATTTGACAGTAACTTGTCTTTTCTCAGTCATGTTAATGATGTACGTAATGCCGCTGTTCGTATGTTGGGCTTCATAATTAGAAACACCCGTTCTTTTACTGATATTTCGGCAATTTTCGCTTTATATTATTCCTATGTGAGGTCCAAACTTGAATATTGTGCAGTAATCTGGAATCCTATTTATGAATCTCATCAAGATCACTTAGAATCCATCCAAAGGAAATTCTTGAGATACATTTATTTCAAAACAAATAGAACCTATCCTGATCAATCAGTCCCATATGAACATCTACTGAACCTATTCCAGATGAAGAGTCTATTTGAGCGCCGTACAAACATGTGTATAATCCATCTTCACAAACTCATACACTGTGCTGTCGATGATCCTCGTTGCTTATCCTTACTTAATTTTCATACTCCTTCAGTCCATACCAGAAACATCGTATTATTCTATCTTCCTGTGGCCCGAACTAATCTACATCTTACTTCACCAATTCATCGGATGTGTGTCTTATATCAAATGCAATTTTCTCATATTGACATTTTTCACTTAGATTTAAAAAAATTAATGAAATGTTTATGTGCATAATTTTTGTGTATTTTTAATAGTTCATATTTTATTTGTAACTTTCAGATATTATTTGTATTTTTATATTGGTGTATTCCTATCCTGTTATTGGGCTTTTGTCTGTTGGATAGCTTCTTAAATAAATAAATAAATATGTATGGTATTCTATAGTAATTCTTATTGTTACTGTTATTCATATCGATGATATTGTTACTGTTGCTCATTACTTTGCTACACCCATTGTAAATTTTATTAATAAACTTATTAGGATATCCATAAACAATCTTTGAGTTTATTTAAATTTTCGTCATGATATTCTGAATTATCTACTTAATTATTTTATTTATTTGTTACTCACTTGTAAACGTCATTTAATCCATCCATATTACCTCTGAAAATGAATCTTTACAAGTTACTAACCAATAAAATTGACAGCTGACTTGTTAAAACTTAACAAGTTAGTAGCTAGTCATTATGTCCATATAATAAACGGTTTACGTTGCCATAGTAATACTTCCAAGGCTTATGAGAAGTCATATATGACAATTTTTAACAGAACAGTTGTGCGTAAATGACAAAATTTAGTTATAATTTTTTAATTTATACTTTTATTTACAAATGAGTAACAAGTAAAATATTGTACAATACACGCAAGGTAACTGTTTTACTGCTTCAAAGAGGTGACATTTATCCATCATCCGACGATTTTTTTGAACGTAATTAAATTCTTGGATACGATAATCTTCACAATTTATTGTTATTATTTTATAAAACTACTTATAACTCACTTCATAGTTGTTGTTTTTTTAAATGTTTTTTGTAAATCATAGCGCACTCATGTGTATTTTATTTTTTTCTGTGCAAACCGTACGAAATATCACAAAAGGCAAAGGGAATCAACAGTTTTCTATTGAATGTTTTTTGCGAAAAACATTTTGTTTGAAGTTTTTTGCCTTGCCACTAAAAAGTTATTCGCTTAGCAGTGTGTTCATATCTCAGTTTCACACACTAGCAGTGCACTAAAAATAACAAATATCATTTTAAAATATGACTTATAGCCATGTATAGTAGCATACAAAATTTCATTTAAATCGGTCAAAGCATATGCTTTAGTTATAATTAAAATCTTATTTTGGGTCCAGGAAGCTGTAGTTAAGTCATGTACACTTATTTCAGAGACAGTCTGTATGTTAGATACCACCATAATAACATCAAAACCTTCAATAATATTCAAATTTTCTAATAATTATTTTTACATGACAGATGGTGGTTAAAAACACTAAGGGCAGATGTCTCAGTATTATAGTTTTGCAGTAGGTAGAAGCGAAAAACTAAAATTTACATCACTGATTCAATTGTATCTTGTGAAGGTTTGCAATATAAAACTTTTTTATTATTTGTTAATACTTATTGTCTTAAATCAGAAAAATTCTTTGGACTTAAGCCTTTAGAGAATTAATCAATCGATTTTTATTCGAACTACGTCGCATAGCACGTGTAGTAGAATACAAACAAGTAGCTGTCAAGTTAACAGTTTAAAAATGAAATGTATGTAGGTATGAGTTTTAAAACAGTGATTTGTGATATATATTATTATAAACGCAATATGCAAAATATTTTAGTCATTATTTGAAGTATTAAACTCAGATCACAATACAAAACCACCTCATAGAAAGTGACATATAAATCAAGATGGCGACCGGTTACTATGGTAACACAGTTTTGTTTGTACTTTCGACTTCTATCTCTTTCTAGTGGTACAACTCTTTCTAGAGCGTGACGTCAAAATTATAACCCTCTATTGCCTTTCTTGTAAAAATTATGTGTGTAAGTGTAATAATAGTTAATTTTTTATAAAATTCATTTCAATTAGATAAATTTTGCTCCTCCTTTTTACACTTCTACTAAAAATTGTATTTATTTAGCATATGGCAATCAAGAAACTGCAATGATTCTATTTAAATATTGGTTATGATAATAATTGCTTGTTCCTATTTGCAGAAATTTATAATTTATTCAAATAAAGTGCATAAAAATGACTATCTGAAAACTGTTTCAAACGCGACCTTAAATCCTTTAAAAGTATGATTCAAAGGTTCAATAAAACAAAAAAATTATTTGGAAATATAGTTAATAATTACCCTTGTAGTTTAGAAACCTTCAGAAACCAAGATAAATATGATACTTGGAGAATAGTCTGGAGCAACAAAAAGCGGATGTTCATAAAAATTTCATTTATTTATTTCTCTAGTAGTCTAAAGGTGTATAATATGTCCAGGACATCCGCTCTTTGTAACTTACTCACTGTGAACATCCGGCCAAAGAGAATTAGCTAAAGTCTTTATTTTACAAAACAGGACAACGGACGCGCTTTAAACATTCCCTCGTGCTATAATATTTTGATTGTGCCCTTAATACATAAATAACTATTAAAAGATTATTGCTTATATTATAAAAATCAAGACAATTTGAATTTTTTAACGAACTAACCGCATTATAGACCTCCACAACGTCTGTAGGTTGGAGTGTAAATTCAAAAACATGAGAGTTTACTGTATTTTTGATGATATTGACAGATTCAGATTGAGCTTCGGAAATTTGTTTAATTATGTTAGATGGAACTGAAACAAAATATTCATTAAAATGAGATGGAGATAGATTAGGATGCATAGTTCTATTCAATTATATTTACGTTGGACTTCTCGACTGTTATATTTATTAGGAATAACAACAACTATTCAATTAGGTCAAACATTATGTGTGAAGTGTACCCTGTCTCTATAATTTAACTAATAAAAATATAAATTAATATTATGCTATGGATCGAGTTTATTTCATTCAAATTTATAAATACACTGGCGTTATACCCGTACTTCGCTCCGGTTCGTTTTAATTTGAAGGTGTGGGGTAGGTGGGAACAAAAATACCCTACTTGAGCCCCACATACTCGGTTTTGATATGAACTCTTCTAAAGATTGCCCGTGATTGACACTTATTATTCAAAATGCAATAAATGTCTTTCGTTCCAAATCAAGATAAATCATATGAAATACAAAAATACAGAACTAATAACCAGAAAACTATTTATTTTATAATATGCAGTGTTATTTTGTTTTACTTCTGCGGTCTATAAATATAATAGAGGTAGCATTATTGTATTCGTAATTTTTGACAGACCCTACTGAACCCAAAAACCATAATTTTAAAAATAGTCAGTGCGGTCTGTCTATCTCTCCCTCGGTTTGTCCGTAAGCACAATAACTTGAGAACGCGTATGAAATTTCGACTCGACTATTTTTTATTTGTTTTTACAAAAAAAAAAAATCAGTCTCTAATTTTAAACGTCGCTAAATGACAGCTGTCTCTTTGACATTGACAGATGTCATTTTGACATTGTCAGCTGTCACTTTGATATTGGCAGCTGTCACTTTGACATTAACAGCTATCACTTTAACACTGCCTGCCTATGTTATTGCAAAGCCTGTTATGAGTGCCACAGCAGATTTTTATTGAAGGTTAACATTCTCCCATGTATTGTAATTTCCAAAAATTACCATAACCATGAGCATAAAGTCTTCTTAATTTTTGACTATATGAGTACCCGTGAATTAACAGCTAGTACTTGTGCACGAATTAATTTATTATATTATATCTTTTTCGATTACTCACAGTATGTGAGGCTACCACACTCAATTTGGGTAAGTGCTAAAAATAATAAAAGGAAAAATCACCATCCCCGTATAAACATTTAAAAATTAAAATTGCACGATAAGATTCCAAACCTTGGCTAAAGTGTAGAATAGGTGTTTAAAAGGAATTTCGTTTTTTTTTGTGTCAATCGGTTCATTCCTATTCTCTGTCCTAGAATAAAGCAAAGCAAGGATTAGGGCCGATTTTGTTAGTTTTTAGGGTAAAATTTTTGACAACTGTCAACACTGGTTATGCTGAAAAATTAACAGATTAAACATGTGATTTAACGTTTTTATACATTTATGTAATAGAGATATCAATAAATAAATATATTTTTCACAGATATAAGGCTTTTTATTATACTTGCTTTTCTTAGTTTTCGAAATTATTTGACATAAATACAATATTACATTTGTTTTAGATTAATATAAATTTCAATAGTGTTTGCCATGTTAAAAACATGAATACAAAAAAAATGAGTTTGTTTATAACAACCATTATTTCATTGTTGTATACCAAGTTGTATACGATGTCTGCTGTAAACATTATTTCGTTGTATAAGCTTTGTGAGGACAAGTCTGCTCTTTTGCACCAGTTGCAGGAGTGGAACTTGATTCCACGAACTAGACGGTGTCGCAAATGTGGGGGCAGCCTGACGTTGACCGAGGATTCTTCTCGTATAGACGGCTGGATTTGGAGATGTCAGAACAGGACCTCCCAACGGAAGCAAAAGGTAAAGACTTGTGTGTATGCGGTATCATTTAGAGCGGGTACTTTTTTTGAACGTTCTAAATTGCCCATATTTACAATTCTTGCATTTGACAACCTTTGGGTTGGAAATGCGACGCTTCTCTTGATTCAAGAGCAGTTAGAGATCACCAACCACACGTGTGTGGACTGGTCTTCTTTCTGTCGTGAGGTGTTGCTTATACAGTTTATTGACAGAAAAACGAAACTAGGAGGACCAGGTAAATTATTTGTAATATAATTTTATTGCTTTTTAATTAATGTATGATATTTCAGGACTAATAGTCGAGATTGACGAGTCCAAGTTTGGAAAGCGCAAATATCACAGGGGTCATCGAATTGATGGCCAGTGGGTATTTGGCGGTTATGAGCGAGGAACTGGCAGGGTTTTTATGGTTCCGGTTGAAAATCGGTACGTACATTGTTTTGTCATTATACTATGCAAATTATTGATTATTGTTTTTTAATTTTAGTGAGGCGGATACCCTCATTCCTCTGATAGAGCAATGGATTGAACCGGGAACCACGATAGTGTCGGATTATTGGAGGGCCTACGACTGTCTCGACAGTCAAGGGTACATCCACCTAAAGGTTAATCATTCGATTACCTTTAAGGATCCTGACACCGGTGCTCACACCAACAGCATCGAGTCATCGTGGAGGGCTGCCAAGGCGATCACGACTCTTTCGGGACGGAAGAAGGCACATATACCTGGTAATTTAGCTAGATATATCTTCTTCAAGAAATGTTCCGAACTCACGCTAAACAGGACTGAAGAGTTCTTTCGTTTAGCGGGGGAGGTGTACAATGCTAATCGTCCTGTCCTGGAGGAGGAAGAACTAAACGACATAGATATGGAAGATTTAGAGTTCTAGATTTTCTTTGTCTGTGTTGTTTTATTCTTCGTGTTAGATCTGTTTTTCCTGGTTTCATTGTGGATTAGGCCTACTGGGTATACCACGTTAAAAAAACGCACTACTGTATTCTACCTCAAGGGTGGTGTGGAAATGAGTATAATGGAATTAAGGTTGTGGGGCTCTAGTACGGTTTTGTTAGCTTTGTTAGTGTAGTAAATACCAAAACCGAGTTTATGGGGCTCTATTACGGTTTTGTTAGCTTTGTTTTAGTGTAGTAAATACCAAAACCGAGTTTGTGGGGCTCTATTACGGTTTTGTTAGCTTTGTTAGTGTAGTAAATACCAAAACCGAGTTTGTGGGGCTCTATTACGGTTTTGTTAGCTTTGTTAGTGTAGTAAATACCAAAAACGAGTTTGTGGGGCTTTATTTTTAGCCATTTTGACACATTCAGGTTAACATACAAAAACGTCATTTTATTCAATTTTTTTGCAATTTTGACACATTGAGGTTAACCAAAAAAATTTCATTTTCTTCAAAAAACATATTAAAAACACTCTTCCGCGGCCTAATTTTGCTTGTTTAGGTCATATTTAGGCATAATAAACGATCTCTCTCTTAAACACCTATTCTACATTCCAGCCCAAACCTTAATTCAATCACTCTTTCAGGGATTCATATTTGTTAATCTTATTTCCCCTTTTTATTTAATTTATTTTAACTTATTTATTTAGCATTCTTATGAATAAATATTGTAACAAAGTAGATTTGTTAGTAATTTTCCGTAATCGAAATTATTGCTAAGTTGTGTTTTGTTAAGTTATTCACCTTTTGGCCACGCGCGGTTGTTACACGTGCCTTACGTTTCAGCGAAATTATTGCGATCTTGCATTTAGTATTAGAATATACTTAGGAAATTAAGTAGTTAGTAGTTAGTTAATGATCGAACGGGTAGTTAGTCAGTCATCAACCGATAGAGTAGTCAATCATCAACCGATCAAAAATGTAGTCAGTAATCGAGCGATGAAGTAAGAATGAACGAGTGAGAAGTTCGTAAGTGTCTATCCTCACGATAGATATAATTTGTTAATCGTTTTATATGTCAAATTATTTGTAATATTTATAATTTTACTTTTTATTATTCATAATAATAAATATATTTTGTTTCCTGTACTATTTTACTTATTAAACATTTCCAGCACGTCAACAATCGGATTGTTAAGATTCGAGAATTTCGAGAATCAGAAACAACCCGATTTGTTACAGTGGCGCAGTCGGTAGGATTGGTTTTTTATTATTAATTGCTAGACTTCTTTTTATTTATAAAAAGATGCACTACACAATTAATACGCCAATAAAGAACCCTCGGCTGGTATGTTTAATAAGTAAATTTTTCGGCCTTAGAAGTAGTGTTGCGCGTATAAAATTAACAAATTATTTCTTCATGAGGTATAGACACTTGTTCGTTAAAGTGCGTGAGTCGCGAGTAGTGAAAAAAAACGTGAAATATGTATTCATATTTCGCGGCAACAACATGGCCACCGCCACATCCACAAGTGTCGATGCACCCATCACTTGGTTGCGAATTCGACAACTCGGTCCCAGGGCCCGCGATGCTAAAGCGGTATCCCTTGGGCGCAGCACCGTGTCGGTTTCGTGTGGATGCACCACAGCCGTCAACATCGCCAACGCCAGTGGTGCAGTTGCAGTCACCGTCAGCAAAGAGCACGCATCAGTCGCAGGTAACAAAGGTTGAGTATTCGTGGGACCTACCTGATTTTGTACGGGAGACAGACGGATCGTAGCACGTCAAATGTGGAAAGGATCCACAGCTACGGATCCGGTCTCCAAAACGAGGTCCCAGTGCAGACGTTACCTGTGGCAACCATAAGCGCGGCAGAAATCGAGGCGTTGCTGAAAGCTGAAAAAAGGACGGTAGTGGACATCCCTCGTCCAAGCGATGTGGAGGAACGTAAGGTGATGAATCAAACGATGACTTCGGCTTCAAGTTCAACGTTATCAGTAGCAGAAGTCAACACTTCTGAAGCGTTACTACTGACACACAGGCAGTGTACGGACATCGAGCGTATTTGTTGTTACGCTGATGTCAAAGAACTTGAAGAGGAGGAAGATAGTTTGGTAGCAGAAGTGGTTCATCACCCTAAATTAGCGGCAGAGGAAGCTCTCATACGCATACACGTCAGAGAAAAATCACAGTATGCAAGCGTTGTTGTGATAGAGCAAATTGAATGTCAACCCGTAGTAGAACGACGGTTCCAGCGGCAAATCTTCACATTAGAACAATCGAATTATCAACAGCAGAGGCAGAGTTTGGAGTTCGACTTCCGTCGACGTCATCCACGTCCACCACGCAACCTTGCAGCGTCAGCGGCAGGGCTGCACCAGCAGTGGAACATCAGAGTACGTCACAGTCCCGCGATTCGGAGTCAACGACCCCAATTGTGTGAAGAGCCCCCACCCCCCTTTGAACATAAAGTGTGTGTCCCCAAAAATATGACGTTCGTGCTAGTGCAGTGAAAATGCAACGGAGTGTTTAGATATTGGGTTTTACGTTAAGTGTTAGATTAGAATTTGTAGCTTAGTTCGCGTTTAGTTAGAAAAAGGAAATTAGAATTTGATCTTGAAGATTTAAATTTATAAATGCTTAACCCAAGTAGTCGAAACATTCAAATATTAGAAAACAGGATCAAACCGTAGATAACGCGGATCGTGAAATTGTAAAGGTACAATCTCATGATCAACTTAGTAGAAATTGACCGGATCCTGTCATTCTAAATCATGTAGGTCCTATGATGGTTTGTATTGGCAAACCGATGGACAGAAGTAGTAGATTTTGTTAGTGTCAATTGAATTTATTTTTATTTTTTCTGATGATTTGTCTTTGCAAGCCGAAGAAATTAGATCAGTAAATTTTTATTGATATAACAAAAAGTAAATAGGGTAGCATTTTGAGTTTGAAGTAATTCTTTTTCATAATTAAATTTAAAATAATAAATATATTTAACTGCCAGTTAGTTACAAAAATGCCACCAAAGCATTCTTTGTTTGTAGTTGTAAGTCTAGTTTGCTGACATGACATTTTGTTCATGTTAGGTAACATTATATTGTGGTAGGTTAAGAGAATCGTAATAATTTATCTGAAATTAAAATCTATTCTTCAAAGATATTAACTTTAATAAATTTTTCAAATATATTTTAATTTTTTTAAGGAGAGGCAAGTGTAACAAAGTAGATTTGTTAGTAATTTTCCGTAATCGAAATTATTGCTAAGTTGTGTTTTGTTAAGTTATTCACCTTTTGGCCACGCGCGGTTGTTACACGTGCCTTACGTTTCAGCGAAATTATTGCGATCTTGCATTTAGTATTAGAATATACTTAGGAAATTAAGTAGTTAGTAGTTAGTCAATGATCGAACGGATAGTTAGTCAGTCATCAACCGATAGAGTAGTCAATCATTAACCGATCAAGAATGTAGTCATCAAGGAGCGATCGAGTTAGTTAGTAGAATGAACGAGTGAGGAGAACTTCGTAAGTGTCTATCCTCACGATAGATATAATTTGTTAATCGTTTTATATGTCAAATTATTTGTAATATTTATAATTTTACTTTTTATTATTCATAATAATAAATATATTTTGTTTTCATGTCTTATTTTACTTATTAAACATTTCCAGCACGTCAACAATCGGATTGTTAAGATTCGAGAATTGCGAGAGTCAGAAACAACCCGATTTGTTACAATATCTATTTGACACATGTATTTGACACATACATTTTTATAACTAAATCACGATAGTGTGACATGTTTATATTTTCAATTTTTTATTTGTTTTCCAAAGCAACTTATAAACTAATTTATTTTCCCCCCAAAATTAAATTTCTCCCCTTAAGAAGCTGATTAGGACAAAATCCTGAAACATGGGTCTTAAATATTTCGATGCGCTACCATTGTATGTAAAAATCAAGTTGATATCTCGTCTGAGTAAAGAGATATTGAGAAATTCGTAAAAACGCATTTATCCCCTTTTCCCCCTTTAGGGGGCGAATTTCAAAAAATCCCTTCTTAGTGAGCACTTACATCATAAAACGAATATACTGTCCAAATTTCACATTTTTAGGCTTACGGGTTTGGGCTGAGCGTTGATGAGTCAGTCAGGACACTTTACTTTATATATACACGGTGTCCCATTTTAATCCGCCACTAGCGATAACTTTGATATAGTGCGGTGAAACAAAAATGTTCCAAATAAATAGTTAACGGTTATGAGGGGGACATCTGATGCCGTCGACCTTTTCCCCCCAGACCCCCTGGGGGTCGGGAACGGGGAGCAACTTTAAAATTTTAAATGGAAACCCCTATTTTTTATTGCAGATTCGGATAAAGCGTTAAAAAGTAGGTGAATTTTATTGGGTTTTTTTTTAAATTTTGATTTTTTTCGTTTTTTTTTGGCAAATGCCAAATTTTTTTATTTTTTTTTTCAAATTAAATTGCAAAAATCATCACATAATAAATTGTTATAATTACTTGAAACTCACTCACAACATGATACGTTTGTTTCCTTTCTCGCATCCCACCCTAAAGACTACCACCTAGAACAAAGACTTTCCCACAAAGATAAAAATGCCTGAAAAAAGTGGTTACTCTTATTTTAACATGAAGGTTATCTTTACTAGCAAACCAAGTGAAAAAATATCATATTTACGTAACGGAGTAATCAAATCAAAAATTCAAATTTTGACGTTTGCAGCGCCATCTATCAACAAATTCAAAAAACACCCAGAATAAAGAAGGAAAAATCAATTACTGGAAGTCAGTCACAAGATTTGAAGGCTTTATTTCATCTCCAACCGGTTTCTACCCCACATGGATCATCTTCAGGGACTACAGTGAAATTTAATAAAAAATTTAGTAAAAGAAATAACAGACATTTACAAAAATTTAAACTTACGTGAAAGTCATAACAAAAATTGTATACATAGAATTAATTGTAAAACACATTTAAAAAATATTACATGGATCAAGTCAACAATTGTAAAAATAAATGTATGTAAAAACACACATTAGTCTAAAATTTAAAAAATTTAACTAAAACTTTGTGAAAAAACCACACCTAACGGCTGCAGCTAAGTAACAAATTTAATCACGCAAGGTCAAGTTGACCCTGCGGAGGAAGTGCGGAGGAAGTCTGGGGAAGTGCGGAGGAAGTACGGAGGAAGTTCGGGAAATAAATATTTTAGTATTTGAAAGATTATTAACAATAAATTATTAATATGACATAGGTACCTTTTACTATAATGATTATTGTTAAAACAGTCGGAAGAAGTATTAATGAGTGCAACTGTTTGACATTGTGAGTACCTAACGGCATTGGTTCATTCGCTGTGTGGACTACAGCACATTTTTATTTTTCACCTATGTATCTCATTTTTCTCTAAACTACTGTCGGGGAAATAAGACTTACTTCAGTCGAATGTGAAGAAAAATAACATGTATAAAAATAATAAAATAAATTTGAATGAAACTTTATAGTAAAGTATGCATATGCACATTTCTACGTTATTATATTAAAAAGTTTCAAAAATTGAAATATATTTGTGTAGAATTAACAACAATTTATAGCAAAAATTAACTATATTTTGACTCATTTTTAGAAACTGTTAACTTTAATGACGCCTAAGTACTGTCAATAAACATCATCCAATAAATTTCTGTGTTTCATAACTTCATGTACATACGTTAAGGGTATTATGTTGTTTGATGTGGGTAAAGTAATTATTGTTTCATTAAAAATAATTAAATTTCGTTTGTTATTTTACTAGTATTATGTAATTTAAGATGTTCATTACCTACTTCTCTTGTTTGTATTTAATAGGAAAACGAATCCAGAGCAATACCTACTACAAAAAATGTTTTAGGTAAACAACACTTAATTTTTCGAATTTAAAAAAAATTCTTTTAGATTCGTAATCAGCATAATAACGTATGTACTCGAAGTTATGAAACACCTGTATTTTGGTAGAGTGTATGCATGGCCGAAAGAATACGTACCTACGGTCGAACACTCCGGCTTCACAAACACGTACAAACCGCGCATGACGTCACTTAGAGCTCACAGTTCTGTATAATTCAAGTGCGCGCTCGGTGAGCCTAGCCACCGTGACGTCACGTGGTGACGCCCAAAGATGCGCAGTGTCCGACCTTACGTATTCTTTCGGCCATGTAGTGTATGTTTGAGATGGGCGCTTGAGTGAATTTTAATTCACGCTCATTCACGAAATTTAAAATATTTTTCACGACCATTCACGAACGTAATTTTTTTAAGTTTCACGTTCACGTTCGTTCACGATTTTCAATTTTTTTCCCAAGCCCATTATGTCACGGTTTTCAGAAAATGGCGTCTGCGCTCTCTTTTCTTCTTTCGTGTGGAACAAAAGGTATATTTTCAGAAATTATTCTACAGTTTATTACAACATATTAGATTTTAGATTTTATTTCTGTATTTTAGAAATATTTTTTATTTAATATTATGAATTATGAATTTAAAAAACTTGAAATTAAAATTTTTAATTTTCATGAGTAATTTTTTTACACATGCACATTCACTCCCAGCACAAAAAACAACGTTCACGTTCATGTTCAGTCACTTCCTAAATTAAAATTTTTGATCACGTTCACGATGGGTCATGCCGGTATCCACTGTGACTGTGACCCATTAAATTTCACGGCCAGCGCCCATCTCTAGTGTGTAGTCGTGTAGTCATAAGCTTTGTCAAGTTATTTGTTGACGTAAATTTTCGTAAGTTTTTTAAAATGTTTATAATATTAAAATAAGTGAACAAGTAAGATCTTGGTTACTTGTAATCTAATAAGATTCAAATTCAAGTTAACGATGCCTTATTTTTTATAATTTTTATTCGATAATTAGGTATTACTTGAATTTTTATAATTTCTTTTCTGAAACAGTGATACCGCGAGAATCCATATATTGCAGAAAAATAATTAATTAAATTCAAGTAATAATTTTGAAATAAAAATTATAAATAAATCTTTTTTATAATTATTATTAGGTATATAAGGTATTCTTAACCTGAATATGAATCTTATAAGATTACCAGTAACCAAGATCGTACTTGTTCACTTATTTGATTATTTTGTTATAAACAAAATATACATATTTTAGACAATTTACGTCAACAAATAATTTAACAAAGCTTATGACTACACTATATCAAAATATGAATTTTCTTGGATGATGTATAATGACAGTTAGACGTCACTTAAGTTAACAGTTTCTAAAAATGTGTCAAAATCGGTCAAAATCATAGTTAATTTTAGATATAAATTGTTGTTATTTCTCGATTATTTCTACACAAATAAATTTAAAAATTTGAAACTTTATAAAATAACGTAGAAATGTGCATATAAAGTTTTATTCAAATTTTTTTGATTGTTTTTCTATTCTTTTCATCTTTACATCCGACTGACTATGTCGGACTATATTTATTTCCCCGATATTAGTTAGCCCGAGAAACGGATTGGTTGCTTTAAAAAATACATCCTGTAGTATAAGTTTCAGCTGAAAAAATTATATCAAAAGCATTTTATACTTTCTAGTAAACTACTATTTTCAGTTATAGAAAAATATGAATTATCAAAATGACAATCCTACCGTATTTATTATTATTAAGGCAAATTTAGTATAACCTATTTTAGGTTAGGTCGCCGCCATTTTATTTTAATAAGATAGAGTAGGTACCATAGCAATATTTAGCCTATAGTGAGATAAAGTTAAAATCATTACTCAAATATCATAGGGATCGATCAAACTGTTTCTGATATAGCTCGCCACCATTTTGTTCATAAACCTCTTTTTTTAGTCGGGTAAAGATATAATTACCGTTAAAACAATTTCTAGAATAATATAGTCAAAATGCAGAAAAATTTAGAGGATGTCTGGGGGAAGTGCGGGGGAAGTCCGAGGAAGTCCGGGGAAGTCCGAGGAAGTTAGAGGAAGTCCGGGGGAAGTATGGGGGAAGTTTTTTTGCGGGGAAGTTTGGTGTACAAAAATTTCCTCTGTGATTTACCCCTCGGAATTTAGTCTCTATAATTCAAGATTGAATCAACAAATCAAATAGCTACCTAACCTACATTCTTACTTAAAGGTACTTAATCATTTGATATTGAATATTTGTAAACTATTTTAATTATAAATTGACATAACGTACTTTAGCTTGATGTTGTCCAGAATTTTGGTTAAAACGTCAAAATAAATTTTAATCAAAATAGTATTATAGTCCGTTTCAGAATGAAAGACGGTAATAAATCAAAATTTGCAAGAGTAGTATTGAATTTTTTACAGTTATGCGACAAATACATCCACCAGAAAAATAAAATATAACTTAACTAGAGGCGATTTTTCGCGATAAATACTACAATAAACTAGGTTTGGTAGCGTTTAAAGAGGTTTGTGACGATGACGTCATAAACTTGTAATAGTTAACTTTCGCAAGAAAATTTGTTTGGTTTGATGTAGTTAGTTTGACAGAAAGTTTTGTTGGAAACATGAATATTAGGAAAAATTTAAAAATTTTCTATTTCATTTTTCATAAAAGGAATAGGATAATACTTTATCAAACTCAACAATTAATATGATAATAAACTGGTTTGTAAAAAAATATCAGCATGAAAATTATGAGACAAACATTTAGAATACCTTATTTTTATGAAAGATGAATTTCAAAATATTTAGAATACTATTTTGATTTTCATTTTCGAATGTGCAGAAAGCAGAAACAAATTTATCCTCAAAATTTAGAGAGAGATAGAAATATTAACGCGCCTTTACCTACCTCCTGAGGATGGTTAAGTGGTTTGGCTAACTTTTCTTTACCACGTTATTGTGTGACGTCATCAATTTTGTCGCGAAAATGACAAACCATAGTTAACCACATATAACTACAGTTAACTACTTTCGCGAAAAATCGCCTTAGGATGCTCAGAATGCCGCACGCTTTACTCGTGTACTTGTAACGAAACTATTAATTACTCTATTTAAAAAGTAAACAGGAACATAAAATTGAGTTTGAGGATGAAATCGTCGGAAATTGGACTGATTAAAACACTTTAAGAACCGCTAACGTTTCGATTTATTTTAAATCATCATCAGAGCAACTATGATATGGTATGATGATATGTTGTAACAATATAACTTTATATTTTTAGTTGCTCTGATGATGATTTAAAATAAATCGAAACGTTAGCGGTTCTTAAAGTTTTTTAATCATAACACCTGTCCAATATCCGACGATTTCATCCTCAAACCATCTCAACTGGACACGAAATACTACAACTATAAAATTGAGTATTAGTCCAATGAATACGTTTTCAAATCCAAAAGATTTTATTGCTGCTATCCCTAGTTCTGTTCTTCGAACTAAGTGGCAGTACAACTACAAAAACATAATGGCGTTTTATAGCATAGAGCAAACTTACACTTCAGACTTCACTCAAACAAGCATAATCGACAATTAAAACTTTTTAATTTTACTTCGGCACCTACTATTATTGCAGTAATTATTGTTTCATTAAAAATAATTAAATTTCGTTTGTTATTTTACTAGTATTATGTAATTTAAGATGTTCATTACCTACTTCTATTGTTTGTATTTAATAGGAAAACGAATCCAGAGCAATACCTACTACAAAAAATGTTTTAGGTAAACAACACTTAATTTTTCGAATTTTAAAAAAATTCTTTTAGATTTATTTTAAATCATCATCAGAGCAACTATGATATGATATGATGATATGTTGTAACAATATAACTTTATATTTTTAGTTGATCTGATGATGATTTAAAATAAATCGAAACGTTAGCGGTTCTTAAAGTTTTTTAATCATAACACCTGTCCAATATCCGACGATTTCATCCTCAAACCATCTCAACTGGACACGAAATACTACAACTATAAAATTGAGTATTAGTCCAATGAATACGTTTTCAAATCCAAAAGATTTTATTGCTGCTATCCCTAGTTCTGTTCTTCGAACTAAGTGGCAGTGGCAGTACAACTACAAAAACATAATGGCGTTTTATAGCATAGAGCAAACTTACACTTCAGACTTCACTCAAACAAGCATAATCGACAATTAAAACTTTTTAATTTTACTTCGGCACCTACTATTATTGCAGTACTACGTCGATATTTATAAAACAGTTAATTGTGACATTATATCAAAATTAGTTTCCGTTTGTTATATCTAATATCAAAAATAAGTGGAGGTGGTGAGTGAAATTTTGCTTGATTTCAGAGCTGAGAATGAGGTAAATACATAATATGCATAGACTAAGTTACTGATAATATGCTTTAAATAACAACTCTCACTTTTGTTTTCATTTAGCTAGCACGTATTTGGGGAACATTTCAACAATTAGTAATATACTAGCGTCAGGCCCCGCTACGCGGGCCTTCGGCTAGGTCGCGCTTCCGCGCGACAAGGGGGATTCGCCCGCTTCGCGGGCTCAAGCTCCCCGAACCCTGAATGCTGGACGATTCGGCACTTCGTGCCTCAATTATAACGATTTTAACATTTAGACTCTACCGCTGCCGCGCGACAAAGAGGACTCGCCCGCTTCGCGGGCTCACGCTCGGCGGACCCTGAATGTGGGACAATTCGGCACTTCGTGCCTCAATTGTAATACAAGGTCCCGCTACCGCGGGACAAAGAGGATCGCCCCGCTTCGCGGGGCTCAAGCTACGTGGATCCTGAATGTAGGACAATTCGGCACTTCGTGCCTCACATAAATCCACTTTTGCATTTAGACTTACCATTTGAATAATTTTTTTCTGATGTCTTTTGATGTGATTATCGGAATATACCAAGTAGGTAGTCATTACTGTTTTAAAAAGAAAATAACAAAATTTTGTGAAAACTAAAAAATACTTTTTGTCCGACTAAAAACAAAAGCCAAATTGTCGAAAGTCATTTTAATGCATACTGTAGATTTTTTGTCCTTATTAAGACCTTTAATTTGATATCAATCGCGATATAATTTTTAAAATATTCAGAAAAAACAAATTCCGCTCACCGAGTGCAATTTTAATTTTTACTTAGTAAACAGCCATAATTTTGGAAAACATTGGACGATAAGTTTGACACCAATTATAATTATATTAAATTTATATTGAAATACAAATGCTGCTCATTGAAGCCATATTTTGGCCCCTTGTTGCTAATTAATACCATACATACTTTTGTAAAAACAGATTTGATACTTGATACAAGTGCAATAACAATGATGATCATTTCTAGTCCGCTTCGTGTCTCGTGCTTGTCCAGTTGTTAGTTAGTGGGCGTATCCAGGATAAAGATCCCAGTAGGGCGGCTTGGGCAGGACAAACTCAAACTCAACCCAAACTCAAGTACAATAAATAAAAATCCCGATTATCGGACACCATTTTTAACACGTTTGTTAAATTTGTATATTAATTTGACATTTAAAACTTTCCGTAAAATACTGAGAAATAGTATTATCCACGGATATTGGATATAGATACCTAATTTTAATTGAATATTTACACTTGGGTCAAAATATATTACTATAAATATTACAGTAATAAATAAAAATATGATTCAACTTCACAGTGCATTGTTAAATTGAATAAAAATTTTCAAAAAATATATTACAAATTTATACAAAACCATGTAAACATAATGCGTGATACCTAATTTTAATTGAATATTTACACTTGGGTCAAAATATATTACTATAAATATTACAGTATTAAATAAAAATATGATTCAACTTCACAGTGCATTGTTAAATTGAATAAAAATTTTCAAAAAATATATTACAAATTTATACAAAACCATGTAAACATAATGCGTGCTCCATCTTTAAATACTCAATCAAATTTTCAAAATATTTCTACCTTATCAAATATAAAAGATAAATCCAAATAAAATTTCAAATTGGAAACGTCAAATCTGACACTAGACAAAAAAATCATTTTTATCAAAAAGAAAACAAAAATTCCATGGCATGCTTCCATTTGCGTTCCTTGCATTTTTCAGTTTTTTCTTAATAACTTTCTTAATATACCCAATATTGGGTTGAAACATGTATAGAAATATAGTCAAATTCATTCTCTACCTATATGTCAAATGAAAAAAACAATCGAATAACGTATAATGCCCGTATCCAAGGACTCAAAAAAATCACGGTTTTTCAACTTCCCTGCGACTACCACGCCATCTACAATATTCATATACCCAAAAGGCACTACTTCACATGAACCTCTATCAAATAAAAAAAAGTTCATAAAAATCGGTTGAACCGTTCAGGCTGTAGGCGATTCGAAAAACGGTTGCTAAGCTGCTGAAAATATAGTGATACCTAGCCTTTTAGTATATAAGATAAGTTCTCGAGCTTGACGCTAGGAGCGCTTGAATAGCGCATGAGCATCGCGACGCTGAGCGCGCGGTGCCGGCGTCGCTTTTAAACCAGTGTCGCGTAAGCGATCGTCCGTGCAGTAGTGCTGTGCTGTCGTCTTCTGTACCATCCGAGTCATTGTGCGTCGCGGCGGCTCGTGGGTTCTTAGTGCTTTAACTTTGTTGCGCAAGAAACAGTTGGTTTTATTTGTGGAACTTTGATATCAATGGAAATTGAATTGGAATACGGTTACTATGTAAGTTTTATTTATAATGTAGTTTTGTTTATTAATACAGTGTATGAGCAATTATAACTTAATAAAATAGTATTTTTAAAGTTATATGGGAATGATATAAAAATAACTTTTATTTATTATACTAATCCGGCTATATTTTAAAAAAAACAACTGTTGCTGTTGGTCGACAAAATACATTTTGGAATGTAGCTAGGTAAAATGAGATATTTTACCATATGTTTAAATTATGAATTGAAAGCTGTTAACATAATAACTTTTTGAGAGAAATAAAGTATTATTTATATATGTTTCAAAATTTGAACCCGAGCGAAAGCCGGGAGATAAAAAAGCAAGTTACGCCCCATGGTACATACCCAACTTTATGCACGGTTGAAGATTTCCTAATAAATTTATTAGTTTAATTTGTATTTGTTCAAATTTCTATTAAGATACCAAAAAAGTTACGAAAATAAACAAAAATCAAAATGTCAAAAGTTATTTGAATTAAATTTATAAATAAATTATTTTATTTGAATTTTGTTCTGTACGATTTTATTTATTAATACAACTTCTATAAAGCTAATTTTTGTTAAGCGTTAAACCTAAGTAAAATGATGTTATTTAAATAAAAAATTGTACAACTAATTACCTACGTAAAATGCTTATTTATAGGATTATTATTTTTAGTTTATATGAGGAAATTGGAAATCTGAACTGTTTGTATTAGTTTGACGTTTCTTTATGTGGCACTGCGCTATAAAGTGGTCCGAGGGCTATAAAGTGACGTTTATGCTAAAGAAATTCGTGTATAACTGTCAAATTATGATACGTCCACGTCCATGCATAAAATATTATTAGGTAGGTACATTTCAGTTAAGAATTATTTTTAGTATCCTATTTTTTTGAATAATACTTATCAAGTCTGGTTTTCTAAAGCAATAATTGCAATGATTAGTGAAATGAGTTCGCATTGTGAGTCAATTATGTAATTTATCTGTTTGAATACACAAAGTAATTGCATTAAGCAAAATCAAACTGAAACATGTAAACAGAGAAACGAGGTTACAAAGAATATACATAACAAGGAACTTGATACACGGCGGCGCAGTCCAGACGACACAAAGACTAATTTAATGTAAATACAAACGTTATGAGAACAGTTCAGGTAAAGTAGCGGACACCGGTCCTGTATCGTGATGAAGAAATTTTATTTAATTTGGCTTCAACAAATAGCGTGGTTTTGTAATGAAACAGTCTCACACAGTCACTTTTAATGTAACACACTTTTTTCTGTTAGTTAAATAATTTTCTTTTATTAAATATTAAAATATATTATTTTAGCATTCTAGTTTGTTATGATGTAAAACAAAAATAAAATGTAAGTAATTAATTTTATTTTTTAATTATAAAAGTTGATTGTATTTTTCAAACAAAGACGAAAACAACATGTACATCACATGTTATGTATACGAGAATAAAAACAAAACCAGAATCGTTTATTAACACATTTGTACATAATTATACTTTTTTAAAATTTTGTAAATTGCGAATTTATTATGTAAAAGCAATACATTGTATATTAAAAATATTCTTGGTTTAATTTTGTCGTTATTCATTTAAAAGGAATGTATTTTGCCGGATTGAATTATGACATACATATACCAAATTATGTGTAAATAAAATAATGTTAAGTTGGTTTATTTTGAATAAGATAATTACAAAACAGGTTAACTTAAATTAAATTGTATTTTACAAAACATAAAAATGGCGCGTCTCTTTGGCTGACATGCCTTGAGCAGACTCGCAGCAGACTGACTGTCGTCCCCGCTCCCACTGAGGTGGCGCAACGGTCGTTGTGGACAGGTCCGTATTCAGGGGTGTTACAGTCTCCCCCTTGTATCCTGCTATTGGAACAATGCTGGATACACCTATAACAAAAGAATTAAATTATTGCTTTCGTGGGCGTCCCCTCTTCCGTAACGGTTGGATGGGCTGCGGCGCTTCTTTTGGTCCTTTGTAGGGGCTCAGACTACTTTCGTGGTATTTTCCGAGGTTGACGCTAGGATTTCGGCTTTCAGCAATCTCGTATGTACCATCGGAGACTTTCTTCGTGATCACGTAGGGTCCGTCTCTTCTAGGAGTGAATTTGTTGGTTACTGCAGCACTAGCCTTACTGCGTGGGTGTACAGCGACCCATACTTGACTTCCAACATGATACTCTGGTCCTTCTCTCCTTTTGCGGTCGGCATATACCTTGTGACGTTCTTTTTCTTGCTCATTGACATCACGGGCTTCTCGTAAGGCGTTTGTGTGTTGCATGAGATATCTTTTCAAATCAACGGCTAAATCTTCTTGTTCTATGATCGCTCGTAGATCTCGGGAGACATCATCGGGTGTACGCAACTCTCTTGCGAACGTCAGGTACGCAGGGGTTTCGCCCGTTGACTGACAAACAGCGGTATTTAAGGCGAAGCGTATGCTGGATAGTTTCTGCGGCCATGCAGTGTGGTCCTTACCCAATTGTATACCAAGTTGTAATTTTAAGTCTCTATTTCGCCTTTCTACCGGATTCGCTTGTGGGTAGTACACAGGTGTTAAAGTTTGATGAATGTTTAAACAGTGGCAAACGGCTTGCATTGTTTCACTCACGAACTGGACACCATTGTCGCTAATAATTTTCCGCGGCACACCATACCGTAGGAATACATTTTCGATTAATGTCTTGGCACAATCTTTCGCGGTCGCGTTTACTAAAGCGAACAGTTCCACAAAACGCGATGTAATGTCCTCAACAATTAAAATCCACTTTTCACCGCTCTCCGATTCCGGCAATGGACCGAATAAATCAACCGATAACACTTCGAAACGTGAGTTCATCGCGGGTGTACGTATGAGTCCTGCGGGTTTTAGATTCGTAGGTTTATACCTTTGACACTCAACACAGTTTTTTATATAGTCCGTAATTTGTTTTCTCATGCCGCTCCAGTAATATCGTGATGATATACGCGCGAGAGTTCGTTCGACACCGTTATGTCCCGATAAGGGAGAATCGTGATACTCCACTAACACGTTTTCACGCTCTTGTTTAGGAACAACCAGTTGTGCGGTTTCTTCATCAGCTTCCGGTGCATATCTGTAAAGTACGCCTTGCTCCATAATGTATCCGCGGTCTGCCCAGAATTTTGCAGTATCATCATTATCTTCGTAATCTTTAATAATCTTCTTCAATTCTGGGTCAGCTAATTGTTGTTCGCGTGTTTCTTTCGGACTTCGCGTCGGTAGTTCTATTGTTACTACGCAAATCTCACAACTGGTACTAACTTCATGTTGACATGGCGGTCGAGACAATGCGTCAGCAACAATGTTCTTTCTCCCTGGTATGTATTCGATTGTAAGATTAAAACTTTGAATTAACAGTGCCCATCTTGCTAATCGTCCCGTTGGTGACTTTAGGCTCAACAACCATTTCAGTGGCTGGTGATCCGTCGTAACAATCACAGACGAACAATCAAGGTAGCCTCTGAATTTATTTAAACTCCAGACAACCGCGAGAGCTTCTCTCTCCGTTGCACTGTAATTCATTTCTGCCGTTGTTAGCATTCTACTCGCGTATTCAATAGGATGCTCCTCATCACCTTCTCCTTGTAGCAATACTGCTCCGAGCGCGTACTTCGATGCATCAGTTCTGAGTATATAGGGTTTATCGTTATCGTTTTGTTTTAAAACTGGAGCAGTTATTAAAGCTTGCTTTATGCCTTCAAAAGATTTTTGCTGATCTTCACTCCAATTCCATGGAGAATTTTTTTTTGTTAGTTCGCTAAGTGGTTTGGATAGTTCAGAGAATTTTGGTATAAATCGTCGGTACCAAGAAGCAGCTTGTAAAAACGACTGAACCTCACGAACATTTCTAGGTGGTAATCTCTTGGAGATTCCCTCCGTGGTAATTGTATGCCCTAAGTACTTCACATTTCTACTCGCAAAGTTACATTTCTTCCTATTGACATATAAATTGAATTGATTCAACCTGTTGAAGACTCTCTGCAAATCTGTTAGATGTTCGTCAAACGTTGAACTGATAACTATTAGGTCATCAAGGTAAGCCAATATTGTCATCTCCCCTAATCCATTCCTGAAACGGTCTATCATCCTCTGGAATGTAGCAGGCGCGTTTCGCAATCCGAAAGGCATTACTTTATAACGATAAGTTCCCAAAGGAGAAATAAAAGCAGTTTTATCTCTATCCTGCTCTCTAACAGAGACTTGGTGATAACCAGATTTTAAATCTAGTGTCGACATATAACAGGTGCGTTTAGTTGCGTAAATCAAGTCATCCATCCGCGGTAGGGGATAACTATCACTTTTAGTTATGGCATTAAGACGTCTATAGTCGACGCATAGTCGTGTAGTTCCGTCCTTTTTTGGCACTAGCACTACTGGTGCTGCCCAGGGACTTTCACACTCTTCTATTGCATCTTCCGATAACAACTGGTCTATCTCACGTCTGAGGGTTTCTCTCTTTGTAGCAGTCATTTGGTAGGGTGGCACAGCTATTGGTGGATGATCTCCTGTCTCAATTCTGTGTTCTGCGTAAGGAGTAGTTTCTTTTCTTGTCTTAAAAATTTCCTGGTTTTCTTTAAGCATTTCATCTAACCGTAATCTTTCTTGTTCTGACAGCATCGCTCCTTCATCTTCTCTTAAAAAGCTTATTTCTTCAATGGAAACTTCCTTAGTTTGACTTTCGAACGCTAAATCATAATGCATGTCAGGTTTATCTGAGAAAGTGTAACTTTTCTCACTGGGATTCAATCTTAATTTTGCGGCAATTATAAAATCAATACCAAGCAAGGTATCGTTTTCTGCATCTGGCAAAACTATAAATGTGGTAGGTATACTTCGATCATGTATTTTACGTTAACAGATGTCGCAAGTACTTCTTTACCGTGACTCTTTCCGTCAGCCATTTTGAGTTGAACAGATTCTTTGGTGAACGAATGCCCATCTTTCAAAAGCAGTTCATATAGTGATTTACTGGCTAGACTTTGCTTTGCAGCTGTATCTATAATTCCACGACCTTGTCTATTGTTTATGTTGATATACATAATTGGTCTTGCTATGGGTTTAATTAACCTTGTCTATTGTTTATGTTGATATACATAATTGGTCTTGCTATGGGTTTAATTAAAGTTTGCTGTATATTAGTGGAAGAAAATTCAAGAGTCGAACTCGAAATAGTGGCTTGTTGTGATTCTGGACATTTAGACTTAATATGCCCTGGTTTCTTACAACCAAAACAGATTATTTGCGTTGTGGCAGTTACTTCCGTTTTCTGCTTATAAGCGCTTTCTAGTTTTCGGCAATCTTTCTGCACGTGACCGTGGAGTTTACAAAATGAACAACGCGGTCTTTGTGAGTTTAAATTTTTATTATCATCACGAGAGCTTTCCGTTTTCACAAAATTTTCTTTGTTTTATTCTTCTGTTAAGCAATCCATATATCATATCTATTTGATGCGTGACATCAAGAACTGGTGTAGCTGGTAAATGTGACAGTAACGCGCGAGCATTACTCACAAATATATCAGTCGGTTCCTTAATATCTTGCTCATGTGAAAACAATTCCCTAAATATCGCGTGAGCAGGTTTGTTTACTCCGTAAGCATGTTTTAACGCGGTTATGGCGTCATCCCACGTCTCTATGGTGGATCTTGTACCTTGCCACCAGGTAGATGCTAGGCCATCAAGCAACATTGGCAAACCCTTTACAGCATTATCATCTGATATATTAACACATTCTTTGTATATACTAATAGCATTAATAAAACCTTCTACATCCTCTTCCTTTTTCCCAGAAAATCTCGAGTTACATGATGCAAAATTCCCCGAATTGATGCATGCAGAATTAGTAATTGTTGATACCTGTGCCCCTTGCGTTTGCTGTGTTTGAGTAGACAGAATATTCTTCATACCTTCAAGTAACGTCTGCAACTGCTCAGGTGTCATCACCACGTTCGGTTCCATTTCTTTCTTCGGTGGCATTCCGTAACGCTTGCAATACGACTGTCGTAATTGAAAATGGCGTAGACCAACAATGAAATACCGCGCACGTGTTTTTCAGTTCCACGAAACACTAAGTTTTACATAGAATGGTGTAGACCAACAATGAAACACCGCGCACGTGTTTTTCAGTTCCACGAAACACTAAGTTTTACATAGAATGGTGTAGATCAACAATAAAATACCGCGCACGTATTTTTTAAGTTTTTTTTTTAAAACTTTTTCCACAGAAATAAATCTTACTACCGGTGATCGCTACTACGATGCACTATTCAATACTATCACTTTAGCACTACTAAACAAAACACTAAGATCGTTCTCCAACGATGCAAAGACTTTTTTTGTTTTTTCTTTACTTATGTGCGTTCGCCCCACGTTGGGCGCCACTGTTAAGTTGGTTTATTTTGAATAAGATAATTACAAAACAGGTTAACTTAAATTAAATTGTATTTTACAAAACATAAAAATGGCGCGTCTCTTTGGCTGACATGCCTTGAGCAGACTCGCAGCAGACTGACTGTCGTCCCCGCTCCCACTGAGGTGGCGCAACGGTCGTTGTGGACAGGTCCGTATTCAGGGGTGTTACAATAAGAATTTTTAATAATATCGTATGTACAGTACGACGTAATAAACACTTAACGAACGAACGAAACGTAATATGGCTGACAGGCATTCAACTGTTTACTTGCTTGTATTACATTTGCTGTAAGGAATCTGTTCCGTACGTACCAGTACCAGGATATCAAATTTTACTTTAAACTTCAAAGGCGCCACATCAAATGCGTTTCGATATACAAAGAAATCTTGATTCAAGAAAATTTTTCGCTGTTTGCAACTTAAATTTATTTTTATTCCTTAAGGTAAAAAATAAATCATTTTTAATATTTATTATAAATACATGTATCGAAATTTTAATCACTTCCTCAACCACTAGGTATCTGTGTTTATTGTTCCGTCTCAAATTTACGTTTATTTTTATCACCAAATAATGAGTGCGGTTCCGTGTATTCCTCGTCTAAGGAAAGAGCGTTACAATAAATATGCGTATACTCAAAGATACTAATTACAGCAACTAGTGGTTACAAAATATGTGTTTAATAATACATAACAATTAGTATTATCTACAATTAGTATTTAAATTATTTTCTGTAGGTACTATTTAGGAATTATAGTATTATTTATAATTTATTGTTTAGTAGTCCTTAATTGGTCTAACATTTGTTACTACGTAAAATACGTAAACGTAAAACACATCGTTAATATCATCTGGTGAAGTTTACATTAAATGACTAAAACATATTTGTGAGTAGGTACCTACTTATATATTTTTGTAGTATAAAAGTAGAGAATGTCGGGAGGTCTCATGCTGGCCAAATGATTTTTACTTCCTTGTACGGAGTAAGGAAGTATTGTAATCGCGAAAAATTTCGGTTCTCAGATTTTGACGGAAATATCCGTTTTGACCCTTTCTGAATCCATTATGACTAGTTTCGTCGTGACGTCTGTACGTACGTACGTATGTACGTACGGACGGCGATATGTGTGTCGCATAACTCAAATACGGTTAGACGTAGAAAGTTGAAATTTTGTATTTAGGACTGTTATAGCATCTAGTTGTGCACCTCCTATTTTTGGTTTCAATCTACAAACCGGAAGTAGTACTTTTTTCAAATATTTCGAGAAATATTTAATTTAAGACAATTTTTTTATTTTAAATGAAAGATTATGTGATTATTACCTACAATCGGTATTTTATAAATATTTTTGTATCTGATATCATTTAAGAATAATTAAAGTATATATTTATAATTTAGTATTTCGTTATCTTGTAGTCCATGATCGATTAACATTTGTTACTACGTAAAATTTAAATGATTATGACATGACAGTGACAATAGTAAAATATGCTTTATATCTTCTTCTGCAGTTTAAATAAAATGACTAAAATATATTTGTGAGTATAGTCGAGAGTATAGTAGCAGTAGTAGTAGTACTAGTATAATAAGTTAAACGAATTTTTTATATTATTCTACATTTTAGTTATTAAGAAAAGTATGAACAAACAAGGCGTACAAGGAAGTCATGTGGTGTTCACGTCAGATTTTTTTATATATGGAATGCTATACAGGTTGGTGGAGGTGAAATGCGAACATAGGGAACATACATGACAATCGAACTTTCATGCCAGATATCTTGATATATTTTGTAGTAGTGTCACAAAACGAAGTAATATGAATTTGTGTGGCAAAAAGAGTAATCAATAAAATAAATAATAATAAAACCTAAAAGTGCATGTAAACTTTCTTGTTCTGCTCGTACACATACATTATTATGCAAAGAAAATATTTTAAAGACAATAAAAATTTCAATAATATGACAGCTACTTTGACATTGACAGTACTTATTCCACGTATATCAAGATGCCTAGCATGATAACTCCATTGTCATTATTTCCCTATGTTCGCATTTCACCTCCACCAACCTGTATACACTGCTCAAAACAAAAATCGAGCCACTTGGCCGAACCAAGAAAATGCCTGTTTTTAAAATGTGGGGCATTTCTTTCAGGGACGTGTTAACCAAAATCTGGAGATACATTCCTCCTCTACGTTTTCCAAAAAACCGGAAGATTCTTCACCAATAAGGACGAAATTTTCAGCTCTGCAAAGAAAATTGATACGGCTTTGTGACAATCGAGTCAAACAACCCCCTTAAGTAGGATTTTTTGAGGCTACAAGTCTTCAAACTTTGAGATTTTTCATTGCTCAAACATGACATCACATAAAGCGATTTTTCGGGGAGTCGAGAGGAGCGAATCTCTTCCGGTTTTTTGGAAAACGTAGAGGAGGAATGTATCTCCAGATTTTGGTTAACACGTCCCTGAAAGAAATGCCCCACATTTTAAAAACAGGCATTTTCTTGGTTCGGCCAAGTGGCTCGATTTTTGTTTTGAGCAGTGTACATCATTGGAAAGTGCACATTTTTGAGTCAGCTTTAAATAGGTTATTTTATAAAAAAAATGTATTGAAAAAGGATATTCCCCCTATCTCTGAAAGTACTAAGGCGAAACTGATTAAGATTAACAGGAAAACTAAAGTGAAAGTCAAACATTTTCATTAGTTTACTAGATTTTATACAAAACAGTTAAGGCCGGAATGTAGCTGTCTACGATTTCGTCGAGAAAAGAGATATATACAGATTCTGCAATAGCGAACGCGCTC